>OX941080.1:1215000-1815000 GCA_954870635.1 Arctium minus | reverse complement strand
GATAATGGAACTGAATTTAAAAATCATGATTTAAACACTTTTTGTGAAGGAAAAGGTATTGAGAGACAATATAGTGCTCCTAGGACTCCTCAACAGAATGGTGTTGCTGAAAGGAGAAATAGGACACTAATAGAAGCTGCTAGATCTCTGTTGGCTGATTCAAAATTGCCAATTACATTCTGGGCTGAAGCAGTTAATACTGCCTGTTATGTCCAAAACAGAGTTCTAGTGGTCAAGCAAAAGAACAAGACCCCATATGAGCTTTTAAATCAAAGAAAACCTTTTATTGGTTTCTTCAAATCTTTTGGGTGTCCTTGTACAATTCTAAATACCAAATCTCACTTAGGTAAGTTTGATAGCAAAGCAGATGATGGATTTCTTGTTGGATATTCATCTCAGAGTAAGGCCTACAGAGTTTTTAACTCTTCTTCTAGAATAATTGAAGAAAGTGACAATGTCAAATGCAATGAGAACACACCAAATCCTGTTGGGTCTGGACCTCAGTGGCTATTTGACATTGATTCACTAACTAACTCTTTTGGATTTAGTAATGAGTATATAGGAACAGGTGGTGGAGAATCAGAGATCACACAAGTTCAAGAAAGTATATCTAAATCTGTGATTTTTCCCATACCCACAGTAATTGAAGACTGTGAAAAGGAATCATTTACTGAACCAAGTCAGAGTGAAGAAGACACTAGAGATGAGGAGACTCAAGAATCAGAAGTGACATCTGAAGACACTTCAGTTGAATTGCATGACTCTAATCTAGAGGATGGACTGAATGTAGAACCTAGTCATAACACAAGAGTTCAAAAGAATCATCCTCCACAGTTGATAATAGGTGATGTCTCTTCTCCCATGATGACTAGACATCAAAGCAGGCTTCAGGAAATGCAAGATCAACAGCATACAGTGCTCTCATGTTTTCTATCCCAGCTTGAGCCTAAAAAGGCACATGATGCTATGAAAGAATCTAGTTGGATAGAAGCAATGCAAGAAGAATTGTTACAGTTCAAGCTACAAGATGTGTGGGATCTAGTAGACCTTCCTAAAGGTCACAGAGCAATTGGCACAAAATGGATCTTCAGAAACAAGAGAGATGAAAGAGGTATTGTTATAAGAAACAAAGCAAGGCTGGTAGCTCAAGGCTACACTCAAGAAGAGGGCATAGATTATGAAGAAGTTTTTGCACCTGTAGCTAGGATAGAAGCAATCAGACTATTCCTAGCCTATGCTTCTTACATGAACTTCAAAGTCTACCAAATGGATGTAAAAAGTGCTTTTCTCTATGGGTCAATTGAAGAAGAAGTATATGTCTGTCAACCACCAGGGTTTGAAAACCCAAGCTATCCAGACAGAGTATACAAATTAAAGAAAGCACTTTATGGACTACATCAAGCCCCAAGAGCATGGTATGACACCCTGTCATCCTATCTCTTGGAAAATGACTTTGAAAGAGGAGTCATTGATAAGACTCTATTTATCAAAAGAAAGAAGAAGGATATCTTGCTGGTCCAAATCTATGTTGATGACATTATTTTTGGGTCTACAAGAAACAACATGTGCAAGGAGTTTGAGGATTTAATGCATCAAAGGTTCAAAATGAGTTCCATGGGGGAACTTACTTTCTTCCTTGGACTCCAAGTTCAACAGAAGTCAGATGGCATTTTTATATGTCAATCCAAGTATGTGCAGGATATTCTAACCAAGTTTGGTTTCTCAGAATCAAAACCTGCCAGCACACCTATGGAAACACACAAGCAGATCACAGCAGATCTTGAGGGGGAGGATATGGATGTGCATCTTTATAGATCCATGATTGGCTCTCTCATGTATCTCACAGCATCAAGGCCAGATATTATGTTTCCAGTCTGTGTATGTGCAAGATTTCAAGTTAGGCCAAAGCAATCTCACTTTCAAGCTGTTAAGAGGATATTCAGATATCTCAAAGGGCAACCCAGATTGGGACTTTGGTATCCTCATAACTCACCTTTTGACCTAATAGCATACTCAGACAGTGATCTAGGTGGGGCAAACTTGGACAGAAAATCTACTTCTGGAGGATGTCAGTTTTTGGGTGCTAGACTAGTCTCATGGCAGTGCAAGAAACAAACCACAGTATCCACATCTACAACAGAGGCAGAGTACATAGCAGCTGCAAGTTGTTGTTCTCAAGTCTTATGGATTCAGAATCAAATGCTGGATTATGGGGTAACCTTTCTACACACTCCAATCTTTATTGACAACAGCAGTGCTATTAGCATTGTAAATAATCCAGTCAAGCACTCAAAGACAAAGCACATTGAAATCAGGTATCACTTTATAAGAGATTGTAATGAAAAGAAACTTATTCAAGTTGTCAAAGTTCACACTGATAATCAGTTTGCTGATCTATTCACTAAAGCTTTTGATGTGGGTAGATTCACTTTCTTGGTAACAAGTGTGGGAATGATAAACTCTGAATAATCTTCTTCTCAAAAAGTGGTTTTATACCTGTATATTTTTATTCTTGGTGTTACTAATCTTCTTTTCAGGATATGCATAGCAGTACTCAGTATTTAGCAAGTTTAAAAGGAGTAAGTCTAGTTAATACTGCTTGTAGTTAATACTGCTAGTGGTTAATACTGCTTTCAGTTAATACTGCTAGTAGTTAATACTGCTAGTTCAGTTAATACTGCTCGTGGTTAATACTGCTCGCGGTTAATACTGCTAGTTAGTTAATACTGCTAGTAGTTAATACTGCTAGTTCAGTTAATACTGCTCGCGGTTAATACTGCTAGTTAGTTAATACTGCTAGTAGTTAATACTGCTAGTTCAGTTAATACTGCTCGTGGTTAATACTGCTCGCGGTTAATACTGCTAGTTAGTTAATACCGCTCTAGGTTAATACTGCTTATATTCCGAATACTATAAATACTTTTTGCCCGCCTAAAAGTTCATAACGACTCTTTGCATACTGTTCTCTTGCGCTCAAAACCTTTTCTCTCTCAAGTTCGAAGTTTTCAGGCAAGTGTTCACTAAGATCAATGGCATCCATGACATTCATCGACGAGCACAACGAGATTGCGATGCTACAAAAGCCAAAGCAAGCTTCAGGATTTCATCAGATTGTGGATTTCCTCAAGTCAAGTCACATTGCTCATGCTCTTACTGTATCACCTACAATCTACATTGAGCACCAAAGGCAGTTCTGGGCTAATGCAACCATTGTTGTGGAAAATGGTGTGCAAATGATCAAGACAAGAATCTGTGATCACTCACTTAAAGTTACTGAAGAAGTCATTCGCATCAGTCTACGTCTAGACGATGCCTCTGGTATAATGTCTATCTCTAATGATGAACTGTTTTCTAATCTTACTAGAATGGGGTATGGAGGCCCATTGGGTGTTTTCAAATTCTCAAAAGCAAAGTTTTCACCCCAATGGCGTTTTCTTGTTTATACCCTGATGCATTGCATCTCCAAAAAGACCACTGGATGGAGTGAGTTCAGCAGTCCAATTGCATATGCTTTGGTATGCTTGGCTACATCCAGAAGGTACAATTTCTCAAAGATGATTTTCAGTGATCTTGTATCAAATATGGGAAACAAAAAGAGTTTCTTTATGTATCCCAGATTTGTTCAGGAAGTAATTAACCATGAATTGACGGATATACCTCAACCTGTTGGGGTATATGTACCTAAACCCCCAAAAGGCAAGGTTTTCTCAAATATGAGAAGATCTGCTGGGGACTCGGAAGGAGTTGACACCCCATTGTTCTCTACAATGATGGTGGTGTCCCAAAACACTGAAGGTATGGCAGCAGGGTCAAGGCCCTCATTAGACCATCCCACTGCTAGCCAAGCCCAACCTTCTCACTCAAAAACAATTCCCCAGTCTATTCTTACAAAACCAACCTCTCCAATTACCCAAACTTATCAAAGAAAACAGGTAAAGAAGGCTCCTTCCCTTCTTGTACCATCACCCACACAGCCTTTAAGCCCTCTAAGGGAGAATTCTCCCCTAGAGAATATCCAAAGGGAAACCACAAGAGTGTCTCCCAACCCAAAGGAGGTGCTCTCTGAGGAGGAGGTAGAGCATATGGGTGATGAGGCTGTCACTACTCCTGCTAACACAGAGGAGGAAAGTGGTAACATCAATAAGACCTCCCCCATGGCAACTTTGAATGAGCAATCATTTGAAGGTCCCTGGTGCCAAGAAACCACAGGGGTGGATAGTGCTTCTGCTAGGCAGAAGACTTCCACTACTAAAAGATCCAATGATCCTTCAATAGGGGGTAACACTCCTGGAGAAGGTGAGGACAGATATAACTATGATGAATTGATGGAGGCAATGGGCAACATCAACATGGATGTACTCAAACAGGGCAAAGATATAGAAGAGCTAAAACTCATTGTACTGTCACAACAAGAACACATCATCAAGTTGAAACAAATGGTAAGGAAACTGATTCTGCAAAAGAAGAAGAAACAATTTGTGCTCAGAAGGAGGAAACCAGTGACTGATGCTCCCAAAAAGGGGGAGATCAACATGGAAGAAGCATCAAGGGAAGGGGAGATTGATAAAGAAAGAGTTGAAGTTGAGGGGGAGAAGGAAGCAGAAACTGTTAATGCTGCTGAAACCTCACAAGCAGCAGTAACAGAGTTAACACCAACAGAAATTGAAGTAGCTGAAGTGCTAATCAAAGCTAAGAATGACACTCCCAAAGCAAAGGGAGTGGTCATAAATGAAGGGAGAGACAGAAAATCAGAACAGAAAGACAAAGCTGCAGAATCAAAGAATAAGGGAAAAGAAAAGATAGTGGAATCTGATCAACCAATCAAGAAGCAAAGGTTGGTTGAATCAGATGAAGCTTTAGCAAGGAAAATGCAGAAGGAGATGGAAAAAGAAGAAAGAGCTCAGGTGGAGAAGGACAGGGAAATGGCAAAGGCTTTAGCTGCTGAGCTAAATAAAGCTTATCAAAAGGGGCTTGAAACTGAAAAGGCTAAACAAAGGGCTATAAGTCTGAGAAAGGCTATGATGGCTAATACAAGTGCAAAGAAAAGAAGACCTTCACAAACTTACCTTGCCACTCAGGAAAGAAACAAAATGATAACTTTCTTGAGGAGTGCAATTGGGGTAAAGAAAGAAATGTTTGTGAAGATGAGTTTTGATCAAATCAGAGAGCTCTATGAAAAGGAAATGGGGAATCTGAAGAGCAATGAAAAGAAAAGAGTAGAGTTTGAAAAGAAGGCCAAGGAGAGTAATGATATAGATATGAATCAACCATTTCCTGAAAGTGAAGAGGGAACTCCTATCAAAGAAATGGCAAAGGAAAAGGAAGAAAAGAAGAAGGAAGCTACTCTAGTACAGGTTCAAAAGACTTTGAAAAGAACCAAGATGATGGCCAAAAGAAAGAAAGATAAGAAGTCTAGAGTAGAAGAAGAACAAAATGTTGCTGAAGAAGAAGTGGCACCTGAGTCATCAAGCAAGCAAGGGTCATCAATCAAAGATGATGTAAGCTTATATATGGTAGTGATGGACAAAGTGCCTGAACCAATTTCTGCAGAACCTGTTGGAGTTAAGCCACCTGAGATCATTCACTGGGATGTACTGACAATGGATGGGAAAGATTACATCAGACTCAAGAGGAAGGGTGATAAGTATGAAGTATTCAACACTTGGGTCAAGATTGTCAGAACATGCTCTAGATCTGATATAGAAGAGATGTTTGACATAGGAATTAAGCTGTATGCAGATCATCTGAATACTCCAGGAATTTCTCTTACAAAACTGGTGATGGAGTATCTATGCATGATGTTCAAACCTGAAGAAGTGGACCAGGTAATCAAGAGTGTGTTTAAAGAAGTCACAAGTTGGACTCTATATGAAACTAGTGGAGTATATGCAGTGACTTTGGATAGAAATCACACAGAATACTTCCTAGTGGATAGAGTATATAATCACACCAGACTGAAGGTTCATGCCATGCTAAAGAAGAAGTTGGGTTGTGCACCAAATTCAGAAATGGCCAAGTATCTAATTCAGAGGATAATCAATCAGAGTTTGGGACTGAATCCAGACTTAGGAGCATGATTTTGGAAGTTTCGGGAGCATCAAAAAGAGCATCTGGAAGAATATCTGAAGAACTTGACTTCTCTTCTAAAAGTCAAGTTAGGGGGAGATTGTTGGGAACTGAAGATTCTACTAAGTGTAGTTACTACTGCTAGTATAAATGTAGTTACTACTGCCAGAACAAGTTGAAGATTAATACTGCTAAGTGTTACTACTGCTAGTAGAATTACTACTGCTAGTTAAAGTTAGTACTGCTTGAACAAAGTTAGTACTGCTTAGCTAGTTAGTACTGCTAGTGGTTAGTACTGCTTGCAGTTAATGCTGCTAGATGAAGTTAATGCTGCTGAGCATTATTAGTGCTGCTAAAGAGATCCGGATGGAAAATACTACAGCTGGATATACTGAAGATATACTTAGAAGATATACATGGAAGATATACTGAAGATTTGTTTATTCTTTGTAATTATCTTTTTATCAGTATATGTATAGAATGTTTAGAATAGATAGAAAAAAAAACTTTTAATAATTATTTTTCAAGAGAGAAATCAACCTCAAGGCATAGATCCTAATTCTAGAGAAGTAGAATTCGTATTGGTGAGCCTGTTCATCAATATTGAGGTTGAGTGTGTAATCTTGTAACTTCAAAGCATTCAATACAAGTTTACAGTTTGTTCCTCATATTTTCTGTATTGATTTACTATTTCATTGAATATCAAAGTGTTATTCCGCAAACTTCTTTGATATTGTTTCTGAGAATTAATTCTTGTTGAGAATTCGATCCTGACACATTGTTCACTTATTCACTCAAAAACAGGTCAATAAATGCTGAAAACAGACAGAAAAGGTAACTTATATAGAATGAATTTTACCAAACATATAGACAATGGCTCATATAAGCTCTGTCTAGTATCTCTGAACAGTGAAGATGTTTGGTTTTGGCATAAGAAGTTCTCTCATTTGAACTTTTCATCACTTGATAAGTTAGTCAAACTTAATCTGGTTAAGGGATTACCATCTCTAAAGTTCAACAAAAATCATCTTTGTTCTGCTTGTGAAATGGGAAAAATGAAAAGATCTTCCCATAAAACCAAAAGTGATAATAATTGTCCCAAACCTCTTCATATGCTTCATGTGGACCTTTGTGGTCCTACCTCTGTGCAAAGTCTATCAGGTAAAAATTATATTATTGTCTTAATTGACGAATACTCAAGACATAGTTGGATATAATTCATCAAAGCCAAGCCTAATTTACTTGAAATTTTGATAAAGTTGTTAAGAAGATTGCAAGTTATGTTCAAAAGCAAAATCCAGAAACTGAGAAGTGACAATTGAACATAGTTTAGAAATGCCATAATTAGCTCCTATCTTTCAGAGAAAGGCATAACTCCCAACTTATCTGTAGCAAAAACACCTCAACAAAATGGTGTTGTTGAAAGAAAAAATAGAACACTAGTTGAAACAGCAAGAACAATGCTTGCAGGATCTGATCTTCCAACCAACTTTTGGGCAGAAGCAGAGGCGACAACATGTTTTACCCAAAACAGAGCCACAATTGCCAAAAGAGTTAAGAAAACGTCATATGAACTCATTAACAACAGAAAGTCAAATGTCAATATTTTCATGTTTTTTGGTGCAGGTGTTACATATTGAATGACAGAGAATCTCATGGCAAATTTGACAAAAAGGCATATGAAGGCAAATTAATTGATTATTCTTTAGCTTCAAAAGCCTTTAGAGTGTTTAATATGAGAACAAGAACCATCAAAGAGAGTATCAAATTTAGGGTTGTAAACGAACCGAACAAACACGAACGGAGGCTTGTTCGTGTTCGTTCGTTTAACTTAACCGAACAAACGAGCGAACACGAACGGTAAATGAACAAAATTTTTTGTGTTCATGTTCGTTCGTTAAGAAAATATGTTTATTCGTGTTCGTTTATGTTCGTTCATTAAGAGCTAAACGAACGTAAACGAACGAATATTAATGAACATAAACGAACGAATATAAATGAACATATACGAACGTAAACGAACGAACATAAATGAACATAAACGAATACAAATGAATAAAAAACAACCACCGTTACTCATCATTTCGTTCGTAAAAAATAACATAACAAATAAAAAACGGATAAACTTAGGAGGTATAAAAAAGGAATTTTAAAAAATTAATTTAATTAATGTTTTGACACATTAATGTCATAATATATATAAATATATTTTATATATATAAACAAATATAAACGAAAATAAACGAACATAAATGAACGTAAACGAACATAAATGAACGAATGTTCACAAACGTAAATGACCGAACAAGACCATTGTTCATGTTCGTTCATTTAACTAAACGAACAAAAAATGTGTTCATGATAAATAAACGAACATAAACGAACTTTCCGCCGAATAGTTCATGAACGGTTCGCTGAACGTTCGTTTCGTTTACAGCCCTAGTATCAATGTCTCATTTGATGATACTAAAATCTCTGACAAGCAAACTGTCAAAACCACAACCAAGACTGTCTCTGAATCATCAAAATTAAGGGAATATGAGCTAAACATAATATTTGAAGATTTATTTGATGATGATGATAACTCTGAATTTATCTAAAAGAAACTTAGAGAGGAAGCTTTGTGATCATCAATCGCTGAAAGATTATTTTCTTCAGGGAGTTTGAATTAAGGTCAGTGATCACTGAAGCTTTTCTTCGTATTTCTTCGCGTTTTGTGGACTTGTCTTGGTTTCACTGATATCCACATTAGATCATGAGTAGACTTGTCACTTGTTCATCAGCTTTGTCTTCGATGTCAGGTATGAACGTCTTTGTCGCAAAACTTGTCTTTAGGGATTACATTTAACAGAATACATTAGAAATCATCAGCGATACTGAATAGACTCAGTATGTAATCACTGATGGTGAAATACTAATACATGTTGATGTTAAACATAATTTTCGCTAAGTATTTTAAAGGGTCATCATCAAATCACTGAGAGAATTTGGACTAATTCTCCAGGTGACCAAGAATGACCTGAAGTCATCGTAGGTGAACATCTATGGCCGCAAGGGCTTTGTTCGTGCATGGATTTTGAACCTGAGGAATATGAGACTTCCACTACGTTTCACTGAGTTTTACCAGTGCACCACAATCCAGGTGGTTACATATATCTTATAATCATTTAGACAAATGATTGATTACCGACAACTTTATTTAATTTGTAGACAGTAGACACTACATGGTGATGAGACATCTTGTGAAATTCCTATAATAAGATGTTTAAAATATGTTTACTTTACAAGTTACCGTATTCCATTAAGAAAAATGTATAATATAATACCATATATTTTATTAAGAACAATGTTTAATATAATTTTTACCGCATTTTATTATGAAAAATGTCTAAAAGTTACTAAACTAACGGGATGATTGGTTAGAATTATTGATCAGTAATTATTAATTAATTGAAATGAATATAAAAATTATTTAATTTAATTTTATATAATATAATAAATTTATTTTCTTATAAACCTAAATTTACATTCCAAGTTAAGCTGGAGAATAAAAATTTATCTATCACTTTTATTTTCATTCCAGTAAACATGAAAATTACGAAATAAAGTAATTAAATCGAGTAAAATTAAAATCAAATTAATATAAAATACAAAACAAAAACAAAATAATATTATTTTATAACCATCTAGTCATCGTCCACGTGCGACACGCCACTAGACAATGGTGGGGATGATTCAGCTTCACGTGACATAGTTTCTAAATCACCAATTATGTAAGAAATGGGAAAACAAAGGGCTTAACTTGTCATTTTCATATCCACAAGGACCACTTAAACCAAATCCAACATTTTCAAAGGTAAAATAATGAAACTTTTTACAAAATCAGACCGTTAGAAAAAAAAAAGAATTCAAATACCCATTGCAAACGCTCCTCTTCTGTTCAAATCTCTTTCTCTCTCTAAACCTCTCTCACTTTCTCTCTCTAAAAATCAATACATTAACAATGGCGGACGAAAGCATCAACGCCGCAATAACCATGGATCCATCATCGAAATCTCTCCACCCACTTCACGAAATCGCCATGACTCCAACCCACAAGCTCCTATTGAAACAATGGCTGAAAGAAGAAGAACTGATCTTGAATCGAATCGCGCTCAAAGAAACCCAAATCGACGCGATCCGAAAAGAACTAACTCATCTCTACTGTTTCTTCTTCCTCTTCCACTCGATTTCGCTGATCATCCTCTTCAGCAGTTCGTCGTCGTCTTCGTCGATTTCGGGATCGTGCAACCGATCGTGGATCCCGTCGTTGTGTTCCCTTCTGTGTTCGCTCGGGCTGATCTGGGCGGTGCGGTACAAGACGGAGGTGGAATCGCACCTCGAGAAGCTGTTGGAGAGGGAAAAAGAAGATGGGAAGTTGTTGGGGAAGTGTGTGGAGGAGTTGAAGAAGAAAGGGTTGGAATTCGATTTGTTGAAGGAAGTCGACGCGCTCCGGAGAGCGAAGAGTTTGCGGGTCGAGAATAAAGCGGTGAAGAAATGGTCGGCGAGGGATTTCGTGACGTTTTTCTTCTTTACGGTGTCGTGTTTGGTTCTTGCGCTTACTCGGGTTATTCTCTGCGGTTGATCCACGAAAACGGGGTGTTAAATTGGTTTTCGTTTAATCGGGATTTTGGGTTTCGAATGTTCGATTTCGGTTTCGATTTTTTTGATGTTTTAGGAATGTTTGATTTTTGATGTTGGTATTTGACAGAAACTGTTGGTTTCTGGTATCTCTGTTTGATTGCAAGATATGTATAAGATGGATTCATACATAGTAATAAAATGGAATATTTTGATTCAAAAATGGTGGTTTTTTGGGTTTGATTTTGGTGATTGTAGAAAGAGGGAAAAGTTGTATTTAGATTTGTGTTTTCAGGTTCTCTATAATTTCTTTAAACCGTAATATTAAAAGTTAAAATTTGTAAATAAAATTAGGTATTAATCCGATTTTGAGAATGTTGATTAAAGTTAAGAGGGTAAAAACTAACGGAAATTCTTTCCCTACCCCCTCCAAAAACCCCACTCCCTCTCCCTCGCATCATTTTTTTTTTCTTCATGTTTTTAGTTTCATAATTACAATTTTGGTCCATGAACTTTTTGATTGATTTACTTTATACTTTTATATTTTTCATTTTACATTTTTATCATATTAACACATATAATTGTATATTAACTAAAATATATTAAAAAATAAATTTTAATTTTAACAAGTTACACTATTATAATCGTCTCGTCGATGCCTTCAAAATGAGTTCAATATTGAATATTTTTTGATTTAATTATATTATTATATGTCATATACTGTACCTTGATTAATTGATTTTTTTTAAAAAAGAGAAAATACATCACATCGTACGTAAGTTTTTAACATAAAGATAATAAATATATTGCGTATTTTTTTATTCCATTTGTCTTAGTTTTTGATCTTTTGGTAACAACAACGACACCAACCAAAAGTCCCACATTACGCACATTAAGTGCTCAGCTAGTTCAGCCACAACAGATCTGAAAAGGTACATCTCTAAACACCCTATGGTGTGGTTCTTATTTAATTAACTGCATCATTGGATCCGATTGGGTTTTAAGTTTTAGAAAAGCTTTCTATTTAATTTTGTAACCAAAATTCTTTTTAATTTCCGCTGCGTATAACAACGAGATGTAATTTTAATTTTCTAGATAGGTCCAAATGTAAAATATATTAGGATATGTAATTTTTCTATTGTAAATCATCCAAAGACGAAGTTTCAAAAAATCAAGACGGAGACCCTGGAGTTCACCAAGATGGCGAGATCAGTGGGAGAAGATTGATGATATCCTTAGATATTGACCGTGGTTGTTGTGTTGGCTCACAACACCACATTAGGGGCAAATCCATATATTATCTTGTATGTTTATTATGTGTTTGTTTTTTTATTTATTGATTTATTATTGTTATGATAATTGCAAACGCTTAAAATAAAAATCAAACGCAAAACAATTTTAAATCGGTAAATAAAATATGATATTTTAAATTGATATGTTTATCAAACTCAAACCGATTTAATAAAATAAACTTTTAAAACAAGATTTTAGAGATAAATCCAAACGTTTTAAAAGAATTAGAATGTTTTCTAAAATTAAACCTTTTTAAAAATGTAAACTTAACGCCACACATTTAAGGTACTTGTCAAGCATACAGGATCCCGATATGGTCAGTGCTCAACCAATCATGCCGGTTGAATGTAGTGTAAGATAAGGAGCCAAATTAACGAGATTTAAGTGGACAGTTGCTTGACCATTCACTTAAATAGTCGTATTTTGGATGACTGATCCTAGTAAACCCTAAGACTAGTATTTAGGTGGGATCACGATACCTTAGTATGGTTTGTTTACTTGAGAATATCATAGACAGTTGCTTCGCCATTTATGAGTATTTTCAAGGCGTTGAAGTGGGATTAAACGTGCCAATTTCAATATATGATATATTGAATAGGATCCCACAACATCTAAGAGTTATGTTGAACATAATTGGATGATGCCTACCTAAATAGCCTAATTTCATAGACAGTTGCTTGGCCATTTATGGAAGTAGGTGAAATATGGATCTTAGCTCAAATCATTTTTTTTAAAGGTTAAATTAGTTTGAGATTTTAAAAGAATTACTAAAATTGAACTTATCTTGTAGATGGCCGCTAACGCCTCCAACCAAACTGTATGCACAAACGGCTTATCCCAATTTACATTACAATCAATCCTTGACAAGGATAAACTGAACGGTACGAACTTCGTGGACTGGTTTCGTTTCTTGAGGGTCGTCCTTAAGCACGAAAAGAAGTTGTACGTTCTCGAAAACCCCCCTCCAAACCCTCCTGCCAGAAATGCTTCAGCCGAGGTCAAAGCTGCTTATGATAAGCATCCCAATGACTCACTAGATGTTAGCTGTCTGATGCTAGCATCCATGACTCCCGAGCTACTGAGGGAACATGAAGACACGAATGCTTGGGATATGATATCCTCTCTGAAATCCATGTTTCAGTTACAAGCAAGGCAAGAGAGATTCGATACAGTCAGGGCATTGCATGCTTGCATGATGACTGAGGGTTCATCAGTCAGTACCCACGTTTTAAGAATGAAAGGGTATATTGACCGATTAACCTGTCTTGGCTACCCATTGGGTCAATAATTGGCAACCGACATGGTTCTCAATTCTTTATCCAAGTCATATGACCAGTTCGTTCTGAATAACAATATGAATGGTTTGGAGAAAACTCTCATGGGGCTTCACGACATGCTTAAAACTGCTGAGAGAAATATGAAATCCAAGTTGTATTTATCCAAACCAAAACAGGTGTTGATGATCAAACCTAAAGGTGGGATAAACAAGAAGAAAAGGGTGGTTACCAAGGGTAAAAGAAAAGTTGGAAGCTACAACAAGGAAAAGGGCAAGGGAAAGATTCCTGAGGAAGCAGTTTGCTTCAACTGCAACCAAAAGGGACATTGGAAGAGAAATTGCCCCGCCCTATTGGCAGAAATGAAGAAGCAGAAGGCTAATGGAGCCGGACCTTCTGGTATGTTTACCATTGATTTATTCACTTCTGACTCTGATTCCTGGGTATTGGATATTGGGTGTGGTACTCACATTTGTACTACTTTTCAGGAACTAAGAAGTGAAGAGAAAATGAAACCAGGCCAGATGGAGCTTCGAATGGGGAATGGAGCTAAGGTAACTGCTATTGCTCAGGGGACTTATGACATGAAGCTGTCAAATGGTCTTATTTTAGCACTTAGCAAATGTTTATATGTACCTAGCATTACTAGGAATATCGTTTCTTTTTCTCGTTTGCAACAAACTGGATTTATGTTTACTTTCAGCAATGATTCAATTTCAGCTTATCTTAACAATGTTTTGTATTTTGTGGCCAAACCACACAATGGTATTTATGAAATTGATATGCAAAATAGTTGTAATTATGAATCAATGTATAATGTAAACAATAAACGAATTAAGCGAGGCTTAAATCAGACCTATTTGTGGCATTGTCGTCTTGAACATATAAACAAGAAACACATAGCCAAACTCCAGACGGACAGAGTGTTGGAATCATGTGATGATTCATATGATGTATGTGAATCTTGCTTAATGGGCAAGATGACAAAAGCGCCTTTTAAAGGCAAACCCGAAAGGGCAACAAAACTATTAGGGATTATACATACTGATGTGTGTGGACCCTTTAGTTCAACCACAAGAAATGGTCATCGTTAATTCATTACTTTTACTGATGACTTCAGTAGATACGGGTATGTTACCTAATGAAAAACAAATTTGAAAGCTTTGAGTTTTTTAAAGAGTTTCAGAATGAAGTAGAGAATCAACTTGGCAAAAAGATAAAGACACTTCGATCGGATCGGGGTCGGGAATATCTAAGCCAAGAGTTTATTGACCATCTAAGAGATAACGGGATAGTATCCCAATTAACTCCTCCCGGAACACCGCAACATGACGGTGTGTCCGGAAGAAGGAATAGAACCTTGTTGGACATGGTTCGCTCTATGATGAGTCATACCAATCTGCCTAAAAGTTTCTGGGGTTATGCCATAGAAACAGCTGCCCGAATACTAAATAGTGCGCCAACCAAAAAGACCGATAAAACCCCTTTCGAACTATGGACTGGGAAGATCCCAAAACTGTCATATATGAGAATATGGGGTTGTGAAGCTTATGTTAAGCGGGAAGCTTCTGGGAAGCTTGATTCAAGGTCTGAAAAATGCATCTTTGTAGGATATCCAAAAGAGACAGTTGAATATTACTTCTACAAACCCAGCGAGAACAAAGTTTTTGTTGTGCGTCGCGGTGAGTTTCTAGAAAATGATTTTCTATCGAGAACCACAACGGGGGATACAGTAGATCTTGAAGAAATTCAAGAACCACAAGATGAAACAATGGTTGATACTGACAATCAACATGATGTTGAGCCTCAACAAGTTGTTGAAGGTAATGACGAGATACAAACAATCCGAAGATCGAATAGGAGTCGTCAAGAGCCTGAGAGATATCGTTATCTCATTGGCAATGACGATACGGTTCATGATGAACCCGTAACCTATTAGGAATCCGTATCAGGTTTATAATCTGATAAATGGCAAGATGCCATGAAGGCTGAAATACAATCCATGTCAGATAACCAAGTTTGGAACTTGGTAGATGCACCTACCGGCTGCAAAGTTGTAGGGTGCAAGTGGGTATTCAAAAAGAAAACTGACATGGATGGGATTGTACATACCTATAAGGTTAGGTTGGTAGCTAAAGGTTTCACTCAGACTCATGGAGTAGATTAAGATGAAACTTTTTCTCCAGTAGCCATGATTAAATCCATCAGGATACTTCTTGCCATAGTTGCATTTCATGATTATGAAATATGGCAAATGGATGTTAAAATCGCGTTCCTTAACGGAACTTTAAGCGAGGACGTGTACATGGTACAACCAGAAGGTTTTAAACATCCAAATTTTCCTGAAAAGGTATGTAAGTTGCAAAAGTCCATTTATGGACTGAAGCAAGCATCTCGTAGTTGGAATCTTCGTTTTGATGAAAAGATTAAAGAATTTGGTTTCTTAAAGAACGAAGATGAACCTTGTGTATACAAGAAAGTCAGTGGGAGCATAGTAGTATTCCTAATCCTATATGTCGATGATATATTGATCATCGGAAATGACATCCCTACCCTTACAGGTGTAAAAGCCTGGTTAGAGAAGTGTTTCGCGATGAAGGATCTAGGAGAAGCAACTTATATCCTTGGTATAAAGATCTATCGTGATAGATCGAAACGCTTAATTGGATTAAGCCAAAGTACATATATTGACAAGATCTTAAATATGGAGGGTTCTAAGAGAGGAAACTTGCCAATGGTACATGGTGTACATCTGAGCAAAACTCAGAGTCCTATGTCTAAAGAGGACATGAACCGCATGAAGGGTGTTCCCTATGCTTCGGCCATCGGTTCAATCATGTATGCCATGTTATGTACTAGACCAGATGTCTCGTATGCCCTAAGCATGACGAGCAGGTATCAGTCAAACCCAGGTGATGCTCACTAGGTAGCAGTAAAGAATATTTTAAAGTATCTGAGAAGAACCAAAGAAATGTTCATACTGTACGGCAGTCAAGAAAGAGATTTGTGTATTCAAGGATACACAGATGCTAGTTTCCAAACCGACCGAGATGACTATAAATCACAGTCGGGATACGTGTCTGTGTTAAACGGGGGTGCTGTGAGCTGGAAGAGCTACAAACAAAGCACAATAGCAGACTCAACTACAGAATCGGAGTACATTGCAGTGTCGGATGCCACAAAGGAAGCTGTTTGGATGAAGAAATTCATCACAAATCTGGGAGTAGTCCCCAGCATATGTGACCTTGTCGAGATATATTGTGACAATGAGGGTGCCATTGCTCAGGCAAAGGAACCAAGGTCACATCAGCGCTCCAAACATATCATGAGACGATATCACCTAATTCAAGAGATTATTGAAAGAGGTGACATAAAGATATGTAAAGTTCGACCAGAAGACAATCCAACAGATCCTCTTACCAAACCTTTGAGTCAAAGCAAGCATGATGCTCACATTAGCTCAATAGGCTTGAGGTTTTGTAATAATTTAGTCTGATTTGTAAAATTTTAGTAATCTTTTACTTTGTGAACATTAAAACATTTATGTTTTACAGTTATGGCATATTGGATATGAGTATTTAATTAAAACATCTCTGTGTTCATTTTAGCATGTTTAACTATCCTTAAATGAATATGATGATCATATTATTTAAAACTGTCCTTGATCACTTATTACTAGGGGACTAGTAATAAATCAAGATCATTATGAAGTCTGGTCATAGTCCAAGTTGGAAGTGCACTAGGTGCAACCAGAGTCACATGCGTTTGTCGGAGCACAAGGCGTTGGACAAGACCTACGGTCAAGATCACCTCATAGTTCGGCGTCATAAGGTGAGTCTTGAAATAGTATAACACTATTTATCCTCAGACTTGAGATTTGCATTGGGATCTAATGCACAAAGAGTGTTATACTTTGATATAGTCTAACGTTACCCTTGACCGGGTAATCATAAGGGGTATATTAGGTATAACATGAATTGTGTAGTTAGTCGTGTACATGCAATATGAGATTTGCTCCTCTCAAGATGAGAGAGATATTTCTGGGCCCCTCGATTACATATTATGATTTACATGCATGAACAAGTGGATTAGTTGGACTAATGACACTTGTATAATCAAATATGTTGGGATCGAGAAACACAATCTTTGAACTATAAATGATGAGATAGATCTATGTCTTAAGTTCAAAATAAAATATCGTGAAGCAAAAGGATAATGAATGATTCAACTATATGATTGATTAAATCAATCAAATTGCTTGAAGGTAAAAGCACATTTACATAGCCTTGGGGGCGGTGACGTGTTGCTAGACGCTTACCATCGTTTGTGTTACTGTGTATCGTGTGCAAGTGGGAGAATGTAAGTTATTATATGCCCACGACACGTGTCACACAGAGATACTGCTGAGGAGTATGTAAACCTATAGGGTCGCACACAAAAAATGCGTTTGTTTCCATTTGTAGAAACCCGGATTTTATGAAAAATATGTGTTAAAACTGTAATTATGATAATTACAGGGTGAAAACGTAATTATGTTAATTACGGGGAATTATCTGTAATTATATAATTATATTTTAAAGTTTAAAAGAATAATTATATATACTTATATAATTATATTTTAAAGTTTAAAAGGATAATTATATATATACATACATATATATATATATATATTTGAATTTGAATTTGAATATTACAGATAATTACTAAACCTTATTTAATCCTTAATTGAATTGTAGTCTAACTATAATTCTTCTGATATAAATAAGGGGTTAGGCTAACCATTTGATATACAATTGAGTTAGAAAAACCTTTCAGAAAAATACATAAAAGAAACCCTTTTCTTTTCTGTAAAACACATATAGATCTAGGGTTATTGGGCTAGCACCCGGTGGAATTTCGCGTGTTCGTGTGTGGATACCGCTAGAGGAAACTTCGATTGGTTTCTAAGTGCTCAGCTAGTTCAACCACAACAGATCTGAAAAGGTACATCTCTAAACACCATATGGTGTGGTTCTTATTTAATTAAATGCCTCATTGGATCCGGTTGGGTTTTAAGTTTTAGAAAAATTTTCTATTTAATTTTGTAACCAAAATTGTTTTTAATTTCCTCTGCATATAACAGTTACAATTTATTTTAAAACCCAACAGTTTTTTTATACCCAAATTGCTACAACAATTGTTCTTCAATCTAATTTGCCACTTTCTGATTATTATATCTGGTTTAGTTTTAATATCATTATTATTCTAAAAACTATTAGATATGGCTCGAAATCCACAATTTCCATCGTCCATAGAGAGAGGGAGGGAGAGAGTTTGAAATGAAATCCCGAAATGAATAGTTCGTTTTGAAAGAAAATGAATCGTCCGTTAGGAAAACATTGTTTAAAAAAATTGTGTTTTGCTACATATCACATATTATTTTGTTTTCATTATATATATATATATAGATTTTCTTAATGTATTTTAAACATATTTTAAACATATTTTTAATATATAATAAAATAATTAAATCCAAAAATATTCAATATTGGGCTCATTTCGAAGGTATCGAAAAGACGATTGTAACGGTGTAACTTGTTAAAATTAAAATGTATTTTTTAACGTATTTTAGTTAATATACGATTATATGTGTTAATATGGTGATGGTGTAAAATGAAAATTAGAAAAGTAAAAAGTATAAAGTAAACTAACTAAATAATTATAAGGGTATAAAATGTAAATATATTATTAAAAATCAATTTAAAATCACATTTTGGATTGTTGTTGTGGGTAGTGTGAGTGAGAGGGGTGTGTAGGAGGGGGTATGCCATAATAGAGGGGGTAGGGTTAGCAACCCCTAAAACTAAACAAACCGACCCAGTAAATCCAACTCCGAAAGTAAGGTCTAAAAGGGTAGTTAAATAATTTACATTTACTAATAATTAGTTTTTTTTCTTTCGTTTGCATAATGCTTTTTATTTTTAGTTTTGACATGAACAAACAACGAAAAAACAAGTACAATCGATTAAAATGTATGCCGAACGGTTGAAATCTTGACGACCAACTGTATCCCACTTGAAAGTGGAGTCTAGGTAAGTATATCGAGCACTTCAAGTTAGAGACCATCGATTGTACACAATGTGTTCCACGACTCCGAGATTATCCACAAAGAATGGAACGCACACGAAAGAATCGCGACCATCACGTGCCTTCTCCGATGATATCATGAAGTATACCACCCGTGACGTCGATGGTCGTTGCGTCGGTGAGGTTTGGGTGCACAAAAGGGCGACGTTGATTCTTCTTTTTACTTCATTCTCGTCAAATTCAGACAATTCTTCATCTACCAACTCGACCTCCCTCTTTGCTTCGGTGTATGTTCCATGCCTAAAATCATACAAACGGATCAAATAGATGGAGTTGTGCATAGTAATTCATGAACAAAGCGAACATTAAATATTATAATAGCGTCGTGCGGGGGGGGGGGTGCAAGGCACCGTGCGGGCTTGCCTTACCCCTGATTAACGAAACCGACCCTTGAATTGGGCGTTGTGAGCCTCGCTACACTACTGAGGCCAACAACGCCCGCTGATCCTCGTTCTAAGCATGTAAATCCTACGCTGTAGGGTCTGGGGCAAGATGTACACAAAATTTAGAGATTGTTTTCGCGAATGCATCTGTTTGCAAATTTTTTTTAAGGAAACAAACGAGCAAACTATAGGTGAGGGCGTGTGCCAAAAAGCAAAGTGCGCGAAAGGTGAAACTTCAATATCATTGGCAATGAATTCGAGTGGTGTAATCATTTGGGTCCATTTGGGGATATAAAAAAGTGTCGCACGACAAATGGATGCATGTAAGGCAATACATGAAACTAAACAGGGGTCTTTCACGGAAATAGCCACTTTACTTCTTTGGAAAATATTCAGGGGACTTCTCACTGATTCGTAAAATAAAACTCCTCCAGCTACTCATATCTCGCAGGATTTTCACGAACAACCATAAGCTCGACTGTTATGACACTCTTTTTAAGATGAGAAATCTCTTCCCTTAGCTCAGAAATGTGATTGTATGTTCTATTATGGGCAATTCTGTGAATCTGTCAAGACAAGGAACTTCTATCAATATGCAAAATGTAATCGGTGAGCTTTGCAATTAGCCTAGATTAGCCACAAACTATTTCGTCTCATAAGAATTATCGTAAAATTTCTTCACAAGAGAAACTAATGATAAGATTCAGAACAAAATGGAGGAAAAAAGATCACATAAATGATCTGTGGTGTGAAATAGCTCGAAATTTGGTGGAGAGAAGACCCATTTGACAATAGCCAAATTAGATACAAGTTGATAACCCATCATTCTGTCAATTGTTATGGTTGTCGAAGAAAGAACATGTCTCAGTGAACGTGGGACGAAATCATAAGTTTGAACCAGAAAAAGGGTCAATCTTTGTGACATGAAGCATCAACTTGTATACTTCCAAATTCCAATGTGAAGTCAAAATGGTTTCATTCCGACAACTGCATGGAGAGTTGTCGTAGGGTAAAATCCTAACCAAAAAAGTGATTGAAGACATGGTTCGTTTTTCAAAGAAACGGATAAGGGTGTTTGGCAGAGTAATGAATATCGATAGTAAATTGCTCAACTGGAAAAGAAGAACTAAACAACTAATAAAATAGGCATGGAATATATACAAAACAATCATAGATAAATGTATAGTTGCTCATACATATACCTGATTCACTTTATCCCAGTACGATAAACGAACTTCTCTATCCAAAACCTCCTGGACAAATGCATGTTGTGGATCCGATTCTGGAATCCCCAAGACATAACAAGCCCATTCTTCCCATGGTCAAATGAACTGAAAGTTTGATCTGCAATATGGGCATGCAAGTATAAGAAAATATGAAGCAAAATAAAATCATTAAACTTTAGCCAAACTCAGGATGGGCATAACTGGATATGCTTTGGAAAAATTATCCACCAAAGGCAAGAAAGATTATTGTGAAAAGGGAAGGCAATATACCTTGCAGACTCTAGTGCAAAACCTCCCTCACCAAGCTTATTTTCAGGGCTAAAATCATTTGTTGCATCTCTCAGGTCTCCATAAGCAAAGGTATATGGTCTGCCATCAAGACTTAGGAACTCTGCATATCAGGATTAATGAGGGTTGAGATATTTAAGAATGGTGTTTCCTAAAACCACTTGTAAGGGTGGAATGAATGTAGTCAATAGGCATGGAAGAGAAACAACAACAACAACAAAAAGCATGTATGTACGTTGATAGATGGATGTAGGCATGTGCCGTAGGGATTTGGGAGTACAGATGCATAAAACCAGTTTTGTAGCCATATTAATAAAGTGTGAATCAGAACTATTTGGTTGGAATTCATAACCTTACCATTCGGTTGTGTTCAAGCTCATGTAAGGTTCTAGGAACAAGTATTATCGTAACAAGGCAAGAAAGGCAGTCTGAATTTACTTTCATTTTACGGAACCCCGATCTAGCTCAACCTTGAGTTAGTTAATGCATAAAAGATAGATTACAAATATCTATTCTGTGATGCAAATGGAAATATCATTTGGGTAGCATTGCAAAGCACTAAGCCGTTGGCCTGCACATGTGATGACATGATCCGCTTTTCAAAGAAACGAATATTGACAGTAAAATTGCTCAAATGGAAAGAGGAACTAAACAACTAATAGAATAGGCATGGAATAGCTGCTTATACATATACCTGTTTCACTTTATCCCAGTATGATAAACGAACTTCTCTATCCAAAATCTCCTGGACAAGTACACGTGGAGCCCATTCTGGAAGCTCCAAAACATAAGACCATACTTCCCAGGCCAGATGAACTGAAAGTTTGATCTGCAATATAGGCATGCAAGTATAAGAAAATATGAAGCGAAATAAAACCATTAAACTTTAGCCAAACTCAGTATGGGCATAACTGGATATGCTTTGGAAAAATTATCCACCAAAGACAAGATAGATTATTGTGAAAAGGGAAGGCAATATTACCTCGCAGACTCTGGTGCAAAACCTCCCTCACCAAGCTTACTTTCAGGGCTAAAATCATTTGTTGCATCTCTCAGGGCTAAATCTTACTTGGGGTGGCCAGAAACAGGACTAAAGGACCCCCCCTCCCCTTGCTGCCCTTTTCATATCAAAATCTTTAAATACCAGGTTTCCTGGAAGAAACAAAATTTGAGAAACTAACGTATATAAATTAATCAATAAATTAAAGATTGGATAAAAGAAAACTCATAGCAAAAAAAAAAAGGAAAACGAGAAACGTACCAAATTGACATTGGCAGGTTTGTCTTAAGTTTTCTCTCTAATACGACAATATCCACCAATAGGAGGGAAATATAGAAGGTCCACCTACAACCCCTTTATCACAAGGCAAGAGAGGAAAAGCTTCTAATAAGTCTACAAGTTCAAATATGCATATATACATGCGGGGGGAATGGAGAATGTAATGCACTCATCATACTTAGATACTACTTCCAATAATACTATTGCACTTCTGTTCCCACGAATCCATTTCTAATTGTCATTATTGCTATGTTATCAAGAGAAGGCCATAGCTATATACCACCATTCCCATGATTCCGTGCATTAATCTAATAACCATCGGCATACACGACCATTATGAGCGTCCAATAGCATCTCAAACCCCATGAGGCTAACAACAAATGGCATCCAACCTCATCCATCATATAAGTGGACACACCTGCTCCCAATATCTCTTGGTGAACTTAGCGACCTTAGGACTTCCGAAACTCTCTTAATATTTACTTTACAATAATGTATCTTCCAAGACCTCTGTACTCATGCACACCATCCCCAAACTGTATATCCGTGCCTCTCTCAACATTTCCAATAAAAAGGCCATCTAAATTCCAAGAAACCATTATCTGTTAAGAAACTTCAAATGAAACGTAATTCAGAAGTTGGCATAATAGAGTCCATGTACTCCCACATATCGCCAACGACACATATTATGAGAATAAAACATATGCAAGAGTCGGGCCATAAAAAAATTCATAGAAAAAGTATAAATGTCATGTAAGAATCTGAATTAGTTTAATTACCTCGGTTTTTGCTAGCAAAAAATATATTGAGCCTTATTTCAATTCTGCCTCGTGCTTATATCTACCAAAACTGATTCCATAGAATTCCCTAGGATATCCCTGGTTGCTCAGGACGACTAATATCATGAGACTTCCCACATACTAGTTGTGCTTCATATAAAAAGATGTGGCCTTGGAACAGTGAGCATACTACAAAGAACAACTTTTAAAAGAAAATCGTAGGAAAATTAATGTCAAACCAACCAAACAGGTACAACTCAGTTTAGAGCCAAATATAGCCCTGCCATTTAAGAAAATATATGAAGCAACTAAATGTTGCCATAGAAACAGAAAAGAAGCAAAAAATAAGCTTAAGAAGGGTAAAGAAGTACCACTCTCAAGTTTCCAGCTGTTCTTGAACAGATCTTGGATTCGACTCCATAAGTCTTCCACAAAATCCTATAAAACATAATGAAAGCACGAGTAAAACTCCAAAGTTATTAAGAGACTATAAAGATAAACGTCAAAACTATTTGTTGTCTAACGTTTATATATGAAAGGAATATAATTATGATCACAAAAAGATGTATTTCGCACAGAGTTCTACAGGAGAGGGTTAAGTACGCTTTCACTGTCAGTCCATTTCCTATTCTTTTTGCTTTCTAAGAGTGTGCAATCGTATTAATTGATTTTTTGCAGATTTCAGCATACATCATCAGTGAGAAAAATATCAGTAAGGATTCATGAAGAAGATGAAAGATACCCATTCAAGAAGATATATTTTGTCATCTTCTAAACTTGAATCAGATTTAGGCCTTCCACTGATAATCTCTAGAGCCACAACTCCAAAGCCAACACATCAGCTTTTCTGTAAGGTGTCCACGCATTGTATACTCCGGTGTGAGATACCAACTACATAAATAACTAGTAAGAGTGTGTCAACTTATTATTTACTTAAATGAGAACAATTCAAGAAAATTTTTGCACACTAACCAAATAAAACACTCATAAGACAAATAAACATTGATCTTACAGTGTGCCTGCAACACGAGTACTCATGTGTGTTTTCTTGTCATCATAAAGTTCGGCCAGGTCAAATCTGATATCTTGGGGTTCAGATCAAAGTCGAATAGAATATTGCTAGCTTTCAACATCTCGGTGTACAATCCGTATGCGAGATTCTTCGTGCTATCTCCAGACATGTTTCAAAATGCTATGATCAATTAAGAGACAAGTTGTTTCCTACGTCATACACTAGGTTCTTGTCCTGTACTTACAATTGCGTATGTTGCTTCTCACCAAATAATGCTTAATCATTTTGTTCTCAAGATGCTAAAAACAAGAAGTCTTTTATCCCCATCAATGCAACATCCATACAATTTCAGAAGGTTGGGATGTTGGATAGCGGATATTGCTGCAATTTCAATAAATTGACTCTTGCCCCGGTGGGGGCTAAGAGTTGTTTAACGCCTCCTATTACTCTCTCATTATAAAGTGTTCCCTGTTTATCATCAAATAGATGTTAAGGGGCAAAACTTTTTGGCATATCAGCGGTAAACATTGAAAAGGTAGCATCAACATCCTAGGATTTTAGGTTCTACATTTAATGGGCTAGTTTAACAATATTTCAGTGTCAATGAAGGTATCTATCTTTTCTTATTAAAATGTGATCCATTTTCTTATGGTTTTGAGAGTCTTGAAAACAATGTGGTACTTCACTCCATTAGGTATTAAACTTGATGTAACATGTATTCATGATGTAGTCATCTTGCTCTTTGATGGACCTACCTAATTATTTGGATCCTTAAACCATCAAGGTATTGTCTTGTATGTGCTTTTTCTAGTGGAAAATCTTTAAATTTGTAATTTTTCGATAAATATGAAAATAGAGGTAGTAGAACTGGTCCCTTGTCTTTCCATCACTTCACTAAATAATTAAAGCTAATCAAGAAAAGGTTGCTACTAGAGTACAAGTGCCTAATCATGGTTTTAAACCGCCTCTCTACCGATGGCGGATCAAAACATTTACTAGTCGGTATTAAGACGTCTAATTGTCTCAATATAAAGTAATGCCCTTAAACATTTCCCATAACCCCTTGAAAACAAGGACCTGCAAGAAGAAGAATCCAGGTCATACCCGAACTTATTGATATGCGGCAACTTAATTGACGCATTACACCTTTTTTAGTTTCTTTTTCGTTAATTTAATTTGTCAAAAGTCTTTAGATTGAGTATTTTTTATGTATATTTTCGATTTTCGCGTTTATGGAGTTTAGGTGAGCCAATGACCAAATTCACTTGTCTTTTGATGCTAATTTGTGGCTAATCTTATAGTTTAGAGTGTTGAATTGAAAGTGTGTTTTGTGATGCTATAGGATGGAAATGAAGGAAGACTTGTGCTGTTGGAATAAAGAGAAACTTCAAAGATTTGGTGATTTACTTGAAATCTTCCAAGTAATTTTTGTTGCTAAAGTTGGGATGCTATGGACCTTTGGACAAAGATTTTTGGAAGATTTTCTTTTCTCCTCCAAGGCTCTATAAATAGGAGGGTGTTGGTGCTTGTATTCCATCATCTAATCCTACAATCTTAGTTTCATTTCACACTTTCTCTCCATCCACTTTACCATTTGAAACCTCTCCATCATGTATTCACCTCTTGTTACATCATCTTTGTAAAAAGGTGAAGTTGCTTCCATGAACTTTCATCTCTTTTTATAACTAATGCATCAATCTTTTAGTATTTTTCTTCTTGTCATCTAAATTCTATGCATTTTAGTTTATGCTTTTACGTTATCGTAAATCTTTATTTTTAGTTGCATCTTTATTAACTCCGTCTAGCGTAAGTTTGTTATCGTAAAATTTCGTTCACGTTTTAAATTTTAGCCATCTTAATTTATGCTACTTTGTCGTATTTTTCTTTCGTAACTTAGATCTTTCACGTTTTTGTTAACTTTCGTATCGTAAGACAAGTTTAGTTCTCGTAAACTTTTATTTCGTGGTTATTTAAATTTTCAACTCATGTCTTTCGTTTTTCTTAAAAATAGAAAAATGCAAGGAAACCGAGCAATGATAGGCTGACCTTAGCTCGGGTGTGGGGTGAAGTTAAGATAAAAAGCCTATTTTGATGGTAGAAATTTGTTGATTACTAAAGCATAGAGGTTATCTCTTAATTAACTTGGGAACATAATCTATTACTCCCATGATTCACGCATGACCCGATTCAAAACTGAAACTCAAATTCAAGGTTGACTACAAGTCGGATCATCCGATGCTTCAAATCCTAAGGACTCCCTTAGTCCCTAATTACAACTGCTCTTACGCCAGGGTTAAAATCTATAGGCCTAATGAGTTCAAGGTTTTTCAACTAGTATGCCAATTTGAGTTTATAAAACTTTCGAATACAAAGGCTTCCTAACGATTAAACGTGCGGCAAAATACACTACCGTCCATGCGATAGGTTTCAAAATTGATTAACCACACAACGCATATGAAACCATTTCCAAAAACTTGTTTGTTCAATACTTACGTTAGTAAAGACAACAATAAAACATGCGCAACAATTTACACCATATAAGAGAAAATAGATTCATGCACCACAACACGTGCAATAAAGGTTTGTACAATTCCAAAAGAGAAATTCACAACTAATTTTTTTTAAATCCTTCCTCTTTAACCAAAAGACGTTGTGGCATAAAATTATCAACAATCCCAAACGCATTAATTTAATCCTCAAGGCTTGGTAAAATAGTGAGAATACAAATAAAGTTTCAAATCGAGTTTAAAGCTTCAGATCGTACAGATAAACACCTTTGACCAAAAAGTAACTGCAACGATATAAACATTGCTAACTCAATAAATGCATTGCGGAAATTTCTAACGGTAAAACTAATTGATTGAAATATGAACAGAACAAAAGTCCTGTTTGAAAAGATGTAAATCTTTTATATATTTACTCATACCAACGTTATAATTAAATCCAAATGCAAATAGTATGCAATGATTGACATTTGTATAAAGCCCAAAGATAAATTGCATGATAAGGGAATTTCCCCAAAACAACATGTGGGATGACACCGATTAGTAAATCTACATTTAGACGCGTGCAGAAATGTATGAACACATGCTCCAACCTTATTTACGTAACGCCAAAAGACGTACGATGAGACACCAAGGACCCAACTGAATTTTCGTAAGACTTACTAACGTGAAAACCAATTGGCGTCAAACTTTCGTTACTCGACAAAAGTGTAAAACGACAATACTTTTAAGATTTAAACTTTTAGGAGTTTCCTCCTTTTACTGAAATGAAAAGTGAAATAGCGCTTTACAAAATTTACATGGGACACGACGCTAAATAACTCGCAAGCTAAAAAAACAAAATTAAAACTCACGCCTAAAAATACATCGCGTAAAACAATACTCCATGAAATTTCAACAAAACTCACACAAACTAAAATTCACAAGAATTTTTGACTCAACGCGTGGGAATAACTTTTCCTTCAAAACCATTGACATATGTGGAGGAGATCCAATGCCTAGGTTAAAATCTCATAGCTACTTGCCCAATACTCAAATGACATTAAAACATGGATATTACCATATCCGCAAATAGCATTAAACAGGAGACGTGAATAAAAGATTTTTGATAACAATTTGCAATTACGTGCAACAAAACAATTTATGCATGCTTAAGCTCACAATTTAAAATCTGATGCGTGTTAAATGTTCTACCAAAACTTTATAATATAAACCACTTTCTGTTTAACGAACCCAAGAAACAATTTATGCAAATTTATTTCAGAAATAAATTTTAGTGCATGAATTTGGTCGGCATTCACCCCTCTAGACTACGCTTCTCAACAATCCGACATACTAATACCATCCGGGTGTATCAAGCATCTTAGGACAACAATCTCAATTTCCTACTATTGTCATCCGGATACTCCACATCTTAAAGCGACACTCGGATATTTCATCGGTTCACCTTACAATCTCTCCTCGTATGACGTCAATTCCATAAGCTCAAGGTTCTACTCCAACCAATTATTCTTACTCAAGACGATCAACTTAATGCATTCAACGCACTTAACTATCCCTTCAACGTGACATTGCTATAGACACCAACGTTTCCTTAGATTACTCCTTTAGAAACCTTCTCACTACCCCAACGGTAATCATACCAAGGTAGTTCAAGTATATACATGTAGTATGTAGGTTCACCATAACACTGGCCAGGTGCCATTATGAACGTACCACACATGCTCATCCTTGCGACCCTCGACAAGTTTCCCGTTTCTAGTGACTCGATCAACTCCATAATATCTTATCTTAAGGTTCCTAATGTGCAACTTCACTTACAATCGCTTATAAAAATGCTAGTTTGAGTCTAGGCATCCTACAATCAATACCTAATTCTCTCAAACTTAAGCTCTGATACCAACTTGTAACACCCTCAAATATGGAAATAGCAATTTATTTAAAATTTTCTAAATACACCGATAAATGAATTATCTACCACCACAAATTAAGATTTAACCTCAATACAAACATTCATTTTATACAAAAGCCTGTGATAAGAACGGGTGCTACTAAAAACCCCATAATAGTCACTATCTCTAAAAATTGCGGAAGACTTCACCAACTACTCACATTCGTACAAAGCTAAGGCTCGACTCTTCATGGCTGCTAGAACCAACCCCAACTGGAACCTGATGCACATGCCGACAAATAAAAGGTTAGGCTTAACGCCTAGTGAGCTCAAGAGTTTTCAACATATATGAAATAATAGTTTAAAAGAAAGAATGCGGTTAAAAGTTATAGCCATTCAATATGATACGTCTTACATGTGAAAACGACTCATTTCCAACAATATGCATTTTAGGTAAAGAACACCAATTAAAACGTTTTCCAAACCAACTACTTCAAAGATAAAGATACCAACATAGGTCGCCCATTCATAAATTAGTTTTTAACTCAAAACTCACTCAAAGCGTAGGTATAAATTGAACTCTTCATTTATGAAGATACGGTTAAACCTTATATCCCAAAACACCCCAAAACACGGGTGGGGAATAATACTCAACCCATAAATCAAGGGTAAAACCCAATTGTACAAAACGTCACCGAAAACTTGGATAATAAAACTCAATACCCAAAAACAACACCTTTCGGTGACGGGGGATTCCCGATTCCATAAAATGTGACGGTCCACAAAGTAAGCCCATTTTATGTTGTTATGACTAGTCATATAAACAAAAGTACACGCAAGGAATGTCAGGCTCAGTGGCTTTAAATATACACCCACATAAACTCAAGTTCAACCCCGAGGGATTGCTAGGTCGAGCTCCTCATCCAATATCGTAATACTTGAGCACGAAGGACTTATACCCACATTCGATACCTTAACGTGCAGCACGAAGGTCTTACACCCACATCCGGTGCCTAACGTGCCTCGACGTGGAAAACTAATCGTCCCAACGCCAGACAATAATAAACCAAATACGGGATCATGACTCCCAATGCATCAAATAAGCCAAATAATACACATAAGGCCCAACAAGGCTCGAAGTCGAGCTACCAAAACTGGACTATTGTCCAAAAACCCCATCAAAATAACAATGCCAAGCCGCAGACTTAGCAACCCATTGACTCATTAATAAATGGAATAAAAACACGATAAAACACACTCACCCAACAGATATGCAAACATCACGACCAAAAGTGAGATTAGTTCAAAACTCAACATTAGTTGAGACAATCCATTTTCCAAATGAACTCATAACACAAAATATGCATTTTCCAAATTTAACTGCTGATAAGAATGAAAATCATAAAATGAGACTATAAACATTCTTTTAAGTTACTTCACATAAATGTGCAAGTGATACTTTATAAAACACTCCATTTCATGACGATGCATAAGACTCGACAAACATTTAAAAGTGTATTTCTTTGACCAAAGATACATTCATGTAAAAAGACTTCAAAACACATTCGTTTGTGACACATACATTGAACGCCCAAAAATCTCCAATGTGGGTGTGTTATCCCCTATTATCAAGCAATTCTCAATACAAACAAGATTTAGCAATGAAATCTAGAGAGAGAGTAGAGAGAGAAAGTAGATCTTGAAAGCTCTTGTCATATATCTCACTTATCTGAAATATTACAATGAAGTTCTTCCAAGATTAACAAAGACTAATCCTATTTATACCACAAGACTAAACTAAAACTTAACAACTAAGTAAAACTAATCAATATTGACTTTGACAATACAACTTTGACTTTGCTTATGACTTTGACAATACAACTTTGACTTTGCTTATGACTTTGACATTGTTGACTTACACATTGACTTTTCTTATTAAATCTTGTATACAATATTTGGACTTAACAATCTCCCCCTTTGTATTCAAGATTTAATAAAAATTTGATACAGATCTTCATCACTTGATTCTTCAGCTTTTAACTCTTTGCAGCTTTCACAAACTTTAAACTTTCAGCTCTTGAAGAATCTTGGAAAGTCTTTTACTCTTTGAAGCTTTGAAAGTCAACAAGCCTTGAACACAAAATGGAATTCTAGCTTTAACTCTGAAAATTCTTTCGACTTTGAACAAAAATGTATCTTCATCACTTTGATCTCTGAATCATCTTTGGAAGAAACAAACTTTCTTGAATCATCAAATTTTCTTTGAACATTCTTCCTTCAGAATCTTTTGGCTTTGAATTTCTTTATCAGACTTGAACTTTAAATCAGCGGAAGCAGTTTGAACTTTAGGCTTGAACTTTGAACTTGAACTCTGAAATTGAATCTTTATAATTCTCCCCCTTTTTGATGAAGTGAGCATCATTATCATCAAAATATCATCAATTTCAACATAGGCTTTGATTTCCCCCTTTGTGAACAACAAACAATCTCCCCTTGATATTTCTGTACTTTTGATCTGAAGAGCCGAATCATGAACAATATATATCCGAATCTTTTCAAATTCATACATAATGAGCGTGTAACCCTGATTCAACAAATGAAATAGTTAGAAATGCCTGTCAGTAACACAAAGTTACTGTGTACAACAAATGTACATTTTAAGGAGCTGGCTTGATGATGACTCCCCAGGACTTCCATTCAATCATTGAAAAACACAAGGTTTATCTATGAATGTTCTGACAGAAAAACAGATTTTATGTGTGCTCGTGCTTGTGTTTTGAAAGAATTATCACAATGATTGTGTTTCATAAGGCTCAAAGTATGTAAATCACTGAGACAGCAATGATTGTACATGGACTCAATGTGCATGAGAAAGGGTCGAAGGTGGGGCAACTTTACTTCTTTTTCAATATCAGTATCTTGCAAGAGAAGATCCGATAGATTATGTGCTGCTTCCCCAAAAAATGTGAAACATTCTCTTTTTAAGAAAAGAATGAGTAGCTGGTGAGGTTGTATGCAAGAGATGGCATGGGCTATTTGCCTATTTCAATGATGGTCACCAAAGAAATGTGAACCAATCAGTAATGTGGCTGCCCGGCTCAGAAAGATGTTTGGTGCAGAGTTCTGATATTCTTTTAACTCTGTTCTCACACCCTCTTTCTTTTAAACATATAAACTCACATCTAACCAATCTCTCATTTCCATTTTACCTCTGCTCATTCCCACACTCAATTCTTTTAGACCCCTCTCCCCTTAATCACTCAAAGAATTTCTTCCGGGGTAGGAAACACTGGTTATCGTGAATCCATGGAAGATCTATTAAGCACTCATACTGAATCCCATGTTCCTAAAAGTACATGCTGGTCAATGATTTTCTTGACATCTAAATCACAAGAAATCATATGTCAGTGTATGTATGCTCATTAAAAAATATGAATGAAATTTGAGCAATTGAACTTTCAAAGATTTCTCAAAACAAGGATATTAAATGAATGAAATGAAGTCAAGAGAATTGTTTTGAGAATCTGACAATGTATCAATCAGATCAAATCAATGGATAAGGTATCAAAGAATTGGAGATTTTGTTTATATGAACGAATATAAATAATTTATCAATGAAAGAACAAATATGAACAAGATGAATGATGCTCAACAACTTTGAACGCAAACGGGAGTATTACCATCGAAAAATTGGTTCGAATTTGAGACATGGTAATAACAATTTCAAAGAAAATAATGAACCGGTGTGTGTGAATACTTAACAATATATGGACAAGATAATACACAAGTATTGATCTTTGGAAACACACGGTCAGTTAAACATTAAAGCGCAAAAAATTGAAAAACATTTAAAAATGACACTTCTAAATTCATAAAATCGTTTGAGAATAAGAAGTGGTTTGAACATTTGAGAAAAGGTTTTTTTTTTTTTTTTTATGTTCGAAAGTTGTCCTTCTTTCAAACAATCCGAGATCTAGGATCAGAAGATATTTACCTTTTCAGCTCCCCCTTAAATCATGATATAATGATTTATGTCTTTTAAGCTCCCCCTGGATATTGGCACAATATCCTTCTTTGATTGTTGAAGAACGGGTCCTGATCTGTCATTTGATCAGAAGCCACTTTATTCACTTTATTTAAAAATAAAAGACAGAAAGCAGTAAAACAGTTTATAAATTGAGTTCTGATCTGAAGTAATCAGAAGTCATCACCTTTACTCCCCCTTAAATTAAACATCTGAAATATGTCAGTTAAAACAGGATAGAGATCAAACACTCCCTTTGAATTGTTAGACCATCAATATCAGAAAAATTTAGCAAAGAAAAACTTTAGGATAGAGATCAGATCAATTCACTCGGGATGAAGACCATCAATATCCATCGGATGCAAGCATACAGGAGTAAGGTCTTTTTGATCTCTGAGGTACGGGTCCTAAGCTGTTTTGCTTAGAAGCCATTTTCTTGACATTGAAGTTCGAGTTTTGAACTGCTGGGTTCAAAAGCCATTGTCTTTCTTACTCCCCCTTGGATTGAGGTGTCTGCAACACAGAATCAATTTTCTTCTTTGGTACCCACTGGTATTTGGGTCCATAAATGTGAGTTGCAGTTCGTGTGGGGGTTATGGAGTAAGAACCATACCAGTAATGATCAGTTGATTTATGAAAATGATCATGTGTACAACAAATAGAACAATAAAATTTCTTACCGTTAGATGCTTTGTTCTTCTTTGCTTTAAGTACAGATACACATGATTTCTTCTCTTTAAGTTCATTTTCCTTCTCATCTTTGACAGGTTTCTTTTTCCACACCAGTTTCTCTTTCTTGAAACTTGTTCTCCTTGGATAAGTATCTGAACCAGCTAAATAATCATCATAGAACAGGTTAGTATGACGAATCTGATTAAAGGATTTGACTGACCTGTTTGAAGAGATGAATTTCTGATTTGAACTTGAAACAGATTTTTCAAGTTCTTTAATCTTTGACGCAAAATTATCTCTTTCTTTCACAAGCTGGTCAATCTTTGTCGTGAATTCAGACTTCGTCCTTTGCTCTTTCAGCGCAGCTGCAGACAGTTCAGACAACTTAGAAGTTAGCTTCTTGATTTCAGATTCAAAAATGGATCTTTCTTCCTCAAATCCTTTTTCTGACTCTGTTCTCTGGCCGGATAATTCTTTAAAAAATCCTACATTATTTTGTTCTATGGCCTTTTTCTCTTTAGCGAACTTTTCTCTTTCTAAAATCAGAATTTTCTCAAAATCTGAGATTTGTTGAGAAAATTTTAAGCATTTAAGCTCCACTGACTTCTTTTCTTCATAGCACTTCTTGGAAAAGTCTGAGAACTTCTTGGAAAAAAATTTCTTTTCACTTTCAAACTCAGCTTTATTTGCAACAAGTTGTTTTTCCAAATCAGATAAATTCTTTTTAAGCTCAGTGTTCTCAGATTCCAAACTCTTAACTTTCTGCTCATTGCTCTTAACAGAGACTGTCTGCTGAATTTTAGCTTCCAACTCAGAAATCTTTCCTTTTAGATCTGACACAACTGTTGGCCCTATCATCGTCCATTGAAGATAGTCCCATATCTCCTTTCCTGTTGATTTGTACAAATCTTTTCCTGTCAACTGATATATATCTATGTGACCTTTAATCTCATGACGAATACTATTCAACAGAAAAGTTCGAGCCATATTATCAGCATTCTTTCTTTTCTCTCGATCCTCAGTACAATCTTCTGTTGGAGTATGAGATGTCATCTCTCCTTTAGTCAATTACAATCTGATATAACAACTCAGCTCATTTGTATCTACAAATTTGAGAAAATCAGCTTTCCACTGCTCGTATCTTCCTCTGAGCAAAATTGGTGAACTCATCTCTCTCTCAGAAAATATTGAATGAGAAATCAGCTTGATGAGAATGATCGTTCCCAAACTGTATATCAGAAAATCAAAAATCAGATCAAATTGAAATCTTAAAAAAAAATATTTCGTGAAAATTGAAATTTGAACAATACTTGTTATCCCATATTATCAAACAATTCTCAATACAAACAAGATTTAGCAATGAAATCTAGAGAGAGAGTAGAGAGAGAAAGTAGATCTTGAAAGCTCTTGTCATATATCTCACTTATCTGAAATATTATAATGAAGTTCTTCCAAGATTAACAAAGACTAATCCTATTTATACCACAAGACTAAACTAAAACTTAACAACTAAGTAAAACTAATCAATATTGACTTTGACAATACAACTTTGACTTTGCTTATGACTTTGACATTGTTGACTTACACATTGACTTTTCTTATTAAATCTTGTATACAATATTTGGACTTAACAGGGGTTATACAAGGTTTGTAAAGTTAGATAATTCAAATAATCAAAGATTAGCAATTAACCCCACATTTGATAATTTCATGGAAAACACATAAAACACTTTAAAATAGACATTTTGGCATGTACAACGTTTTCACAAATCAACTTGAACTCACCTTGCTAGATTTAGGCTAAATCTAGATTTTTCCCCCAATTAGAGCTCCTTTGAAGAACACTTGGATTCTCAAGACCAAACTTCCAAAACCTAAATCCATACATATTCAACCACAAATAAACATAATCAACCACAAAGAATCGTTTCCCAAACCATCTACAAGAATACCTCCATTACTACCGAAACCCTAACTTCCATAACCGAAGAGAATAGAAGATTACCTTAACCTAAGCTTGAATCCACCAACCAAAACACTTCTAGTTCACCAAAATGGTTACAAAACTCCAATCTATGAAAGGGAGAACAAAGGGTGGATGAAACCCTAGAAAACTTTGGGGAAGAAGATGAATAGGGAGAGATGAGAAGCTTACCACCACAAAATACTCTATTATACTCCAATAGACTTCCAATCTCTTGCTAGATTCTTGAAAATCTCTCAAAAACGAAACCGTAGCAACTTGAATCACCCAAATCGGAGCTAGGATGAAGGAGATATGAAGGAATGAAGTTTGGGGATGAAAATCACGATTTTAATCATCCAGACGCTGTTGGCGAGAGTGACAGCGAAAGTGACAAGTGTCACTCTCGCGGGGAACTTTCGCCGAGATTGTACCGCGAGCTGTAAACTTCCCCGATCACTGTTTTAGCCATAACTTCTTCGTTATAGCTCCGTTTTCGCTCCGGAAAGAACCGTTGGACTCGTAATTGAATCTTTCATCCATCTAGAATATAAAATCAAGGATTCAATCCCAAAATAAAATATCTTATTTTTCCTTAATATATCGGTTTTGGTATTAACTTGAAATGATACCTTTCGAAGAATCGGGGTGTTACAAATGTATACTTGCGTTACTCTCCATTTGTGCAAGGTCTGAGAGGTTTATTATATAAATCTTGCAACACTTATCTCCCGACTCTCGTAACCTTTGGCTAAAACTATAGTTAATTGGCTTTTGTGCTTGATTGCTTTCCTTTTATCCATGTCCTGGAATGATAGAGTGGTGGGGTTGGAGGGAGGGGAAGAATCACCGTTGATGTCGTAGTGTAGGAGCTAAAAAAGCATGCATGTTGCACATGGTGACTATGTTTTGAGGCGCTGATTGCTGGTGGAACCACCAAAGTTGTTCATCTTCATATTTTTTATCGAGTGTTTTGATGAAAACTGAGATATGGACACAATTTTGAACACAACAATTGTTGCAAATAATGGTTTTTGCTCACGAAGAAGTGAAACATGGTGGTACCATTGGCTTGGAGAGATGTCCTTTATAAAGGAGATATGCACCTGATTCATGCAACGTATTTGCTACTATGCTAGAAACTGGTTTATGTCTTTTAAGTGAAATTATAAGGAGCTTCTTGCTGATGGATGTAGCTAAAAAAGACGAAGTCTTATCGTTCTTTTTACTTATTTACAATATAAAGAAGATCTAGGAAGTTGACTTATTAAACTAAGGTGCTGAATTAGTTTCTATTTCCCAGTTTCTTCCACCAAGTGCTTTTACACATAAATCTTCATTGTTTTCCTCTATGCTACACTATTAATCCATTAACACTCTCGTGGCAAATATGTTGACTTTACGACCACGTACCCGTTGATACTTTGTGTAATCATCTGTATTGCCAATGTTCACAGGTTGCTGATATGATTGTGAGACTTGGATTAGACAAAAATCCATTGGTGTTCTATGGAAAATTTTCTTGGATATCAATTATCTTCCATCATTTACTTAGGGAACTTCCAACTGAAGTAGTTTGTTGCTTTTAGAATTTGGCATGGATTGATTTGGTGAACACATATAACCCTGTGAGATCTTTGAGCCATATGACTAAGACATCCAATTAGTCTCACTTCATTTCATGTGTATACTACACCTCTCATGCATTGGTTTCTCTAGAACTTGCATCTATTCTCTTTGAGATTGCATTTTGATTCATGCTTGCATACGAAAGTGATAAAGGCCATTTGGGGGTTAAACATAAACATCAAAGATGGCCTTTATCACTTTCGTATGCAAGCATGAATCAAAATGCAATCTCAAAGAGAATAGATGCAAGTTCTAGAGAAACCAATGCATGAGAGGCGTAGTACACACATGAAATGAAGTGAGACTAATTTGGATGTCTTAGTCATAAGACTCAAAGATCTCACAGGGTTATATGTGTTCACCAAATCAATCCATGCCAAATTCTAAAAGCAACAAACTACTTCCGTTGGAAGTTCCGTAAGTAAATGATGGGAGGATAATTGATATCCAAGAACTTTTCCATAGAACTCCAATGGATTTTTGTCTAATCCAAGTCTCACAATCATATCAGCAACCTGTGAACATTGGCAATACAAATGATTACATAAAGTATCAATAGGTACGTGGTCGTAAAGTCAACATATTTGCCACAAGAGTGTTAATGGATTAATAGTGTAGCATAGAGGAAAACAATGAAGATTTATGTGTAAAAGCACTTGGTGGAAGAAACTAGGAAATATAAACTAATTCAGCACCTTTAGTTCAATAAGTCAACTTCCTAACTCTTCTTTATATTGTAAATAAGTAAAAAGAACGATAAGACTTTGTCTTTTTTAGCTACATCCATCAGCAAGAAGCTCCTTATAATTTCACTTAAAAGACATAAACCAGTTTCTAGTTTCTAGCAGAGTAGCAAATACGTTGCATGAATCAGGTGCATAACTCCTTTATAAAGAACATCTCTCGAAGCCAATGGTACCACCATGTTTCACTTCTTTGAGAGCAAAAACCATTATTTGCAACAATTGTTGTGTTCAAAACTGTGTGTCCATATCTCAGTTTTCATCAAAACACTCGATAAGAAATATGAAGATGAACAACTTTGCTGGTTCCACCAGCAATCAGCACCTCAAACCATAGTCACCAAGGCATGCTTTTTTAGCTCCTACACTACGACATCAACGGTGATTCTTCCCCTCCCTCCAACCCCACCACTCTGTCATTCCAGGACATGGATAAAAGGAAAGCAATCAAGCACAAAAGCCAACAATAGTTTTAACCAAGGTTTACGGGAGATATGTTCGGGTATGACCTGGATTCTTCTTCTTGCAGGTCCTAGTTTTCAAGGGGTTATGGGAAATGTTTAAGGGCATTACTTTATATTGAGACAATTAGACGTCTTAATACCGACTAGTAAATGTTTTGATCCGCCATCGGTAGAGAGGCGGTTTAAAACCATGATTAGGCACTTGTACTCTAGCGGCAACCTTTTCTTGATTAGCTTTAATTATTTAGTGAAGTGATGGAAAGACAAGGAACCAGTTCTACTACCTCTATTTTCATATTCATCGGAAAATTACAAATTTAAGATTTTCCACTAGAAATAGCACATACAAGACAATACCTTGATGGTTTAATGATCCAAATAATGAGGTAGGTCCATCAAAGAGCAAGATGACTACATCATGAATACATGTTACATCAAGTTTAATACCTAATGGAGTGGAGTACCACATTGTTTTCAAGACTCTCAAAACCATAAGAAAATGGATCACATTTTAATAGGAAAAGATAAATACCTTCATTGACACTGAAATATTGTTAAACTAGCCCATTAAATGTAGAACCTAAGATCCTAGGATGTTGATGCTACCTTTTCAAAGTTTACTGTTGATATGCCAAAAAGTTTCGCCCCTTAACATCTCTTTGATGATAAACAGGAACACTTTATGATGAGAGAGTAATAGGCGTTAAACAACTCTTAGTAGCCTCCCACCGGGGCAAGAGTCAATTTATTGAAATTGCAGCAATATCCGCTATCCAACATCCCAACCTTCTGAAATTGTATGGATGCTGCATTGATGGGGATAAAAGACTTCTTGTTTTTAGCATCTTGATAACAAAATGATTAAGCATTATTTGGTGAGAAGCAACATACTGCAATTGTAAGTACATGACAAGAACCTAGTGTATGACGCAGGAAACAACTTGTCTCTTAATTGGTCATAGCATTTTGAAACATATCTGGAGATAACACGAAGAATCTCACATATGGATTGTACACCGAGATGTTGAAAGCTAGCAATATTTTATTCGACTTTGATCTGAACCCAAAGATATCAGATTTGGCCTGGCCGAACTTTATGATGATAAGAAAACACACATGAGGACTCGTGTTGCAGGCATAATGTAAGATCAATGTGTATTTGTCTTATGAGTGTTTTGTTTGGTTAGTGTTTAAAAATTCATTAGTCGACCTTCTTGAATTGTTCTCATTTATATAAATAATAAGTTAACTCGCTCTTACTGGTTATTTATGTAGTTGGTATCTCACACCAGAGTATACAATGCGTGGACACCTTACAGAAAAGCTGATGTGTTGGCTTTGGAGTTGTGGCTCTAGAGATTATCAGTGGAAGGCCTATGTTGGGAACTGAAGAAAAGCTCAAGTATGGTTAATGCTGCTAGTTCAGAATTACTACTGCTAGAGGACTTCAAAGATTAATACTGCTGAGTATTACTGCTTCTAGTAGAATTAATACTGCTAGTCAAAGTTAGTGCTGCTTGAACAAAGTTAGTACTGCTTAGCTAGTTAGTACTGCTAAAAGTTAGTGCTGCTTAATAGTTAATGCTGCCAAGACTCAGTTAATGCTACTTCTATGATAATGTGAAGATATTCATGGAAGATATACTGATCGTGGTTAAAGATAAACAAGGATATTATGAAGATATTCATGGAAGATATACTGAAGATATTCTATTTATTTGTAATTATCTTTTTGTTCAGTATATGTATAGATTTGACAGAATAGTTTAGAAACAGATTTACAGATTTAAACAATTCTAAGTTTTTGTTCTATAGAGAATCAACCTCAAGGCATAGTTCCTAATTCTAGAGAAGTAGAATTCGTCTTGAAAGAGCTTGTTCTTCAAGATTGAGGTTGAGTGTGTAATCTTGTGATTTTAATACAAGTTTGCAAAGTGTTTATCATATACTGTTTGTTTACTGTTTCATTGAATATCAAAGTGTTATTCCGCAACTTCTTTGATATTGTTTCTGAGACTTTATTCTTGTTGAGAATTCGATCCTGACAAGTGGTAACAGAGCCTGTTCTCTCAGAAACATCTATTCATTCATCATGGAAAACTTTGCAGAATCAAACAGTACTCTAGTCTCAAAGGTTCCAATGCTCAGACCCAATGAATTCGATATGTGGAAGATCAGAATCAAGCAGTACATACTCCTCACTGACTATTCTATGTGGGACATCATTGAGAATGGCCCTTCTGAAGCAGGAAAGATTGGTGCAGATGGAAAGAGAACTCCACCAAAAACTGATGCTGAAAGAAAGACTAGACAGACAGAGATGAAAGCCTTGAGCACTTTGCTCTTGGCTATCCCCAATGAATACCAACATCAGTTCTGCAACTGCACTGATGCAGAGATGCTCTGGAATGCTCTAGAGAAGAGATTCTCAGGTACCAAAAGTACCAAGAGAAATCAGAAAGACATTCTGAAGCAACAATATGAGAACTTTATGTCAACCAAGAATGAGTCCATGACTCAAACTTTTGACAGGTTCAACAAGCTTATTGGTGAACTTGCTACAGTGGGAGTACAAATTGATCAAGATGATCTGAACAGAAAGTTTCTAAGGTCCCTGAGTGATGAATGGACCATGTATACTGTGTCTTTCAGACAGAATGATCAACTGGAAGAAAAGGAACTTGATGATCTATATAATGATCTAAGAGTTTTTGAATCTGAGGTAGAGGCTAAGAAGAGGCCTTCTGGGTATGTTCACAATGCTGCACTCCTTTCAGCATCAACTGATTCTACTTCCATCCCTGAATCAGTTAGTACTTCCAATGGAGCACCTCAAGATAAAGGCACTGAAACTGTATTTGAAGCCTTTCTAGCAAGTCATGGAAACTCTTCTCTCATTAATGATGACTTGGAACAACTCCATCCAGATGATCTTGAAGAGATGGACATTAAATGGCAGATGGCCATGCTCTCTATGAGAGTTAAGAAGTTCATCAAAAGAACTGGAAGGAACAACTTCTCACAAAGAAGAGAAGATGGAGCAGGTTTTGACAAGTCAAAGGTGGAATGCTATAAATGCCATCAGAAAGGACACTTTGCTAGAGAATGCAGAAGTGGAATGCCTCAAAACAATAACCACCAACAAGCTCAATCTGGAAGCTTCAATAATAACAGAAACTTTGCAAAAGCCCTTGTCTCTCAACAAGGCATGGGGTTTGATTGGAGTGATCAAGCTGAAGAGGCCATCCAGAACCAAGCTCTAATGGCAGAGGTGTCTGATCTCACAACAGAGGTAACTTCCAATCTTTGTTCTCAAAATTGCATTAACACTGTTAAGAGGTATAGGGATCACAATCAGAACATGAGTGATAACCTTAAGAGATTGAAAAAGGACATAAAAGATTATGTGAGGATAGTTCAGAGATTTGAAGAGCAGATTAAGGGTTTTCAAGCCAATGAGCTTCAACACTCTTATGACACAAACTACTGGAAGTGGGAGAAGAATGACTTAGAACTTCAACTGACCAGATCCAAAGAGGAGAATGAGAAGATAAAGAGGGAGTTTGAGAAAGCCAAGCTGGATATTGAGAAATTTTCCAATGCTTCTAAAGCAATGGACTCTTTGCTCCAAACTCAAATCCATGACAAACTTAGAAGAGGAATAGGGTACAATACCACACCACCACCCTATAACAACAACTACATCCCTCCTAGTTCAGATTTGTTAGAAACAAAGGATAGGAAGGACCTACCTAAGGGAGCCACTGAGATAGATCCCTTAGATGAAGTAGTTGTTAAGGATAAAACTGAGAAAGAAGTTTTCAAGGATAAAGACAACACTGTGAGTGGTGAGATTCCTATAGAAAACCACATAATCACCAATGAGGGATCTGGAAAGCATTGGATCAAATCCAATGAGATAGAGAAGACTGAGGAAAAGAACAAGAAGGTTCACTATAAGCAGACCACTGTTGTGAACCCTATCCCTTGCAAACAGTGTGCATGCAATAAATCTAAGCCCCAAAAACATGATAAACCAAGGGGAAATCAAAGAAACTGGAACAACCAATGGGCACAAAAACAAGGCATTGATCTAAGTAAAATCAATAGACCAAAACCTTGTTTCATATGTGGAAAGTTAAACCATTTGGCTAAGCATTGTTACTTTAACCCTACTAACCAACAGATAAACTTTCAAAGATTTGTGCAAAAACCTGTTGGTTATAGGAAGGCTGGAAAGAAACATGTGGTGAAGAAATCTGTTGAAAACAAAGGCCCCATGAAGAAAAAGGTTTTGAATGAAAGTATTAAAATGTGGGTGCCTAGAAGCACTAAAACTGTTAGTACTGCTGACAGAGATAGTGCTGCTAGAAGCATTACTGCTGCTACCAGTGTTAGTACTGCTGAAAATTTTAATGCTGCTAATACTGTTAGTACCTCTTCAAAGATGAATACTGCTAACACAGTTACTGCTGCTAAAACAGTTACTACTTCTAATAAGGTTAGTACTGCTAAGCATGCAAGTGCTGCTAATGCAGTTAGTACTTCTAAAACCAGTACTACTTCTAGCAAATGTGTTTCCAAGCCTATCATTGTGACAAAGTACTCCAGAAATGAGGAGTCAAAGTTTAAAAATCTTGTCAAGAAAGAATGCAAGTATTTTGATGAGAAAGGGGTACCCAAGACCACTTTGGCTTGGGTTCCTAATTCATACTAACTGATTTATCTTATGTGCAGGGCAACCAACAGCTCAAGGGAAAGAGCATTTGGCATGTTGATAATGGTTGCTCTAGGCACATGACAGGCAACATGTCATGCCTTCAGGATTTCAAGCATATCAATGGAGGACATGTTGCTTTTGGAAATAATCTTACTGGTGGTAAAATAAGTGGCAAAGGTAATGTCATAAAAGGTAAGATGACATTTGAGGATGTCTACTATGTTGATCAATTGAAGTACAACCTGTTAAGTGTATCACAGGTTTGTGACAAACAACATAGCATATTATTTACAAACACAGAGTGTATGATCCTTGCTCCAGGGTTCAAGGTAGTTGATGAAAGCATGATACTACTTAGAACTCCAAGAAAGGACAATGTTTATTGTCTAGATATGGACAATGTTGATAGTGATTCATCCCTGAACTGTCTTGTTTCAAAAGCTTCTGTGGATGAATCCTCTCTTTGGCACAGAAGGATGTGTCACATGAATTTCAAGACTATGAACAAACTTGTTAAAAACAACCTTGTAAGAGGTTTACCATCAAAAGTCTTTTCATGTGATGATCATTGTGTTGCTTGTCTTAAAGGCAAACAACACAAAACTTCTCATAAGACCAAAGAGTTAAACTCTATTTCTTCTTCTCTCCAATTACTGCATATGGATCTGTTTGGTCCTACAAATGTTATGAGTATAGGCAAGAAATCTTACTGCTTGGTTATTGTTGATGATTACTCCAGATTTACTTGGGTATATTTTCTAAGGACTAAGGATGAGACAAGTGGACTGATCAAATCCTTTATCCTAAGAATTGAAAACCAAACTAATCAAAAAGTAAAAGTCATTAGATCAGATAATGGGACTGAATTTAAAAATCTTGATCTAAACACCTTTTGTGAAGAGAAAGGCATTGAGAGACAATATAGTGCCCCTAGGACTCCTCAACAGAATGGAGTTGCTGAGAGGAGAAATAGGACACTAATAGAGGCTGCTAGATCTCTGTTGGCTGATTCAAAACTGCCAATTACCTTCTGGGCTGAAGCAGTTAATACTGCTTGTTATGTCCAAAACAGAGTTCTAGTAGTCAAGCCAAAGAACAAGACCCCATATGAGCTTTTAAATAAAAGAAAACCATTTATTGGATTTTTCAAACCTTTTGGGTGTCCTTATACTATTCTCAATACCAAATCTCACTTAGGTAAGTTTGATAGCAAAGCAGATGATGGATTTCTTGTTGATTACTCATCTCAGAGTAAGGCTTACAGAGTCTTTAACTCTTCTTCTAGAATAATTGAAGAAAGTGACAATGTCAAATGCAATGAGAACACACCAAATCCAATTGGGTCTGGTCCTCAGTGGCTATTTGACATTGATTCACTAACTAACTCTTTTGGTGTCAGTAGTGATGATTATGCAGGTTCAGGGAGTGGAGGATCAGGAACTACACAAGTTCAAGACAGTTTATCTCAATTTGTGATCTTTCCCATACCCACAGTAGATCCTGTTGAAGACTGTGAAAAGGAACCATCTACTGAACCAAGTCAGAGTGAAGAAGAAAGTAGAGATGAGGAGACTCAAGACAATAAAGAATCAGAAGTAGCTGCTGAAAACACCTCAGTTGAGTTGAATGACTCCAATCTAGAGGTGGGACTTAATGAAGAACCTAATCATCACACCAGAATTCAAAAGAATCATCCTCCACAACTGGTAATAGGAGATATATCCTCTCCTATGATGACTAGAAATCAAAGCAGGCTGCAAGAATTGCAAGATCAACAACATACAGTGCTTTCTTGCTTTTTATCCCAGCTTGAGCCTAAGAAGGCACATGATGCTATGAAAGAATCCAGTTGGATAGAAGCAATGCAAGAAGAGCTACTGCAATTCAAGCTGCAAGATGTTTGGGATCTGGTAGACCTTCCTAAAGGCCAAAGAGCAATAGGAACAAAATGGGTCTTCAGGAATAAGAGAGATGAAAGAGGTATAGTGATAAGGAATAAAGCAAGGCTGGTGGCTCAAGGGTATACACAAGAAGAGGGAATAGACTATGATGAAGTATTTGCACCTGTGGCAAGGATAGAAGCAATTAGATTATTCCTGGCCTATGCTTCTTATATGAAATTCAAAGTCTATCAAATGGATGTGAAAAGTGCATTTCTTTATGGCTCAATTGAAGAAGAAGTATATGTCTGTCAACCACCAAGGTTTGAAAACCCAAGCTATCCAGACAGGGTATACAAATTGAAGAAAGCACTTTATGGACTGCATCAAGCTTCAAGAGCATGGTATGACACTCTGTCATCCTATCTCTTGGAAAATGGCTTTGAAAGAGGAGTCATTGATAAGACTTTATTCATCAAGAGAAAGAAGAAGGATATCTTGCTGGTCCAAATCTATGTTGATGATATCATCTTTGGATCTACAAGAGACAACATGTGCAAGGAGTTTGAGGAACTAATGCATCAAAGGTTCAAAATGAGTTCCATGGGGGAACTTACTTTTTTCCTTGGACTCCAAGTTCAACAGAAGTCAGATGGAATCTTTATCTGTCAGTCCAAGTATGTGCAGGACATTTTAACCAAGTTTGGTTTCTCAAATTCAAAACCTGCCAGCACACCTATGGAGACACACAAGCAGATAACAACAGATCTTGAGGGGGAGGACATGGATGTTCATCACTATAGATCCATGATTGGCTCTCTCATGTATCTTACAGAATCTAGGCCAGATATAATGTTTCCAGTCTGTGTATGTGCAAGATTCCAAGTTAGGCCAAAGCAATCTCACTACCAAGCTGTTAAGAGGATATTCAGATATCTCAAAGGGCAACCCAGATTGGGACTTTGGTATCCTCATGACTCATCCTTTGACCTACTTGCATACTCAGATAGTGATTTAGGTGGAGCAAACTTGGACAGAAAATCTACTTCTGGAGGATGTCAGTTTTTGGGTGCAAGACTAGTGTCATGGCAGTGCAAGAAACAAACCACAATGTCCACATCTACAACAGAGGCAGAGTACATAGCAACTGCAAGTTGCTGTTCTCAAGTCTTATGGATTCAAAATCAAATGCTGGACTATGGGGTAACCTTTCTACACACTCCAATTTTTATTGATAATAGCAGTGCTATTAGCATTGTGAATAATCCTGTCAAGCACTCAAAGACAAAGCACATTGAGATCAGGTATCACTTCATAAGAGACTGTAATGAAAAGAAACTTATTCAAGTTGTAAAGGTTCATACTGACAACCAGTTTGCTGATCTATTCACCAAAGCCTTTGATGTGGGTAGATTCACTTTCTTGGTAACAAGTGTGGGAATGGTTAACTCTGAATAAACACCTTCTCAAAAAGTGGTTCAATACCTGTATATTGTTTATTCTTGGTGGTCCTAATCTTTCTTTTCAGGGAATACATAGCAGTACTCAGTTCATCACAAGTTGAAAAGAGTAAGTATTGTTAATACTGTCAGTGCATTGTTAATACTGCCAGTGCATTTTTAATACAGCCAGTACATTGTTAATACAGCCAGTGCATTTTTAATACTGCTCTCAGTTAATACTGCTAGTAGTTAATACTGCTTTCAGTTAATACTGCTAGTGGTTAATGCTGCTTTCAGTTAATCCTGCTAGTGGTTAATACTGCTCTCAGTTAATACTGCTAGTAGTTAATACTGCTAGTGGTTAATGCTGCTTTCAGTTAATACTGCTAGTAGTTAATACTGCTCTCAGTTAATACTGCTAGTGGTTAATACTGCTTTCAGTTAATACTGCTCTAGGTTAATACTGCTTATGTCCCGAATACTATAAATACCCTTTGCCCGCCTAAAAGTTCATAACGACTCTTTGCATACTGTTCACTTGCGCTCTAAACCCTTTCTCTCTCAAGTTCAAAGTTTTCAAGCAAGAACCTTCAAGGTCAATGGCATCCATGGCGTTCATTGACGAGCACAATGAAATCGCGATGCTCCAAAAGCCAAAACAAGCTGAAGGTTTTCACCAGATAGTCGACTTTCTGAAGTCAAGCCATATTGCCCATGCTCTCACTATATCTCCTACCATCTTCATAGAGCATCAGAGGCAATTCTGGGAAAATGCCACCATTGTTACTGAGAATGGTGTGCAAATGATCAAAACAAGGGTGTGTGACAAACCCTTGACAGTTACTGAAGAGGTACTTCGCATCAGTCTACGTCTAGACGATGCCTCTGGTATAACTTCTATCTCTAATGATGAACTGTTTTCTACTCTTACAAGAATGGGGTATGGAGGCCCATTGGGTGTGTTCAAGTTCTCAAAAGCAAAATTTTCACCTCAATGGCGTTTCTTTGTCCATACCCTTATGCACTGTATCTCTAAAAAGACTACTGGATGGAGTGAGTTCAGTAGCACCATTGCTTATGCTTTGGTATGCTTAGCCACTGCCAGAAAGTATAATTTTTCACAAATGATTTTTAATGATCTTGTCTCAAACCTGGGAAGTAAAAAGAGTTTTTATATGTACCCCAGGTTTGTCCAAGAAGTTATTAACCATGAATTGACGGATATACCTCATTTTGATGGGGTATATGTACCAAAAATTCCCAAAGGTAAGGTATTTTCAAACATGAAAAGATCCCCTCTGGACTCGGAAGGAGTTGACACCCCATTGTTCTCTACAATGATGGTGGTGTCCCAAACTGATGAAGGTATGGCAGCAGGGTCAAGGCCCCCATTAGACCAACCCACTGCTAGCCAATCCCAACCTTCCCACTCTAAATCAATTCCCCAGTCTCTTCTTGATAAACCAACTTCACCAATCACCCATACATACAAAAGGAAACAGGTAAAGAAGGCTCCTTCCCTTCTTGTACCATCAACCCCTAAACCTTTAAGCCCTCTAACGGAGGATTCTCCCTTAGAGAATATCTACAGGGAACCCACAAGGGTGTCTCCCAACCCAAAGGAGGTGCTCTCTAAGGAGGAGGAAGAGCATATGGGTGAGAAGGCTGCCACTACTCCTGCTAGCTCAGAGGAGGTCAGTGGTAACATACATAAGACCTTCCCCTTGGCAACTTTGAATGAGCAATCATTCAAAGGTCCCCGGTGCCAAGAAACCAAGGGGTGGATAGTGCTTCTGCTAGGCAGAAGACTTCCACTACAAAAAGATCCAATGATCCATCAAAAGAGGGTAACACTTCTGGAGAAGGTGAGGACAGATATACTTACTATGAATTGATGGAAACAATGGGCAACATCAACCAAGATGTTCTCAAACAAGGGAAAGAAATTGAAGAGATGAAGTTGGTAATCCGGTCACAACAAGTCCAGATTACCAAGTTAAAGAAAATAGTGACAAGGTTGATACAAAAGAAGAGGAGAAAACAATTTGTACTCAAGAAGAGGACAAATGTTCAAGATCCTTTCAACAAGGGGGAGAAGCAAGAGGGAGAACCAGAGAAAGAAAGTTCAGCTGAAAAGAGAGTTGAAGTTGAGGGGGAGACAGAGCATGGAATAGAAGCAGAAACTGTTAATACTGCTAATATACAAGAAGCAGCAGAAACAGAAGCAGCAGTAACAGGGCTTTCTGTTGAAGAAATGGAGATTGCAGAAACACTAGTCAAAGCAAAGAATGACACTCCTGAGGCTACTCAAAAGGCCAAGGGAGTAGTCATCAATGAAGGAAAAGTTCAACAAAAGGCAACAGAAAAGGCAAAGGAGACAAAAGGAAAAGGAAAGGAGAAAATGGTTGAAGCTGAACTGCCTGCCAAGAAAAAGAGTCAGATTGAGTTGGATGAAGAAATGGCAAAGCTACTTCAGGCTGAATTGGAAAAGGAAGAACAACTTCAATCAGAGAAGGATAGAGAGCTTGCAAAGATCATGGATAGAAAATTGAATGCAGAATATCAGAAAAGCATCAAAGAAGCAGCTCAAGCCAAGAAACTTCAAGTTAAAAAAATGTCAATTCAAAAACAGAAAAGACAACCCTCCAAAACATTTTTGGCCAATCAGGAAAGAAGAAAGATGATAAATTTCTGAAAGGTGCAATTGGTGTTAAGGGGGAGATGTTCTCCAACATGGCATACACTCAGGTTGAGGAGTTGTATCAGAAAGAGATGCTTAAGCTTCAAGGTGATTCAGTCCAAAGGGAAGAGGCTGAGAGAAGAATGAAGTAAAGGCATGACCTGAACATTCAAAAACCATTCCCTGAGGAGACCACACCTTTAAAAGATAAAACTGAAGAGATGAAGGAAGAACATGAGGGTGTTGGTGTAGAAGCTACATTTGGGAAGAGGGTGAAGTCAATTGCCTCCAAGAAGCAGAACAAAAGGCCAAGAGTTGAAGAAACAAAAGAAACAGCAGAACCTTCAGTTACTTCTACAACTGAATCTGTAAATAACTCAGAACAATCCAATAAGCAATATAATCTTGATCTATATATGACTACAACAGCTGATGAACCAGATTCAGTTGATCCCATTTCTATGAAAGCTCCAGAAGTCATCTTTTGGGATATTTTGGAAGATCAAAGGAAGAAATACTTCAGGCTTAATAGAATGGGAGATATATATGAAGTGTACTCTACTTGGGGTAGACTCATAAGAAGCTGTTTAAGATCAGATTTAGAAGAGATGTTTAAAGTTGGGTTGGAGATATATGAAAAGGAGCTGAAAGGAGAAGGAATGAGCTTAATCAGATTAGCTATGGAGTACTTATGCATGATGTTTGATCCTAGCAAAGTTCAACATGTGATCAGAGATTTGCATCTACAGAATAAATTCCAAAGAATAGAAAACTGGATGATATTTGAAAGGTGTGGAGTCTATGTTATCACTGTGGACAGAGCTTATCATGAGTACTACTTAGTTGATAAAATCTATGATCACAGCAAGGCCAAATTACAAGCAATGCTGAATGCAAAGCTTACATGTTCAAAAGATTCAGAAATGGCAAAGATTGTGGTTAGCAGAATCATTAATCAAAGTTTGGGTTTGGATCCTAATCTAGGAGTGTGAACTGAGGTGTTGAAAGCATCTTGAAGATCAGATCTGAAGAACTTGACTTCTCTTCCTAAAAGTCAAGTTAGGGGAAGATTGTTGGGAACTGAAGAAAAGATCAAGTATGGTTAATGCTACTAGTTCAGAATTACTACTGCTAGAGGACTTCAAAGATTAATACTGCTGAGTATTACTGCTTCTAGTAGAATTAATACTTCTAGTCAAAGTTAGTGCTGCTTGAACAAAGTTAGTACTGCTTAGCTAGTTAGTACTGCTAGAAGTTAGTGTTGCTTAGTAGTTAATGCTGCCAAGACTCAGTTAATGCTACTTCTATGATAATGTGAAGATATTCATGGAAGATATACTGATCGTGGTTAAAGATAAACAAGGATATTATGAAGATATTCATGGAAGATATACTGAAGATATTCTATTTATTTGTAATTATCTTTTTGTTCAGTATATGTATAGATTTGACAGAATAGTTTAGAAACAGATTTACAGATTTAAACAATTCTAAGTTTTTGTTCTATAGAGAATCAACCTCAAGGCATAGTTCCTAATTCTAGAGAAGTAGAATTCGTCTTGAAAGAGCTTGTTCTTCAAGATTGAGGTTGAGTGTGTAATCTTGTGATTTTAATACAAGTTTGCAAAGTGTTTATCATATACTGTTTGTTTACTGTTTCATTGAATATCAAAGTGTTATTCCGCAACTTCTTTGATATTGTTTCTGAGACTTTATTCTTGTTGAGAATTCGATCCTGACAGCCTAATTCTGATTCAAGTTTAGAAGATGACAAAATATATCTTCTTGAATGGGTATCTTTCATCTTCTTCATGAATCCTTATTGATATTTTTCTCGCTATTGATGTATGCTGAAATCTGCAAAAATCGATTAATACGATTGCTCACTTTTAGAAAGCAAAAAGAATAGGAAATGGACTGACAGTGAAAACGTACTTAACCCTCTCCTGTAGAACTCTGTGCGAAATACATCTTTTTGTGATCATAATTATATTCCTTTCATATAAACGTTAGACAACAAATAGTTTTGACGTTCTCTTAATAACTTTGTTCACTTTGGAGTTTTACTCGTGCTTTCATTATGTTTTATAGAATTTTGTGGAAGACTTGTGGAGTCGAATCCAAGATCTATTCAAGAACAGCTGGAAACTTGAGAGTGGTACTTCTTTACCCTTGTTAAGCTTATATTTTGCTTCTTTTCTGTTTCTATGGCAGTAACATTTAGCTGCTTCATATATTTTCTTAAATGGCAGGGCTATATTTGGCTCTAAACTGAGTTGTACCTGTTTGGTTGGTTTGACATTGATTTTCCTACGATTTTCTTTTAAAAGTTGCTCTTTGTAGTATGCTCACTGTTCCAAGGCCACATCTTTTTATATGAAGCACAACTAGTAGGTGGGAAGTCTCATGATATTGGACCATCAGTCGTATTGAGCAACCAAGGATACCTGGGGAACTCTCTAGAATCAGTTTTGGTAGACAAAAGCATGAGGCAGAATTGAAATAAGGCTCAATATATTTTTTGCTAGCAAAAAAACTGAGGTAATTAAACTAATTCAGATTCTTACATGACATTTATACTCTTTCTATGAATTTTTTTATGACCTGGCTCTTGCATATGTTTTCTTCTCATTATATGCGTCTTTGGCGATATGTGGGAGTACATGGACCTGTAAATTTAATCTACTATGCCAACTTCTGAATTACGTTTCATTTGAAGTTTCTTAACAGATAATGGTTTCTTCGAACTTAGATGGCCTTTTTATTGGAAATGTTGAGAGGGGCACGGATATACAGTTTGGGGATGGTGTGCATGAGTACAGAGGTCTTGGAAGATATATTATTGTAAAGTAAATATTAAGAGAGTTTCGGAAGTCCTAAGGTCGCTAAGTTCACCGAGAGATATTGGGAGCAGGTCCGACCACTTATATGATGGATGAGGTTGGATGCCATTTGTTGTCAGCCTCATGGGGTTTGAGGTGCTATTGGACGCTCATAATGGTCGTGCATGCCGATGGTTATTGTATTAATGCACAGAATCATGGGAATGGTGGTATATAGTTATGGCCTTCTCTTGATAACATAGCAATTATGACAATTAGAAATGGATTCGTGGGAACAAAAGTGCAATATTACTAGTGGAAGTAGTATCTAAGTATGATGAGTTCATTACATTCTCCCTTCCCCGGGCACGTATATATGCATATTTGAACGGTGATTCTTCCCCTCCCTCCAACCCTACCACTTCATTCCAGGACATGATAAAAGGAAAGCAATCAAGCACAAAAGCCAACTATAGTTTTAGCCAAGGGTTACTGGAGATAAGTTCGGGTATGACCTGGATTCTTCTTCTTCTTCTTGCAGGTCCTTGTTTTCAAGGGTTTATGGGAAATGTTTAAGGGCATTACTTTATAATGAGACAATTAGACGTCTTAATACCGACTAGTAAATGTTTTGATCTGCCATCGGTAGAGAGGTGGTTTAAAACCATGATTAGGCACTTGTACTCTAGTAACAACCTTTTCTTGATTAGCTTTAATTATTTAGTGAAGTGATGGAAAGACAAGGGACCAGTTCTACTACCTCTATTTTCATATTCATCGGAAAATTACAAATTTAAGATTTCCCACTAGAAAAAAGCACATACAAGACAATACCTTGATGGTTTAAACCATTAAGCCTAAGAAGTTTCATCACTAACTTGATTTGGATCCTTAAAATCGCATCTCACGATTGTTGGCTCCATCAAGCTGATAAGCAACCTCCGATCTCCCAAAAGGTTCCCAAATGTGGTTTCTTTCCAACTTATAACAGTTTTAGGTCATTGATGTAAGTGATCACATGCCCTGCATAACCCATCAAACACATTTGTTACCAAATTTCCAACTTATAGAATGTCACTAAGTAGACAATTTTCAACATATATGTAGATAGATAGATAGATAGATAGATAGATATGATTCCATAAGGCACTTACTTTGACATGAACAATTGAACATATCACAACCAAAGGGCTTTTGGTCTAGCGGTATCAGAGTCTCTAGCCTCCTAGGAGGTCAGGGGTTCAAACCTCACCAAAGGTGTGAGGAGTATGTGAGTTTAATTATTGCATTTGCCGTATATAAATATTATATACTTAAAAAAAATTGACATATCACATATCTACATATATATGTGAGGTAGAAAGAAAGAAAGACCAACATCGTCTTCTATCTCAAACATAACCCTTGATCCAGTGCTCCTCGTTGAATAACCCAATCTATAAACAAAATAGAAGAAAAACACAACCAATAATCAGTGTTTAATTAATGCTATTAACAACTTATGATTCGAGTAAAACCTACATAGAATACGGTTGATCAATTGTTTGTCGTAAGAATTTCTTCCAAATCCTCTACTAGTGATCCTTCTGATAGTGATAGCTAGGGGTGTTCAAAAAAACCGTTGGACCGCTCAAACCGGTCGAACCAAGTCAAACCGGACCATTTTTGGCGGTTTAAGCGGTTTGGCGGTCCGGTCTGGTCTGGAAAATTGCCAAACCGGGCGGTCCGGTCCGGTCTGCGGTCTGGAGGTTTTTTTTGGGCGATTTGGACCAAACCGACCGCCAAATATATAAATATATATTTTTTATATTTTTATATATATACCTTTATTATAAAGAATAGATGATATAAAACCCAAATGTCCAAGTATATATAAAAAGGCCCAAGGTATTTTAAAAGATTGAAATCTTTATGGATTGTGGAATACAAAGAACGGAAAAATGAAGAAGTGAAGCCGTTGATTTTATTTGCACTTTGTATATTACTTTTTTTTTAGTGTTTTGTCTTCGGATATTTAGTTAACTTTTGTGGACTTTGTTCTTTATTTCAAATGAACTCAAGCCAACGAACCTTTAAAATTCAAAGTTTTATATGTTTTTATGTTTAAACTTAAAAGTCCACTAAAAGGCTCAAACCGCCTAAACCGGTCGACCAAACCGCCTAAACCGCGGTCCGACTTGACGGGTCTGGGCACTTGATGTCAAACCGCTCGGTTTGAAAAATCAATAAACCGCCACTTGCGGTTTGGTTTATGGTCTGAGGGGTTAAACCGCCCAAACCGGACCGCGAACACCCCTAGTGATAGCTTTGCGTTAGCTTCATTCAACAACTCCAAGTGCTTTTTAGCTTATTGCGATTTGGCACCGAAGACAAGCACTTTCTAGTGTTTGGATAGAGAAAAATGAAAAGAGCTTATAGCGGTGTCAAACCCTTGAAAAACTGTTTTTGATAAGTCATTTTGTTCTAACTTACCAACTTATTTGAAAAGTGCTTATGACTTTTTTGGTTATTTTATATGTATAAGCAATCTCAAACACCTTTAAATAACAACTTATTAACTTATTACGTTTTGATATCACAATAAGCTAATCCAAACGTTTTTTTAAAAACTCCGGTTTAACGCCGCATAAGTTGATAAGCATTTTTCCAAATAAGCATAAGTTGTTTTAAATAAGCAATCCCAAACACCCCCTAAATGAAATAAATAGGTTTTCATATTATGAAATTTGAATGAATTAAATAAGGAATTAGCCGAATCAATTAATGAAAAACTATAAGAGCATCTCCCCAAATTTCTGCAAAATGGAGAACCAAAAGTCAAAATCTCAAAAAAAAAATTACAAACCATCTCCAACAGCCTATTTTAGAGATAAATTATTCATTATATTATCAAAATATTCTATATATTTAATAAACTATTATTTCTCTCATCTAAACAATTTATTTCAAAGTTTCTCATTGGTGGAATATAATAAAAAAATAATTTCTTTCTCTTGGTAATCATTTTTTGGGATATCTCCAAATTTGGAGAAAAATGTATTATTTATCCTATTTTTTCCATTTTGGAGAAAGTTTTGGAAAAACTGTTAGAACTCATTTTACTGCTAAAATCTCTATTTTCTTCGTTTTTTCTAAAATGGAGAAGATGTTGGAGATGCTCTAATTTCCTTTTTAATTATGGATACACATTATAATTTTCTTTTAAATAATAAATCTAAATGTTTACTAATAATTAAATACTATTGTTTATGTTAAATAATTAAATATTTTTATAACTAATAAATTGATATAATAACAATATTTGTAATATTATTGAGGAAAAAAAAACAATATTTGTAATATTGTATGTAACGATACATCTTGAATGCATTTAAAATTTTATAATATATGTTAATAAATTTCTAAGCAAATTTTTAGGTCGTTTATTAAACATTTATCGTGTAAATTATTGAATACGTTACTTTTTTTATGGACTACAATCTTACCTGATATAGTCATCACCCTCTTTTATCGGATAGATGAAGAATTATCTGAATTTGACGAAAATGAATAAAGAGTAATTTTGTTACCCGAGGAACTATATGATCACTCTTTCTTTATTTCCGTCAAATTCAAATAATTCTTAGAGTATATTACGTTTTTAGTCCCTATTGTTTGTTGACAATTTCTAGTTTCGTCTTATAATTTTGAAATTACATTTTTCATACCTTTGGTTTATAATCTTTACCTCTTTCATCCTTATGGTTTAATTTTTTTTGCTTTTTTCATCCCTAAGGTTTACAATTCATTTCCATTTTAGTTCTTCCTACTTAAAACTAGTGTTTTGCCTTCAGGGACGAAAATAGAAATGAATTGCAAACCATAAGGACAAAAACCGAAATTTGAAACCACAAGGACGAAATCCGAAATTTGAAACCACAAGGACGAAATCCGAAATTTTTAACAAACGATAGGGACGAAAAATGTAATTTACTCTAATTCTTTTTAGCTTTGTGGAGGTTCAATACCTAAAATTATACCAAAGGAATAAAAATAGATGGATTCAACTCAAACCAAATGAATTCCATGCCTAAAATTATGCATGTGATCATATATCCTCAAATCTCATATCCCTCTGTATCCACCAATCACATGAATACGTATCAACAGATAAAGAATTTAAACATGAAATAGATAAATTTATATTAAATGGCTTATGTGTATTTGCGTAATTGGTAGGACAGGAAAGGGACATGGGATTTATGGACAGAAGTAGGGAAAAATGGATGGCGATAAAGGCATAGTGTCGGTTGGGGTTCCTATTCTAACAAAGAAGGTACTAACGAACCTTGGAAACATTAACATCTGAAAGACTTAGGGGTTGTTTGTTTTTTAAAAGAAAAACTTTTAATGGCTCTTAAGTCTGAACCGCTTAGACCTTTTTACACATCACCTCTTATTAATCATAACTAAATTAAGACTTCAGACTTTAGACCTCTTAAAAAACAAACGGCACCTAAATATTTTTAACTAATGGGTATACATCGCTCTCTAGAGTGCATCCACAATCATCATAGGGGAGGAAAATCGCAATGCCCCAAAGGACCGTGGGTGGTTCCCGGATTGCATAGAATTCTTATGTTTGATTGAAAAATATGTATAATAAGGATCAGATACATACAGTAAAAATGGAATATTTTGATTAAAAATTTGTGGTTTTTACATTTTTATTTTTTTATTTTGGTGATGGTAGAGTTGGGGTTGTATTTGGATTTGTGTTTTTCACATATTGTTTTGATTTTGAGCATCTATGATTAAAGTTAGGAGGATAAAAATAAACCAAACCCAAACGAATGTAGTAAATCCTATTCAAAATAATGGTATAAGAGGTTGTTCGGCAATTGCTGAATGGTTTGGTACAGAATGATTAAGAGACTCTTATGATATAGCGCAAAATAAAATATGATTGTTTGGTAATTGTTCATAATGAAATCAGGGCGCTTAATAGTTAAGGGAGACCCATGATACAAAATCATTCAGATGGTTTTGGAACCATTAAGAGACAAAAAAATTTTTTGGGTCAAACAAGATTCACCTCTTAGCGATTCAGAGGTTGCCTCTTAATGGAACCATTAAGAGGTAAACAAATAGCCCTTGAGACCATAGAAATCAATATGAGGAGCAAAACAATACAATTCTTACTTCAATCATGCTTCCAACATTAACAAATACACATTATTTTAATAATAATTTTTTTTACTACTTGAATAAAACAAAATAAACAAGTGACATGATGTACATATGCATATAAATAAAATAATGTAGATTATTTGTAAAAGGGAAAATTGCATGAAAATGGAACAAACTTTCACCTGATTCCTATTTTGGGGAACCAACTTTCAAAATCACCATTTAAGGGTTTGTTTCAAATTTTATGTTTATTTAAGGGTCTGGCTAACCTGTTCAACAGGTAACCGGTAATATTTTATATGACATGGCAAATTATTAATTTAAAAATATTAGGTGGAATATTGTCTTGACACATTCAAAAACTTAAAATCAGCTATTTAAATTATAACCAAATGGCAAGTTCATATATACTATTATCTTTGTAACTTAAAATTGAACAAATCCCTATATAAATTTCAGCTAGGTTTTCATACCCAAATAGGCAAAAATACTAAAACCATAAAATTAAATCGAATTTAATATAATTGATTTTTAATTTAAACAAATCAAATCATACAATAATGTCTTATTTTATTTATTTTGTTATCGTTATATATATATATGTGTGTGTGTGTGTGTGTGTAAATTATTGTTTTTACTTTTTTATAGGAAAATGGACAAAAGTTAAGGAAAATGGCTAAAATGGTCCTTGAGTTAACAAAGTTAACGGAGGTGTTAGTAAGAGGGACCATGACCAAAACAAATTAAATACCACAAGGACCAAATCCACAATAAACATAGTATAGGGACCATAGTCAAAAAAGTTATCAAAACACAGGGACCAAATCCACAATTCACTCTTTATAATATAAAGTGGAATTTTAGTTTTCAAATAAAAAAAATTATGTGTCATGTCAACATTTTAGATTTATATTTATAATTATAACAATGACGTGGAATCCTAGTTGGCAAAAGTTTTGGATGATGTCATTATTAGCAGGTCAATAGGTTAATCAGACCCTTAAATAAACATAAAGTTTGAAACAAACCCTTAAATGATGATTTTGAAAGTTGGTTCCCCAAAATAGGAATCAGGTAACAGTTGGTTCCAATTTCATGCAATTTTCCCTTTGTAAAAAGCTCATTGATTGTAGGGAGTGGGATAAAGAAAAATTAACGTACGTTGAACGGTTGAAGCCTCGAAGATCAAAAAATTAAAAACAGAAAAAGATATTCGAACTTGTAACCTATAATGCCAGATGCAATTAAACTATCAATACGTCTTATATACTCTTACAATCGTATCAATTATACATCTTCGTCCAACCGTCTTCCAAATAAACAAATTGAAGTCTAAATCGAGTAGTTTAAGTATTATATGCCATCGATTGGTACTTCGTAAAATTTTACTTGTAGCGTTTTTACACTGCCAAAAATGTGTTTTAACCATCACCTACCTTCTCCGATGATATCATGAAGCATCGGTCTCGAAGCATTATTCGGTGAACGTGGTGAAACGATCGTGTTACTTGCACTTGCCACAGTATTGCTACCGGAGTTACTTGTACTTGCCACGTTGTTGCTACCGGAAGTTGGAAGACCGTCCTTAAATGTGGTAGCATCGGTGAACTTCCAACCAGTTAGGTACTCGGGCCTAGTAATATCACCGCTTGCTTCTATGTCACCTGAAAGCATTGCCACCACCCGTGACATTGATGGACGTTGCGTTGGTGAGGTTTGGGTGCACAAAAGGGATACGCTGATCCATCTTTTAACTTCATTCTCGTCAAATTCGGACAATTCTTCATCTACCAACTCGATTTCCCTATTAGCTTCGTGTAGGTTCCATGCCTAAAAGCATACCAAAGGATTCAAATAAATGGAGTTGTGCAAACTGCAAAGTAATTCATGAACCCGGTATATCCAACACAGATGTAGGGTCTGGGGGTGTAGGATGTATACAGACCTATTCTCTACCCCAAAAGGTAGAGACAATGTTTCTGTGAAGACCCACGGCTTGCAAAACAAAAACATAACATTCAAGGAGATGGGTCTAGAAAATTATAATACAAGATGATATTACATCAGATAAATTGGTATCAGGTCATATAGGACAATACACAATCTTATAATATGAGACGACATAGTATAATTTCATACGAAAATTACAACAACGCAAGAAAGGGGTAGCTAATTATAGATCTATTATTTGCTAAATACACACCTACCTATTAATATTTTCCTCACACACATCAATATCAACATCAATATCAAGACTTTAATTTTACATTTTCAGTGTCAGATTTGACCTGATTTTGATGTAAATAGGTTTGCATATAGCAAAACCCGACAAGAAATATGGGGTGTGTTCGGTATGCGGGACAAGAAATGACAAAATTTTGTTGTCCTAGGTTTTGTACGACATTAAGACCGGACATAATAAGACCGAGTGCAACAAAAATACATTTTTTTTGTACCACCAAAATAGGTGGAACAAATATCAGGAAGTTGGGACAAAAATGCATTTTTTGGTCCTAAATTTGATGTGACATTAATAGGACCGAGTGGGACAAAAAATCACCAAAATAGGTGGAACAAAAACCAGGAAGATGAGACAAGATCGGTAAATTACTAATCTACCCATGCCAAATTAAAACCCTAAAACCTTGAACGATATGTTTACCCCCTACCTCACTCTTGCCCGTCGAGACATGTCCCATCAAACGCACCAATATAAAACAGTTTCGTGATGTTACAACCGATATGGTACAGTTTGGAACTACATGATATAAAGTGATGATACAAATTGTATGATCTCAAACAGTTCAATAAGGTAATTCTTTTATCAATTGATATAATACCAGTCTTTATATAGTTGACATAAGATATTGTATGTAGGATACATTTTGAATGCATTTAAAATTTTATAATATGTTAATATATTTTTATGCAATTTTTACAATTTTTTGTATTTTTATAGACATCATTTTGGCAAGGCAAACTAGACAAAGATATTATTGTACTTCCACATCTTCTCAACCTTATGTTCAAACATTAAATATTTATTAGCTCATGCATTTAACTCTCAAACTCTATCAATTACCCATCATTTTTATTCAATAATAACTAAGGGAATGTTTGTTAGCAGCTTAATGAGCGTAATGGGACTCATAGCTTATTCGAATAAGCTATACAAAACTGTTTGGTAGTGGCTTAATTATATAGAAAGGGGCTTGTTTAGTTTTTAGTTTATTATATCATTCTTTTTGCTTGCTAAGAGTGAGTCGATTGTATTAATCGATTGTTCCAGATTCCAGCAAGCATCAATAGTAAGCAAAATCATCAGTAAGGATTCACGAAGAAGATGAAACATACCCATTCAAGAAGATATATTTTGTCGTCTTCTAAACTCGAATCAGAATTCGGCCTTCCACTGATAATCTCTAGAGCTACAACTCCAAATCCAAACACATCAGCCTTTTCTGTAAGGTGTCCACGCATTGCATACTCTGGTGCAAGATACCCACTACAGAAAAAACGAGTAAGAACATGTCAACTTATTACTTACTTAAACGAGAACAAGTTCAAGAAGGTCAACTTATATATTTTTGCACACTAACCAAACGAAACACTCATAAAACAAAATACACATTGATCTTACATTGTGCCTGCAACACGAGTACTCATATGTGTTTTCTTGTCATCGTAAAGTTTGGCGAGACCAAAATCTGATATCTTGGGATTCAGATCAGAGTCAAGTAGAACATTGCTAGCTTTCACATCTCGGTGTACAATCCGTATGCGAGATTCTTCATGCAGATATGCGAGACCTCGTGCTATCCCCAGGCATATTTCAAAACGCGTGGACCAATTAAGAGACAAGTTGTTGTTTCCTGCATCACAGATCCCAAATATAACCTTTTAGCATCATACATTACAGTTCATGTCTAGAAGTGTACTTACGAATGCAATACGTTGTTTCTCACCAAATAATGCTTGATCAAGACTCTTGTTCTCAAGATACTCGTAAACAAGAAGTCGTTTCTCCCCATCAATGCAGCATCCATACAATTTCACAAGGTTGCGATGTTGGACAGCGGATATTGTTGCAATTTCAGCAATAAATTGGCTCTTGCCCTGGTGGGAGGCTATGGAAAGTTGTTTAACGGCTATTACTCTCCCATCATCGAGCGTTCCCTGTTTATCATCAAAGAGAATTTAAGGGGTGAGACTTTTTGGGATATCAGCAGCTAACTAATCATGGTTCAGTTTGACTTTAAGAAGCAAAATTGATTCTTGATCAAAAGTATAAACTACCTTGTAAACAGGACCAAAACCTCCCTCACCGAGCTTATTTTCAGGACTAAAATCATCTGTTGCATCTCTCAGGTCTCCGTAAGCAAAGGTATATGGCTTGGCATCAATTCCCAAGAACTCTGCAAATCAGGATTAACGAAGGTTGAGATCTTTTAAGAATGGGTTTCTTCAAACCACTTGTGAGGGTCGAATTATTGCAGTGAATAGACATGAAATGGAAACAACAAAAAAAGCATGCAACTATTTTCATAGATGGATTCACTGCCTTTTACTTATCTAAGGGGCCATTTACCAAATGCTTACATGGTAAGTGCTTACCAGCACGAGTCTTGCCTTATCAGATAACATTCTTGACCATCAAAATGGATTGTGGTAAGCGTCTTTTTTACCCGGTAAGCGCTTATCGGGAAAGAATCTTCACCCTCACTTACTAGGTAAGATTGTTGGTTCTTGCTATGCCTCTTACCAGGTAAGATTCTCGGTCCTTGCCAAGTGACACGCGGTAAGTCCTTACCCGGTAAGAGTTTATTAAACGGCCTCTAAGTCATTTTATTTCAAGGTAAGAAAATTTAAACTTATGCCGGTGCCTAAAACTTGCATCTAAATGGTCACGACCAAACTTCTATTTAGTTGTTTGCATATGTGTCTGTAGATTCTCCTCAATACATTATAAGTGCAATACTAATTTTGTAACGGGAAGGAAAATATAAGTGCTTCCGGCACAATTCAACCAGAACAAATGGAAAACATTTTTCATCTATATCATAAAGAAAAAACAAAAAGCCTACCTTCATAATTGTCAGAGGTGTCCTTCCTTTTCCTTCGCTGACGAAAAATATACAGAGCTAATAATGACAGAAAGCTTACAACTGCAATCGGAACCAAAATCCCTACAATCAAGCCGGTCTTATTCTTCTTTGTGGAAGGTGGAGTGTTACTCACACTGGGTATGAAGTCTGTAGAAAATTAGGTAGAGGGTCGAAGTTGTCAAATATCAAGAGCTTAAAGTTAAGCCAAACAAATTTCAAGGAAGAAATATTACTTGGGGTGGCACTGACTGCTGAGATAAGAGGTCCAAAATCCCCTTGTTGAGGTACGCAGCAAGTCCCTTTTCCAGACCAGAATAGATGTATCTCAAGGTAGTTATCTGAAACCTGAACTGTTTCTTGCCTCGAAACAGGACTAAAGGAGGCCCCCCCTGCTGCCCTTTTTATATCGAAATCTGGTAACACCAGGTTTCCCTGGAAGAAACAAAATTTGAGAAACTAACATATATAATTAATCAAACACTACCTATGCTTGAACTCAGAAAAAGTTTGGCATGAACTCGAAAAGTCTAGCACAGACCTGCAGATAAATGTCAAAGACCCGTCTTCCAAGACTCCTCCAAGTGGGACCATTTTCTATCTGTAGTTCTGCAAACTGGAGGTTCACAGTGTAGTTACCGTTCTCTAGCCCCAAACCATAGTATCTTAAAGATCCAGCAGAGAGTCTTGCTGTCTGGAACAGCTCTGAATCTAACGTGCTTGTGAACTGGCGTGAAGAAGATGCTGTATACATTGGGTTGTCCCTTTGTCCAACATTGCTGACACCCCACCTCCTTTCAGAAGTGAGATAGTATGTTGCTGGTCCAAGAACTTCATTGTCTTGCTCATGATTTAGTTGACTAGAGGATGTAATTGGAGGACCACCACAATTGATTCCAAAGTCACTATCTGTAAACCAACATGAATTAGGTACTCCACAAATCAAATTCAGAATAATAATCATGAATAACAGCAAGAGTGATGTGCACCAACTTGTAAGTTATGATTTCCCCTGGTTCAGAATCTTGCTTTGGAAAGAACTTAGGGACCGTTTACCAAACGCTTACCTTATTGAGTAACATTCTGGGCCATTAAAATGGATTGTTGGTAAGCGTCTTTTACCCGGTAAACGCTTACCGGGTAAGAGTTTTCTTCCTCTTACCGGGTAAGAGTTTTCTTCCTCTTACCGGGTAAGATTCTCGGTCCTTACCATGCTCATCAGTAAGGTAAGTGACACCCGGTAAGCTTTTGGTAAAAGATCCCTTACTAGGGACAAGGGTTTCACATACCTGAACTTTAATGTTTTAAGAAGGCTTGACTAAGGGGCTGTTTACCTAAACGCTTACCCGGTAAGCGCTTACCGGTGAGAATCTACACTATTATTTAACTTATCGAGTAAAATTATAGTCAATTGGAACAAAATCATGTGCAATAATTAATCCGGTAAGTGCTAACCGGGTAAGAGTTGTCCCCCTGACTTACCGGGTAAGACTCTCGGTCTTTGTCACGGCTCTTACTCGATAAGATTCTACGTCCTTGCCATGTACGTTCGGTATGGTAATTGACCCGGTAAGTACTTACCGGGTAAGCGTTTAGTAAACAACCCCTAAGTCTTATGTGATATACTGATATATAGTCTTATCTTACGAACTTACCCCTAAATGTTTATCCAAAAAAAATTTATCGCTAAATCTACATATAAACACCATAGCTTATACATGAAGTTGTCAAGAGATTAGAATTTATTAAAAAAGGAGAAACCAAGCCATCAAACTTGTTAATCTAATCTTATTGTTACCTTATTGATTCTATCAACTATTGTAGCATCAAAAATAAGCAATAACAGAAAATGAAAAGAGAATAAAGTTAGATATTTTCTGTTTAAGGATAGAATTGGATAAGACATTTATATAATTGAAAAGAAGGTGAAGGAGAAACTAAATATGCTAAAACGATGTGAACACAGCATAAGTTGGCTAGGCCACTTGTAATATACAACCCAAGTGCATGGCCCTATATAAGGTCATATATATATATATATGAAGGGCATGTAATTTTCTTGAACCATCTAAGAAGGGTCAATATATATATATATATATATATATATATCATTATTACCTCAACAATATGGCCTATTTGACAGAATATGATACATATTTACTAGAGGTGGGAAAATAAATATGGTTTGGTGCCAAATTTTAAGTGTTATAATAACACAGAAACTTCATGTTCTTGCTTACATCTTGGCGCTCCACGATTACAAGGGAAATTTCTTTGGAGACAGTCTAATCCTGAAGGCACACCACTGTAGATGGAAGACATTGCATTTTAATTAGGATAGGCATTAGTAGTTACCATTGATTTACAGATATATAAAGCATATTCTGTAACTATGTGTAGAAAGAGATGATTACCTACTTCCCGAACCTCCTAAAGTGAAGTTGTTCACAACTAAGTTACTGCACATACATACAATAGAAACACAATATTAGCACCACACTCCTTGCAAAAAACTAATGTAAGTTCTTAACTTTTTATAGAAAAAAATTTCAAAGTCTGTCAGTCTGGCACCAACTACTCCTTAAAAGACAAGGTACAAATCAGAATTTGAAAGTAGTAAACAAAATCATGAACATACAGTTGTAAGTTTCGCTCATTGACCCAAGAAGGAAGTGTCCCTGATAGTTCATTGTATGACAAATCACTGCATGAAAAAAATTGTTCAGAAATTAGAGGGAAAAAAAATCCTTTTCTCTTAATTAACTAGCCTACAATCAATTTTACAAATACGAAACACTAAATCCAGCCATGCATTTCACAGTAACAATGGATATTTGTTAGACGTGACTAAATGTCCAAACTGTTGCATATCTAAACCCTTGCACTTATTTGTTTAGATCTTCTCATTTGTGGCAGAAAATGATCAGAAATCAATTAAAAAATGAAATTATATTTCTGCCTAACATGTCTTTGCCTTTGGCTTAATGAAATTATACTTATGCATAACATGTTTGTGACTTAATGAGAGGTCTGTCTGTACATGCAATACACCATCTATATGAAAACTATTGAATCCACTATCAAAACTTTTTACCACTATCAGTTATAAGTTTGGAACCTCCCGAAAAGGTTCAGCATACACAATGGTAAGGGATGTGGGTAGGCCTATGAATATGAACAACTTCCAAAAGGGATGTCATGCCAATAACAAGGTATTATGCAATGACCAAAAAAAATCTCAAGAAGACCAAGTTTACAGGTTGAAGTTAAGAGGAAAAACACTTTCACATCATTCAAGTTATGAGGTGACAGTGTCAGTAGTTAGAACAGAGTTCCCCTAAAAACTTTAGGTCTTTTTTAAATTGATTCAGATGGGGAGTGCTGGTATCCTTCTCATGTACGATCACACAGCACAAAGAAGGAAAAAGATGATGGAAGAAAGAAACTTTTGACAAGCAAGGTTACTAAGCAAATCCCACTTGGAGAAATTGGTCTTGTATTCATAAACATCACATGGGCTCTAGAGTAATGTACATGTGTGATATAGGCTATAAGTATATAAGCAGAAAGGCAAGTCCATTATTGCAAGAGATCATACTTTTAATTGGACAAGCACAAGGCTGAAGAAGGCATGAAGTTTGACCAAATAACTAGCAAAAACACCATAACAGAACATATTGCAGGATGGGAGCACAGAATTCACTTACATATTGCTGAGAGTGGCGCTCTTTACATCAGGAAGTGTACCGTTTAAACTGTTGTTTCCAAGAAACCTGAAAATGATGACATCTGAATTCAGCAAGGGATAATCGTTTATTTTCCAAATTGCATGCAAAATACATATCATGGTAGAGAATATGTGTATTACAAGAAAGAGATCTGGCTCAGGTTAAACAATTCTCTTGGAATCTGCCCAGTCAATCTATTGAAACTCAAATCCCTGAGAAGTAGACACCTATGTTAGTAGATGAGATGGGGCCAAATAATAAGTCTAGCAATAGCACTAGAAAATAACATCAAAGAGCTTTAGAGAACTTTTCTTGAATAGTTTATATTCATGTTTAAAATTGCTTAATTTGTGGAAGTCCTAGTCTACTTAGTAGGGTCAGGTTCAGGGAAAAACTGTAAAAAAATGAAAAATTGAGGAACACCCTAGTAACCATTCATCTGTACGGTGTGCACATGTGCATCTAAGTAATTACTAAGTAAATTTTCTGGTATGCATGCACACGTGCATAGAAACCAAGAAACATCTTCAATTACTTGTATCCACATGTGCATACCGTACAAATGAACGGTAATTAGGGTGCTCCTCAGTTTTTCATTTTTTGGGTTTTCCCCCTGAACCTCACTCTATGGTAGTAAAAATCAATATATTCAGACACTTCAGTCCCTACAGATTACTCACAGTCGTGTCAAACTCTGATATTCTCCGATGTCAGCTGGAATAGATCCCGAAAGTCTGTTATTCCTCAAAACTCTGCAAGTGATGCATCTCGTTATATTTCCTCTTCAGGATTACAAAGGGAGCTAAGAATGAAGTAGAAGTAACATAAGAAAGATCAAAATATTTGCTCACAGAACACTGAGGGACTTCAAATCCCTAATAAAATCCAGAGTTCCATTAGATAAACCACTTATCCTCCTGTAACATTATAGAATCAGGGCAGCTAGATTTTAGCATCTTCAAATTACATGATCAAAATAGAACAACTTGCAAAGTATAGTAATGAATCCTTAGGAAACAAAGACTTACAGGTCCTGCAAGGAGGTCAGATTAGAAAATGTAGGTGGTATTGAACCTTCAAAAGAGTTTCCCTCAAACCTCCTATAGGAACATCAAGAATAGCTTAAATTGAAAAAGTTCCCAGTTGAAAGCATGTAAATAAGCATACACCTTGAATGTGCCATAGAGGTTAACTTTATAGGATTGGTTGTAATTGGCATAAATGGAAAGGGCATGGGGGAGGTGGGATCGTAAATGCTCACTTACAATGTTTGTAACTGTGACCAATTCCCTATGAAGTCCGGTATTCTCCCTGTGAATTCATTATCAGAAGCCCATCTGAAAAAGTCAAGAGTTAGCTTCCATAATAAATTATGCAAATTATGAAAAACTGATGTAGAAGAAAACATATAGTTCTCCTTCCATCAGATGAAAATTGAAATTTTCCAGTGCAAGACAAAATAAAGGAATCAACCGTCATTTTACTTGAAATTATAACAAAACAAAACCAGGTCATTGTAACATGAATACTTCCTAAAAAGGAAATGTTGCAATTATTTGACAGCCCAAAAATAAAGTGGCAATTTTCAAGGGATGGAGGATGGCGTACTACTTTGAAACATCATTAAAGTAAGAGGTCTTACACTGTGACCAGGTTCCGTAAATTAGCGAATGTAGTAGGTATTTGACCACCAACTCCAGCGCTATCAATGTAACTGACAAAATGAACATATAATGAATATGGCATCATATTATTTGATCACTGGTGTTGTCTACAGATATGCGCAACAGAAGATAAATCAAGGAAAGAACTTCATATGTTATTTCATCCTAAATATGTACACTCACACCCCGAAAAACTAATATTTATCCCTCTTCTATTGACGTTTTGTCAGAAGTGATAATAGTGTGTACAATAGTAATGAAAGAGGAATTGAAGAGGGTATGAAGATCACTAAACAACAAATGTTGAAAGTCTCATAAGTTAGTTCAAATCTAAAAGGGTATTAATAAATAAATGGAAGTGGCATCTATGCTCAAAGAAAACATGTTGTTTGTTACATTATGTAGGCCACATATATAGCAAATCATGTCCTGGATTAGCAGTTTGGTATAACAGTAGGAATATGAACCACAAATGACAAGATGGGCAAACAGATGAGCACAACATGAGGATAACAAATCGTAGCTTCCATTTTAAGAGTCACTAAAAGGAAAATATGTTTAACAGGGTTAGATGACAGGATATATCTCTACAGGATTACATACTAAACTGAGGACATTACCGAGCTCCTCTACGACGCATGAAACCGAGCATGTAGGTAAGAGTTTTTAGAAATACTTCCCAGACTATCTCGTACAGAAATGACAGCAAAAGTTAACTCCAATTATCACGACGCTTTTGCTTCATCCGAACATTGTATATACAGCTTTGTCATCAAGTGTTCAGTTGATATGAAGTGTTAACACATACTTAATATTAATGAACATTCAAATAAATCAATAAAGAAACTCTCAACTCTATTTTAGATGTGGATACAATTAATGATTTCGTTTTGAATAAGTGAGAAATCCTCAAAGTAACCTATGAACCTATCAAATATAACTAATCAGCTGAATTCACTTCTCGAACAGAGGATAATCTCAGGGCTGCACGCTTTAGCAGCTGGGCCAAAGGCCCTAATTGCCAGGGATTAGTCTGGGCCATAGGCCCAGGATACCCTTTCCAAAAAAAAAAAAAACAGGAACGTATCCAAGAACTAAGAAATTTAATTAGAGAAATATCTAAACGTAGAAAATCATGAATGTTCTTACAGCTGTTGTAATCTTCGCAAATTTCCAAGTTCAGATGGCAGGGAACCGCTGAAATTGTTTGTGCCAAATCCCCTGCAACATAAAAAAGTTATAGAAGATAAAATTGCAATCAACAAAGAATCAAACAGTAGAAGAAGTTGTTGCTTCATGACAGAGAGATAGCCAAAAGTAGGAAAATTATACAGCGATCTAAGCTCAGTAAGCAGCCCTAACTCAGGTGGAACCTCCCCTGATAACGCATTAATCCCGACAGTTCTGTACATCATTTGAGATTCATCGTCATAAAACTCAGATGTATTCTTAAAGATGTAGAGGGCGAAAATGATCACCAAGTTTAAAATATGAAGGAAAAAATAAAAGGATGGCTTACATGTACTGCATCCGAGTTAAATTACCAATGGAAGGTGACAAGGAACCTGTCAAGTAATTCTGGTCCACCTTGCTGTAGCAAATATTTGATTATTTAGCAGAATGCAAGCATAGGCATTCATAAAAACCAGTTTATATGTGTGTGCTCACACACACATGTATATATATACACACAGATAAAATAGTTGTAGATTTTAACTTCCTATAGTTACCGAAAATAGTAATCAACAAATTTTTTCCGGGGGTTCCGTCCCCTTTTCCCAAAAAAAAAATAGTAATCAACATGGTTTTTTTAACCATGTTAATTGTATGTTTTACAACTAACCATCGTATTTGTTAAAGTATACAAGATAAAATAAAATATTCCAAGGTGAGCTATTCAATCTATCATACTTCTCATTTCATTGTTAAAAAAACCATTCGAAACCATCTACATTCACTCAATCTACTAATCTAGTACACATTTTCTTTTTTGCACTTCCTATAATACAATGGTTAGTTTGCAATAGAAGTACAATTATGATTGTTAAACAACCAACTCAATATCTTTCTTATTAATCACTACTTAAACTTCATCCATACATCAAAATGAGAGATGCTAGTTTTGGTCAATGACAATTTGGTAAATTATTTTGCACCCTTCAAAGAAAATTACTTGTTTCAAATAATGAACACCAAACATGAAGAGAAGATAAAAACATCTTTCAAGAAAGTTACAGTAAACTAAATCAATGAAGAAACAGCCGCATACATACAGATTGGTAAGGTAAATCAAAGTCCAAAGTCCTTCTGGGATCGGGCCCACAGCATCCATTGCATAAACTTTTCTGATGGTTTGATATCAAAAAAAATTGTCAAAATATAAATAAAGTACATGTAATAAACAAGAAAGGGCACTCACAGTCGGGTAATGTGGCAAGTAGAATTGGGGAAATTACAGTCGCATTTGATGCCGGGATTGTAAGCCGGAGCATCGAAGTCGGTAGAGTCCACGGCGGCGCCGCTGCATAGTTCGCCGCTTATGTTCCATCGCATCCGTGTTACTGAATCTTGTGATATCCCCCAACCGCTGAACAATGCATTTATAACTCGAGCTGCAATACCAACTTTCTTTAGTCATCATCAACATCATAATCATTCTACCACTAGTCCTATTCTTCATATCGAAAAAAACGAAAACTCAATTTTCCCAATTGATTATGGAAATAAAACCAGTTGTTTCTCGCTCCCGGTAAAGAGCCGGTGTGTATTTGTTTCAAGAAATTTGACTCTACTTTATGTTGATTATAAAAAAGACACCGCCTTTTGGCTTTTTCCCTTAAGTCATTTCTCACCCTTTTTACCCAAATGTCACTACTTTTGCTAGCCATTTCTTTCCCCCTTCTTACCCAAATGTCATTACGTCCGGTGATAGGTCCACAAATTTATCAAGTGATGAAAAAGTAAAAGAAAAAAATTTCTGAACAAATCCGCAAGTATAAGGACCAAAACTGTAATTTTTTTAAACATGCCCGCCGCTTAATTGTGGAATTGGTTTTCTTTTTTTTTTTTACCTTTTCACCATCGCTGATTTGTGAACCTGTGACTTGCAGAGGTTGTAATATTTTGGTAAACTTGGAGAAAAATGACTAAAAGATCAGTTGTTAAAATAAAATTGGCTATTTAGATCAATTTTCCTTTAATTGTTCCGCCCAATAAACTTTCCTTTTAAAGATTTTCTCATTAAATTATGATTCTGTTTTTAAAGAGTTCCATTAATTATCTTACTATGAAATTATACTATTGATCAAATAAAAATGATAAAAAAATTCTTAATTTGATTTATAAGATTCTTCAAAAAAAATTATTGTTATTAGTAAATAACTAGAAGCGTAATTGCGCAATGCAACGATATAAATCACGATTTTAATGTTTTATTTTATATTTTTGTCGATTTACAGTACGATTTTGGATGATTTTGAGAAAAGTGATAATGTTTTTTTTATAAATTTGTTTAATTTAGGTTTAATAATATAATGTTTTTATATAAAAAATTAATGATTATATTATATATTTTAATGACATCTAAAAAAATAACCAATTACATATTTAATAATATAATTAAAACAAAATTATAGTAATATAATATATTAATTAATAGTGATACATGGAAAGGTCCGTATAAAATGAAGGTCATGCACATACCAAATTGGTGGGTGTTAGAAGCATGCAGTAGTAATATGTATTTTGTGCTTTGATACTTGTAAATTAAGAGATTTTTAAAATCTTACATAAAATGATGGTACCTTGTGTCTAATAATTTGTATTTAATTAGAGTTTTTTATCTGTGCTTTATAATATAGTATAGAAGTATAGATTATAAAACTTTTTATATCAATATATTACATATAAATCAAAGTATTATATAACACATATTAAAATATAGTTTTATCTATGTATGTATGATTACCATCTTAGTAAGTTAATCGCTCTGTTCCAAAATAAATGTCGACAATAAAAAAAATACAATTTTAGAAATGAGTAATAATTTCACTTTTCAATTAACACAAAAACAATTTTACCCTTGATTATAAAGAGAGATTTTATCATCTCATGATTAAGGATAGAATGAGAAATAAACATTTACTTCTAAAAATGGACCACTTATTTTAGACAAACTAAAATAATAATGTAGATACTTATTTTTTGGACGGAATGAGTATAATTTACTGCAAAATACATATTTAAAATATAAAAATCTTGTTATGACTATTTAAATTGCATTTTTTTTTTTTTTTGATTATTTACCAAATTTTATAAAACTAGGAAAGTGTTTTTTTTCTTTTTCTAGCTTTCATTTTATAACTACAAATGTAAATAGGAACGAATTCAGAAGATGGAAAGTTGGAGATGAATGGTATCTTCCATAAATTTCTTTTTTTCGCCATCATCCGCAACAAATGAAATTTTAATTATTAATATATTTATACAATTTAGTAAAATGGTTAGGTTTCGTTGAGGTTAACATGATAAGCGTGAGCCGTGAGGAATAGTTATCAACTGTTGGATGAAAATGGATGTACATTAGAATAAGATGTATCGAGATGCACCAGATCAATTCTCTTTAAAACCACAATTCATGGGAGCATATTTAATTAAACATTACCTATGTGAGACTGATGTGGGGTCGCATCTTTGAGGACGGATATGGCTACGTCTTCTAAAACTCTCATGAAGAAAGGATTTGTTCACGACCGAAATGAACACAACGGCAAGAATTAAATTATGTATAGCTATAATAAGTGTGATGCATATTGTCTCGATTTACTACAAAAAGTGGTTAGTTCAAGACCTCAGTTCACTATCCACGAAGTAGATCCGATAGGTATTCACTAGGAAATGTTCAAGTCCAAAAGACACATCTTCCGATGCCATTATAACTAGCTTGATGATAGAAAGCTAAGTTCCATAATATTGCTTATTTTCTATTCAAATGTGGGGTATTATTTGGGTTTGAATAGAAAATGTGGGGTATTGTTGGAACTTAGTTGAGAAAGAGTGAAACTTAGTCCCACATAGGAGCCAAGACAATCTTTGTCCCACTTAATAAACCCAAATCATTGAGCATTAAATGAATAATTTAATTGTTTGTCTTGGATTGTGGTGTACATGGTGGGCTCTCATTGACATTAATATATATATACATTAGATGTCAAAGATGGGCCTTGGGCCTTCTTGGGGTCGAGATAGATTGACGGTGGAGATTGTGTTGCAGGTTGACAGAGGCCGGCACGGTTCACGGTGCGACCTAAGTCGCGCGGATGGACGCGCGGTGCTCTTTGAAACAGAGCCCGGCGTGGGTTACGGCGCGGCCATACCCGCGACACTAGTCGCGCGGTGCACTGGGATTTTCTCACGAACAGAGACTGGCGCGGGTTCACTCGCGCCACAAGCCGCGCAGACTCCCTGACAGTTATTTCTCTCGTTTTTTCCAACGAAAAATCATAAAATTCTGGGTTTCCTCTCTTTCTTCTTCATCTCCAAACATCATTTAATTTGCTAGATTCAAGTTTAGAACTTGAATACGATTGTTGTATCCTCAAGACAACGCCGATTCACCGGGCGAAATTTTGTCTTAGGACACTGCACAGAAACGCAGGCCTCAATCAATTTCTTGGAACGACGAATCTTCGAATACGAGTAAGATTTTCGTGATTATGTTGTTGTTTTATGTATTCTACATGAATTTGTAAAAGAATCTTGTTTTTCCTTTTTATTTATTGAGTTAATATTTGTACACCTTTGGTGTGGAGTTTATCATACTTTACAACGATATCTTCTCCTTAGTAAAAATACATAAACATGAGATTTAACTTTCAAAAAGTAATTAGGCTCATGAAGTTTCAACCGACTGGAATAAGCCAGAACAAGCAAAATTCATGTGTACGAAGAAGATCGAAAACTAGCCATATTCAACTAAACATTCATATTCAAATGTTGTTTTAAGCAACGAACTAACATTTGATTTTGATTTTGATTTTAATTTTAATTTTAATTTTAATTTTGATTTATATACCAAATCTAAGTCAAAATTATCTCATGTCATAAACGAATTTGTAGATTTGAATTGAAAATTCTTACTCAACAACAAATCTCATCTTTCTAGATACAGAAGAAACGATTGGCAGCCATGGAAATCCAGAGATCATATATTAACAATTGCACGGAGAACGAAATCATGAACATATATATATATAATTATATATATATATATATATAGAGAGAGAGAGAGAGAGAGAGAGAGATGAATACCTTCAGCTGGATCGGTGGTGTTTTGAGCTCGAGCTATGGCGGTCATCATCATCAACCACAACCACAACCGCAACCGCAACGCCATCGTAAAAATCCTGTTGCTTCTGCAGACGCTACCGCCACCACCACCGGCCGTGCGTTCAATTAACTGCTCTAAACCAATATCAACTTCACACACACATACACACACATTATATATATATAGAGAGAGAGAGAGATATGTGATGTATCCACCACCGAGAGCAGAGGAGACTTTTCTAATTCCCACCACATGGGATTGCTTATTTAAAAACAACTTATGCTTATATTTAAATAGTTCTTATCAACTTATGTGGTGTCAAATCGGAGTTTTTAAAAAAGTGTTTGGATTAACTTATTGTGGTACCAAAACGTAATAAGCTAATAAGTTGTTATTTAAAGGTGTTTGGAATTGCTTATACATGTAAAATAACCAAAAAAGTGAAGAACACTTTTCAAATAAGTTGATAAGTTAAAACCAAACAACTTATCAAAAAGTGTTTTTCACCGGTGCCAAACCATTTTAATTTTTTCTCATCCAAACACTCAAAAATACTTATCTCCGATGTTAAATCGCAATAAGCTAAAAAACACCTCAAATAAACAATCCCAAAATCCCCTGAGAACGGACACATCCCGGTTCTGAATCCCAAACCACTATTTTCAAGTACTATTTCCAGGATAATACTTTTTTACAACTTGATTTTATTAATATTTATATATTTGAAAGTAAAATAATTTTTTTAAATTATATTTTTAAGCAAAATGTTGATTACTGGTAGTTTGAGGACATTTCATTGATTCATAAACTCGTATGTAGTCACTGAACGGCACCGCTCGATTCTACAACCTAAGATGTCCCTCCCGATCTCCCTTCGATCATAAATGTCGGGTTGCTGTCAGGCCAGCTACAATATAGAAATGACTACTCAATTAGTTTCTAAAACTATAAATTACATAAATGATACTCGAAAACACTGAGAGTGTGATCTCAGAGTGAAGTAGCAATAGTGTCTGGAACCTCGCTCCACTGACTAAGAGTGTTTGCGGTGTGGTCTGGTGCGATTTGAGACAAAACCACAAACCGTACCGCATATGCGGTTTGAGCATTTTCCTAAATCGCACCGCATATACCTCCAATCGCACCAAACTGCACCGCGAAATGCGGTGCGGTTTATACGGTTTGTACCTAACACACTTTACACCTCCAATTCAATAATTATAAAATTAAAACTTCATTTTAAAATCAACCCGTAGTCCAAAAAATAAAAATATTCAACGTGTTCGATTCTTATTTATATATATATATATATATATATATAACACCCTCAAACTCGGAAATAACAACTAATTTAAAATTTTCTAAAATACATCGATAAACAATTTATCTACAAATACAATATAGGATTTAAGCTCAATAAAAACATTTATTCTCTACATACAGTCTATAATAAGGACGGGTGCTACTAAAACCCAATAATAGTCATTATCTCCAACTGCGGAAGACTTCATCAATTTACTTACTCTCGTGAACCACTAATGCACAACTCTTTATACGACTGCTAGAACCGGACCCCCTTCTGGAACCTGATGCACATGCCGACAAATAAAAAGGTTAGGCTTAACGCCTAGTGAGCTCAAGAGTTTTACATTAGAGATGTATAAAGCAATAACTTTAAGAATGTTAATTAAAATCGTGATCTCCACAATCCAATACATTTGATTTGAAAGCAACCAAAGAAATGAAATACATTAAATCTTAAAACCATCTCCTTTCAACGTTCACCCTTTTCGTGATTAAAATCATAAAACATACGTCTCTTTAAATAAAGCCAAAACCCAAAGCGTTCGTAAAACATTACTGACATTATAATGATCAAACGTTGAAAACATAGATAACTCAAAATTCCAAGACATCCCAATAACTCGAATGAGTTTCAATAACCGAACCTTAAAACATAGATAAATACTCATACTCAAACGTCTCCGAAAACATGGATTATAAAACTCCATAACCAAAACCACACCTATTGGTGACGGGGAGGACCCGATTACATTGTACATGACGGAACACAAAGTAAGTCTCATAGTTATGTAGTAAATCAAAACATGTGGGTTACACATAAAATACCCACCGAGCATCAACTACTCCAAGTCTTTAGCTCGAAAACATCAAGTCAACCACTCCAGGTATTTTCTTGAGAGTTCCCAAAAGCCGGGCAACTCGGACACAATGGAATTACATCTTACTGTTCATGGGACGCTGCCCGACCGTATAGGCCCACACCCTACTTACCATGGAGCCCGATGCCTATTCCGTACCAAATGGTGAACCAACTTCCCAAACGGGGACAGAGGAACATCGTGCCTATGGATCAATTGCACTAACTAAACCATTACATGACTCAAAACGAATGAACCAAAGCATTCAAAATATGACATGCTCAACTAAGATGCAGTAAATGCAAATCATAACCAAACGCTCCACAATGAGCTATTAAAACGGACAAGTGTCCTCAAAACCCAACAAAATCCAAACCGAGCCATAAGCTCGACAAACTCAAAGACCCAACGTTGAAAATCATAAAATGAAATCAAATATAAACAACCCGTACTTATATAAACCCATGCTCCAAAACATGTGATTAATTCCAACGTAGTTTAAATTGGGACAATTCATTTTCCAAGTGAGTTTGCAACATTTATTCTTTCAAAACGTCTCATAACCTAAAACCATGCATTTCTCCAAAACACAAATTGAAACGCATTTATACTCAAAATCTACTTCCATAAAATAAATCATTAAAATACCAAAATACATGATTTATTTATCATAATGCCCAAAATCCCAAAGACGTGTGTGCTAAATGAGTTTATAAAGTTCAACACCTTTAAAATAACCAACTTATCAGCAGTTAACAAAACTTATCAACAGTTAACAAAACTTATCAACAGTTAACAATTCGTGTAAGGCACAAAACCCTTTAAAACAAACATTTTGGCATGTACACCGTTTTCACAAATTAACTTGAACTCACCTTGCTAAGTTAAGTTAAACCTAGGTTTCAATCCACAACCATTGGCCTCCAAAATCATAGATCTCAGCCAAAGCTTTCCGAAGACATCCATTCCAATTCTTTACTCCAAGCTTCCAAAACCTAGATCCACACATTTTCAACCGTAAATAATCATATCCAACCATATAGAAACATTCCCCAAACATATCACACCAAAATCTCCATTTTGGTCCAAACCCTAATTTTTTTAACCCAAATCTTCCAAAATCTTACAAACTGAAACTAGAGCAACATAATACTTAGGAAATCATCAATGAACCCTTTACATCACTTAATGTGGTTTAGACAAGGAGAAGGCAAACTTACCACATAGGTTTTGAGCAAAACCCTAAAACTTATAAATCTCCAGGAATGAGAAGGAACACTTGATCTAGCACATGAGGTTGGGGTTGCAAGCTTGCTGATGATGGAACACCTTAGAATCCATGGAAATGACCTTAAAATGGGTTAGGGTTTGTAGGGAATGAAGGAGGAACGATTTGGGAGTGAATGGGGAAGTTTGGATATGAGAAAATGAAGAAAAGGCTGAAAACTCGAACTTAACAGCGCACTGGTCCACTGGTGTGACATTGCCCTGAGCAATGTCGCCTGGCAATGTCGCCAGGTGTCCCCAGGCCGCGGTACATCCCCTGCGACTGTGACAGTGCGACTATGAGGGCATTGTCGCGGGACCTTGTCGAAGCCCCGAAACCCGACTTTTTCACTGCCAAGACTCCTGATACTCAAAGGGACATTAAACAATACATTTCCCAACAAAACCCCACTATTTACATGTCGCAGAGATGTCCGGGTGACATTTACTTACCAAAAATTACGGGTGTTACAATATATATATAGAGAGAGAGAGAGGGGTGTTCAAATGCAAACCTTTTAATGGTGAAAACCCATGCAACCCACTTATCTACCACATATTTTATTTTCCCATTTTTTTATTAAAAAGGTAAAAACAAAATATGTGGTAGATAAGTGGGTTGCATGGTTTGCACCATTAAAAAGTTTGTATTTGAATGTGCCTCTATATATATATATTACATAAATATAGCAATTATTCTATATATACATATATGTGTGTAGGCGAAGGATCGTGTGAGAAGTTGAGGTTAACGTGAGAAGTGGATATGAACTGTTGGTCATTTTTAATCAAAGGCTTTCCCATTAATTACGACTTAGAAGGGAATTGATCTGGTGCATCGCGGTACACCTTATATCGATGTATCTCATCCTAATGTCCATTCATTTATCATCCAACGGTTGATAACACGTCTCAAGCTTCTCACGTTAACCCCAACTTCTCACCGAAACTCAACCCTATGTATGTATAATATATAAAATTAAAAATATATTCATATATATATATATATATAATGTACGGTGCGGTTTGAATCGTGGGTTGATAACTCAAAACCGTAAACCACACCGCATAGTGCGGTTTGGTAAAAGGCAAGTTGCAACCTCACCATGGAATTTCTAAATCATGCTTTGCGGTATGGTGCGGTGTAGTTTGGTGGTTTGTGCGGTTTAAATGAACACAATCAAGCCCCAAAAACCACATGTGAGGACGCATTTCATAGTCGACTGAGCGGTTGAGGCTAGCGGAGTGGTTCAACGTTGTTTTCCTGCATGATTCAAACTTGAATTTGTTGTTTATTTAAACAAAATCACTATCCCTCTTTTGCCAATTGAGTTACACGTCTGAGGGCTTTATAGATCATGTTTTTATACTACGTAATAGTTGGAACTAGTGTAAAAATATCCTTTCTAGTAAATAATTTGGTTAAATCGGTTTGAAAAAAAGTCCAGACAAATTATGATCTAGCAAACTAAGGACAGGTGGTTTAGGCCAATATAATCACATGACGTACAAATTTTTACAGAAAATATCTAATGTTACGATTCCTGTCAATAAAAAGATAAATCAGTATCCATATGTTATTTTTATATATCGAAACTTCACATGTGAAAATGCAATATTTAGACAATGTTGTCTCATATTTGAAACATTCAGGACTATTTTGTATGTGGAAAAAAACAGTCATAAACGTTTCAAATATAAAACATACTGTATAAACACCGCATTTTCATACGTGATATTTCACATGTAAAACAACATATTAAAAATCTGGTATGTAAATTTGTACGATTTATTAAATTTTTAAATAAATAGTTTCACCTTGTTTATATAGAATAGAGCAAACTATAAATTTGCTCCATGTGGTTTGTAATGTTCTAAAAAACTCGTCGCACAGCCGTCATGGCGCGCCATGGCACCAAGGCTTGTATGTCACGCCACGTTAAGGACATGGCAATGCGCAGTTATCGTAATGAGATATTTGATATTTCTTTATGTTTTTAATATATAACCTAATTTAACTTGTTTATTACTATTGACTCATTGAGTAACAATAATGAAACATATGTTTTTATATATACTATTATATATTAATTAGAAATTTGACGCCATAAGTCACGCCTTCAAAAACGTCATGGCTTCGCCATGGCTTCTAAGGCTTGAGGCTTGTCCTCGCCGCCACACACATTTTCCGTACATTTTATTTCAAAATTACAAGATGACCATCAAGGTTTGAAAAACGACTGGTTTAGTCCTCCCTCTAACGGTTGGTTAAAGAATTTCGTTAAATGATAGGCATTTTCGTTCTTCTATCGATTTTTTTGTCTTTTATACCCAATCAAAAACCACATGAACCAAAATCACAAAATCAATCTTGATTGTGTAAAGACAAATAAATCGATAAAATACGAAAATGACTCATTTAACGAAATTTTTTAACAACCGTTAAAGAAAGGAACCAAACTACGATGATTATCTTGTAACTTCAAAAATGTAGGGACTAAAAGTGTTATTTTTGAAACCACATTGATCAAAATTTGTAGTTTACTAAAATATGATAATTTATGTTGGTGGATAAGTAGTTGATGGGCGATGGCTATGACTGAAAATGAACCAATGTGTGATGCGTCCACCCTCGCTAGGTACCAAAAGTTGGTTGTGTATTTACCAAAATGCCCTCCAAAACATCACAAAGAGCAAAAAGTCAAAAGTTTAGAGGCAATAGTTGGTTGTGTATTTCCCAAAATACCCTCCAAAACATCACAATTAAAAAGAGATCTAAGAGCAAAAAGTCAAAAGTTTAGAGGCCAAAATATTGAATTACAATTTAATTGACCATATGATTTTGAATCCTAAGCCACATCTCTTTGACATCTTAAAAGTACATTTTAAGGTGGGAGGGGTATTTTCGTAATTAACGAATCAAATCGCTTTCAGATAAATTAAATAACGCCACCATTTGTCATGATTACGTAATTAAGGTCAAAAATTAGTTCAAGCAAATGCAAAATGGATGTTATTTGAAAGGCCAACAAATAAGAAAGCCAGATTCCGGGTGGCGTTTTCACTTTTGAGATTATGTGTGATAATAACGTTCGACTTCCATTTTAACGTAAGATCAAAGTCAGTTACATGCCAATTTTATCTCTACTATATTATAAAGATTCTAAAACGGTTATTTGTACAAAGTGTTTCTTGTACAATGTTACATTTAGGGGTTGTTTACCAAATTTTCCATTAAATCATGTATGGATAAATGTGTCTGTCTGGATAAATTGATGCTATTGTTTACTTTTTTATCTGAATTAACAGTCTGAATAACAGAAATGACCAATTTACCCCTAAATATGAATTTTAAGTTGTTTTATAAATTGTTGTTTATTTTTTAAGCCATATATTCATAAATTCATTGATATGATCCAAAAATCAAATAAAAATTCATTAAGTACTTAAATTTTCAAGTTCAAACACAATGTAGCAAAGTTCAAACAAAAAGTAGCAAGTATGAAATCGACATTGTAGAAATCATGGTTACAAAAATCTACATTGCAGAAATGTCGAGCAGCTATGGAGAAGAAACAAGTATGGAACAAAAATCGACTGAAAAAACAAGTAAGGAACAACAATCGACTGAAGAAAACAAATATGGAACAACGATCGACTTAAGAAATAAGTATGGAACAACAATCGACTGAAGAAACAAGTATGGAACAACAATCGACTGAAGAAACAAGTATGGAACAACAATCGAGTATGGAGAAGAAACAAGTATCGAACAATCAGTAAAATCATTACATTTGGAGAAATCGACCAAAGGAAATTATTGTCTAGGGTTGAAATCGAACCAGCAGTGAATTGAAATAGTGTAATTGAACCAGCAATGAACTCGAAGCAATAAAATCGAACGAGCAGTAAAGGTGAAATCGAAATCGAACAAGCAGTGAAGGTGAAATCGAGCAGCCTAGGTTTTTATTGCATGATTATTGAGTAGGAGGGTAGGCATGTCTTTATTTTTAAAGGTTATAAATGTCAAAGATGTGTCTTAATGGGGACAACACATCTTTCCCCTACTTAGTGAATAAGACGGAAATGTCTGCGCGAATAAGCCGGTTTTGTCATTAAGCTCATTAAGCCCCAAGTAAACACCCTTACCACCTTTACACTTACTTATTTAATTTACTTTATATCATTGTTTTTTCATTTTTCATTTTACACCATTATCATATTAACACAAATAGTCGTATATGAACAAAAATGCAATGAAAAAGTACGTTTTTTTTACAAATTATACCATTATAATCGTTTCGTCAATACCTTTAAAATGAGCCCAATATTGAATATTTTTTAATTTAGTCGTATTATTAAATATCATGAATATCTACGAATTAATTTGGTTTCTATCCATACGTTTTATTTTTTTTCCACCGTTAGCACATTAAAAATACATAATCGTAAAATACATTTCATTCTTATTATAAATTATATCATTATAATTTTTTTCGTCAATAATTGTAATATAAACTAATTATTGAATATCTTTATGGGTTTAAGGTTTCATAAATTGTGATTCTTAGGTCATGATTGATTGTTGATGACATGTCTATAAGAAAGTAACATTAATTGTTCGTTCTTTACTTACATTCCGCTGCATCACGCGGGTATATGCCTAGTATTACTTAAAAAAAATATTGTTATATACCAAGATCGAGATTCATCGTGACAACAACTTTTGATAACCATATTTGGGTTGTATGGAAATCAACTGTCGGAAATATTAGTATAGTTGAAACGGTCTCATCAAAGAAAATTAATGATGCCAAAACCGTACTTTGTATCATAAGATAAGTTTCTCAATTTGTGTTTTTGTATAACTTTCAAGATTAACCAAGATCGAGATGGCCAAAAACCGGTCCCGAGTTGGTCGGGTTGTGCCCAAACCTGTCATGGTTCGAGATTGATCTTTTGTAACCGGTCTCAACGTAACTGATAGCGATCCCGGTCCCAACCAAAAACACCTAGCCCGTTCTCGATCCATGTACAAAGCCCTATCTCTATTATTGGTTTTTGGTCGCGAGGCGGGTCCAATGTATACCTTTTTCTTTGAAAATTCAATTTTGAACATTTAAAAAATCTTGTTAATTTTTTTTCCAGACAATATCTTATTGAAAATTTGAAATACATTTTAAAATTTCTAATTGGATCATTTAAATAAAAGTTATGCATCTTATAATTACGAATTTTTAAATTCAATATTAAAATTTTGTATAAATCTTGAAAAACTTGCTATATAATTTATAAAAAAATTGGGTCTATCTATTAACCGGTCCCGGGACCGGGCCTTGAATTTTCGTAAAAAGCTTAGCCGATTATGGACCGTCGGGCCATAACCGGTCCCTATCGGTCCTAATCGAGTCCTGGTCTCAGGCCGAGTCGGGCCCGATTTAACCATCTCTACACCAAGATAACAACTTTTTACAACTCTCTTTTGGTGCAAATTTGGTCTAGTTGGAACTTGGAAGTGTCTTATACGTAGGGCTGTAAACGAACCGAACGTTCAACGAACCGTTCATGAATCGTTCGGCGGGAAGTTCGTTTATGTTCGTTTATTTAATAAATGAACGAACATGAACACATTTTTTTGTTCGTTTAGTTAAATGAACGAACATGAACAATGGTTTTGTTCGTTTATTTACGTTCGTTCATTTATGTCCGTTTACGTTCGTTTATGTATATAAATATATTTATATATATATTATGACATTAATGTGTATTAATTAATTAATTTTTTTAAATTATATTTTATACCTCCTAAGTTTATCCAGTTTTTTATTTTGTTATGTTATTTTTTACGAACGAAATGATAAGTAATGGTAGTTGTTTTTTATTCATTTGTATTCGTTCATTTATGTTAATTTATGTTCGTTCGTTTAGCTCTTAATAAACGAACATAAACGAACACGAACAAACATATTTTCTTAACGAACGAACATAAACACAAAGAATTTCGTTCGTTTACCGTTCGTTTGTTCGGTTAAGTTAAACGAACGAACAAGAACAAGCCTCCGTTCGTGTTCGTTTACAGTCCTACTTATACGGCGGAATATATCGATACCGACACCATACAATTAATATCAAAAGATAAGTAAATAAAATCGTATTTTTATTAAGACAATAAGATCTGCCAGTGACTCGTTTGCCTTCTCTCCACCACCAGCTAAATTTGAATATGTAAACATGTACATGACTTGTATCTTGTTATGTTTAAAATTTTCAGTTCTATATAACTCGTATTAAACATAAACAGTTAAATTTTTAGAATGTTTTTTTTTTTTTTTAATATATGTACCGAAATAATATGATTATGACCTGCCCACTTACACAAATCTCAACATTGGATTCTTAATTATTGAGGTTTAAGATTTAAGTAATGATGTATATCAAATATAATTAATTAATGCAACTGAATCAACTGATCTTTTATAACCTAGAAACCATAACCAGTCAACTCATCTCTTTTCTCTTTTCTCTTATCTTTTATATAATATATAGTTACAAACCACAAATATATAAAAATATATATTACAAACCAAGTGAAAACCGCAAATATGTTACAAACATGTGAGAACCGATATAAAAATATTTTTTTACATGATATATTTTCACCAAATGCTTAAATTTAAAATATTGTTTCACATATATTTGTTTCATAATATGATAGTTTCACATGAATATTTTTTACATGTATTTTCCATTTCACTAGGTGAACAAAAATATAGGTGAAACAATATCTTAAATCATAGGTTTTGATGAAAAAAAATCATGTAAAAAAATATTTTTATATCGGTTCTCAAGGGTTTGTAACATATTTTTGGTTTTCATTTGATTATCGGCATATATATATATATATATATAGGGAGAGGTTCATTTGAGAAATGATAAATATATGAGAAATAGAGAAGTAATCTTAGCCATTCATCTGGTCAACATTTGCGGCTTTGACCGCGAAACACCGGATAATTTCTTGTGTGGTCTATAGAAGGTAGAGGGGTAATTTCGTAAAATACAAGGGATGAGTTCATATATGAATTTGTATGAATCACAAAGATTCATATATGAATCTGTTAATTAGTTCAACTGATTCATATATGAATATTTGTGATTCACAAAGGTTCATATATGAATCTTTGTGATTTATACAGATTCATATATGAATCTGTTAGTTAGTTCAACTGATTCATATATGAATCACAAAGGTTCATATATGAATCAGTTAAAAGAGTTCAGTTGTGAATTGCACTGGTTCATATATGAATCTTTGTGATTTATACAGATTCATATATGAATCTGTTAGTTAGTTCAACTGATTCATATATGAATCACAAAGGTTCATATATGAATCAGTTAAAAGAGTTCAGTTGTGAATTGCACTGGTTCATATATGAACATATAGTTCATATGTGAATTATACATGTTCATATATGAACACAACCCGTGTGTTTTATAAAATTTACGAAATTGTTCTTCTATTTTTGGGATAGCCGCAACTTTTGACCGGTCAAAGCCACAATATTTGACTAGTCAAATCCGATATTGACCATATGAATGGCTAGTATTACTTCTCTATTTCTCATATATTTACCATTTCTCAAATGAACCAAACACTATATATATATATATATATATATATAGTGGAAGGATATTTTGCAACCCTTAAAAAGGTTGCAACCCTTGCAACCCACATCTTAACCGTTGGATTCATGATCGACGGTTATTTTATTTCTATTTTTCTCTTTTTTTAATTAAAAATATTGGGCCTCATATCTTTTATAACCGCCGATCATGAATCCGACGGTTAAGATGTGGGTTATATAGTGAAAAGATATTTTGCAACCCTTAAAAAGGTTGCAAACCTTGCAACCCACATCTTAACCATCAGATTCATGATCGGCGGTTATAAAAGATATGGAGCCCAATATTTTTAATTAAAAAAAGAGAAAAATAAAAATAAAATAACCGTCGATCATGAATCCAACGGTTAAGATGTGAGTTGCAAGGGTTGCAACCTTTATCAGGGTTGCAAAATATCTTTCCACTATATATATATATATATATGAGTAGTTTAATTTGCAACCCACGTAAATCTTACAAAAGCTTAAATCATTTATACCTTGAATAGTTGAATTCATAAACTTGGATTCAACAGTTCAGTAACATGCTAGATAATAAGTTACTACATTTTTACACGTCTTCTTAAATATGTGTGTGAACATAAGAAAAAAGTATATGTTGTATCATAACTAAAAAGAAGTTTGATTGTTCATTTTGTACATGAATTTTGCCGTGAGTCTTGAAGCTTTTTTGTTTGGTGGATGTTCAAGGTAGCATGGAAGCAGGCGTGATGTGTGTGTGTGTGTGAGAGAGAGAGAGAGAGTAAAGGGAGGTCGAGCGATGGTGAAGAAAAGCACCACGATGGTAAAGAAACCTAGATCCACCAGGGCAAGGTGGTGGTCGTGACGAAAATAAGTGACCGGAGAAATCACGAGAAATTAGAGGATAGAGAAAAAACGCCTTGTTTTTTTTAATACTAATCATACTTGTACATAAAACTATGGCTATGTTTGACAAACTAGCTTATAAGCTAGCTAGTAGCTGATAAGCTAGCTTTTCAAAACGCTACTATGAGTAGCTTTTCAATAAACTAACTTATAAGTTAGTTTATGGTAATCCAAACATGTAAATAAAAGCTAACTTATAAGCTAGTTATTTTTGCCAAACAATGCCTATATAAACGTGTATATTAACATTTTCGAATAAAACAACAAATTAACCAAAATACCCATCAACTAACGGAAATACAACTAACGAAGTTAAGGTTAGGGACTGTTTTCAAAAGCAAAATGCATACCACAATAATTATTCTTACACTTTTTGCACTTGAAGGACCATTTCATGCATTTGTACAAACAACAAGAACCAAAATTGTAGTTTACTTTAAAATCTACATATGAAATAAATATTTGAAAATATCCATTATCTTAAATGATTCTGGTTTGTGGGCGATATTGGCTGAACGATGGATGCAAAATGACGCCATTGCTGATGTGGTCCATATTGCTTTTGACACGGAAGAAAAAGTCAAAGTCAAAGTCAAAATAAACGTTTATTTGCAAAAGTGGAATTTATTTTAATATCTTTTAAAGTCTGAAGTCTGATTGTCTATTTGATTTTAAGAGTAGGTATTGGAGTCTGAAATCTGAATCAATAAGATTGTTTGTTTTTGTAAATTGACAAACATCTGAATATTTATAGTTGTCTATTTTATACCTCAAAAATTCAACTTAAATACATCAATTGAAGTGAGTATCGATGATTGAAGAACATAACGTAAAAGGAAACAAAAGAATGATGTTGACAGATTTGAGAGGTTGTGGAGTTTTAATCATATCTCACATACCGAAGCTCCGATTTAAGCGATTCAAGATGTTCTAGAAAACCAACACACAAATCTACAATCTTCGTGTTTTACGTTTTTTTGCAAATTCTGGGTGCATCTGGACTAAAACCGATGTCGAAATCGAAAGATTAGTTTTGGACAACAAGAAAAGGAGACTTAAGAAATAGGGTTATCAGTTTTTCTCCGGACCATATTAAGAGATAAGAGGTTTTGAAAAAAAAAAATAAACTATCTGAATTATAAAATGTCTGACTGAATCAGAGATAAATGGTGATTAAGAGCTTAAAATGAAAAACAAATAAGGCCTAAAAGTATGGGGTAGCATTTGATGAATATTTGAGTTATACCTTGAGGAGGGTATATTTGTGATTGTATAAGTATAATTTATCATATAAATATCTCTTAGATACTCCATCTGTCCCAAATTAAATGTCCACTTTACTATTTTAGTTTGTCCCAAAATAAGTGTCTATTTCCAAAATTTTCCATTCCACATTTAATTATGAGATGGAGAAACTTTCTCTCTATATTATCAAGGGTAAAAGTAAAAGAATCATTTGATTATTTAAAGGTGTAATACTTGCAAATTCTAAAATTGTGTCATTTTAATTTTGGACATTTATTTTAGAACGAAAGGAGTATAGATTAGTTCATGTTCATGGTGGATGTCAACATGATTGTTCCACGATATGTATATACCAAAAACGGTAGTTTTGTTATTTTAGGTGCTTGCATCAGGATTTTTACGTAAGTATTTCCTTTTTGGTCTACTTGAATAACCATAAGTTGTTTATGAGTAATCGTGTAGAACATGCTTTTTATAATCAATGATACCTCCACAAACATTCTAAGTGTTTAATATCACAACCCACAAAACTCGTATAGTCCAAAATACTAATGTTGATAATTTCTACAACTGTAAAATTGCAAACCATATGGGATGTTATGTAGAGGGGCTAACGTTTTCAATATGACCAAAACAGCCCACGAGCCTTTGTTTACTAGTGGGTCCGAAAGTAATAGACACGGGTATACAACAATAAATATACACTGATAAACAAACATTACTCCCTACGCCTATGAAAATAAAAACCATACACAACTGTAAAATGCAAGATGTCATTATTTTGATATCTCAGAGTTTCAGTAGTAGTTTTACTCGTATGTCTGTTAGTAATCATTACAATATAATATTGTCTTGATTGATGATTATATACATTTTACCTACTTGTTTTCATCTTTTTATTCTTCAAGTTTATATACTATTTATCGCACTCAAAACAAATGTTCAATGGCAGGTTGAGCAGTTAATTCCATAAGATACAGAAAGAATAGCGTAGTTTATAGAAAAGACTGATCATGGAAATTTTAAAGGTGGTAGTTCAACTTAGTTACTTATAATAACTGATCGATTTGGAATATATTTTCTATTAACATATCAATTTTTTTAACGTAAAAGTGAAACAGATCAAATGGCCTAATAGATAAAAATTCACACAAAGTTTACGAGAGTAAAATGCATTAAAATGTAACAAAAATTGGTTCAATTCTTATTTAATGTAATAAAAATATATATTATTGACAAACAATGTAACAAAGTTTAATGTTTCGTACCTATTTTGACTTTAATGATGTGGACCCTGATTGCAAAAATAAATTATAAAATGTTTTATGAAGGAAAATGAAGTAGGGGAGAAAAAAATCACGTGTTCTCGAGTTCTTTTAGAAGGGAAGGAAAGCGAAGTAAAATAATGCCGATTTTTCTTTTAAAAATTTCCTCCAAAAATATGGAAATAAATAAATAATAACAATTAAAAATATTTATAAAATCACACAATTACCCAACAATTATAATTCATTGTAAAATAAATAAGGATATATTTATAAAAATGACATGTTTTTTCTTTTATTTTCTACTAAGAACAAGAAATTTAATTTATTTTTCTCTAATCCCTTCCCTCTTTGTAAAACACAAATAAATTGTTTTCCTTTCCGATCATTTCTTTTATTTTTCTATTTTCCTATGAAATTCGAAAACACGATACTAAATCGTCAATAAATAATTCTTTTTAAAAAATCGGTATTTTTTATAAGTTATTATATGTCCATAACTAGGGGTGTGCATCGGTCGGGTCGGGTCGGGTCGGGTCGTGTACCCAAACCCGACCGGATATTCGAGTAGGAGGGAATGCCCCGATATCCGACCGTTTAAAGTTCGGGTACTTCGGGTTCGGGTTTTTCGGGTCGGGTGATTCGGGGTTGGGCCTCAAAAGCTTATCGCCTGAAAAATGCTCCAAAAAGGTAATACCAATGTTTTAACCCCAAAATCGTTGTTCCCAATCCTATTACTTTGGGTTGTATTATATCCTCAAGTTTTCCTAAGTTGATGTAATGCACACAGCGGTCGTCGGTGGGAGGCTGGGAGCACAGCGGTCGCCGGTGGGAGGTCTGGGAGGAGGCGAGGAGCAGCCGAGAGTCGAGACTGAGGTCGCCGGTGGCTGGAGGCAGTCCCCGGTCTGAGATTATCGAGAGGACGTTTTTAGGCTTTGTGAGCGAATGGATTGGAAATGATATGGAATCGAATGAAAATTGCAATTAGGTTTATATTAATAAAACTGAAATTTTAAAAATAAAAAAAAAGTTCGAATATTCGGACGGGTCGTGTTTGGGTTTTGGGTACCCAACCCGATCCTACTTTATCCGATAAGTTTAATGGGTCGGGGGGTTCGGGTTTCGGGTTATTCGGATGTCGGATTTTGTACTAAATATCGGGTCGGGTAGGGTCGGGTTTTTCGGGTCGGTCGGGTTCTGCTCACCCCTATCCATAACACATGTCAAAAAGAAACACTGACAACGAGTATTTAAACCTATAGGAACACACACAAAAAGAATACATTTGCTTCCATTAGAAAGAAACTCGGAAAATTCGTGTTTAACAGTTAAATAAATATTCTTGAAAATTAATTATAAAACATGTGTTAAAACGTAATTATGATAATTACAGGGCGATTATCTTTAAACAAACTTAATTATTAACGTTTTAAGTAAATATGAAATTATTTACAGATAAATATTAAACCTTCTTTGAATTATAAGAGCATCTCCAACAGCATTGCTAAAATAGAAAAATTGATTTTTTCTTTGCTATTTCTCTCCAACAGATTTGCTATATGGTTTGCTAAAATAGAGAAAGCTCAAAAAATCTCTAAATATAGAGAATTCTCTATAATTTCTAAATTGGAGAGAGAAAATATTATTTTATTCAATCCAACCAATAAGATTCAATATTTAACATTTTATTTTAAGTTTTTTTAAAAAGTGTATTGGGATGATAAATTATGGAATATTATAATAATATAAATAATGATTGATTCTCTAAAATAGAAAAACTGTTGGAGGGAGGTTGTGAGGAGGAAAGGGATAATAAGTGCACAGTTTTCTGATCCAGTTACACCATATGTACCCTAGACTAGGGTGCATATAGCAACACCCATTAATTAAATGCATTATTGAATTTGACTATGGGTTTTAGATTTAGAAAGTTTTCTAAGAGCATCTCAAACAGCTATGCTAAAAAAGAAAAAAAATGATATTTTAACAAATTTTTTACTCAACGGCTATGCTATATCATATGTTAAAATAGAGAAAAGATAAGAGAGAAGATAAAAATCTCCAAATTTGGATAAATCGCAAAAACTCCATATTGAAGAAGGAAAAATAATATTTAATTTTTTTTCCACCAATAGAAAACATTGAAGTTGTGTGTTTAAAAAAGATAAATAATATTTTATTAATATAATTTGATGGTACAATTGCTAAAATAGAGTAGCTGCTGGAGCTGATTGTAGTTTATTTTATAGGTTTTATTTTAGAAAAATTATAACATAGCTGTTGGAGTAAAAAATGTAACCAAAAATTATTTTTTTATACTCTATTGTAACCAAAAATTAATTTTCTGATGCGTTTAAACGGTTATAAAATGTATAAAAATCCAACAACTTTTTTAAATGGATAAAATTGTACTTTTATAACTACAATGATTTGGGTTTATCTATACTACTATATAAAAATTCTAAAACGGTTATTGTACAATCTTTTGTACAATAACATTTACCACTCTTACAATTACTTATTTAATTTACTTTATATACCTTATTTTTTCTTTTTTCATTTTTCATTTTACACCATTATCGTATTAATACAAATAATCGTATATGAACAAAAATTCAATGAAAAAATACGTTATTTTTTCTACAAGTTATACCATTATAATCGTCTCGTCAATACCTTCAAAACGAACCCAATATTGAATATTTTTTAATTTAACCGTATTATTAAATATCACGAATATCTACGAATTAATTTTTTTTTATCCATACAGTTTATTTTTTTCACTGTTAACATATTAAAAATACATAATCGTAAAATATATTAAAATACGTTTCATTCTTATTATAAATTACATCACTATAATATCTACTATATTATAAAAATTCTAATACAGGCTTTTACAAACCTTTGAAAGCCTAAATTTTCTCTCGCATGTTCACTTCCTAATTCAATTAAATGTTGCGTTTATCATCTTTACAATTAGTTATTTAATTTATTTTATATCTTTTGTTTTCTTATTTTCCATTTATACCCTTTTCATGTTAACATAAATAATCGTATACGAACAAGAATGTAATAAAAAATACGTCTTCTTTTTACAAATTATATCATTATAATTGTCTCGTCAATACCTTCAAAACGAGCCCAATATTGAATATTTTTTTATTTAACTGTACTATTAAATATCATGAATATCTACAAATAAGATTCTTTTACATCCTTACACTTTATTTATTTTTCATCTTTAGCATATTACAAATACGTAAAGCAACTAAAATATAATAAAAACACATTTCATCAATTCATTTTATTTTGAAAAAGTTAAATTGTAACACACATAACAAATTATTGAAATAGTTAACATAAATCACTAACTAGCGAAATCCGTATAGCGAAATGATATTTGTTATCCTTGATTTGATTATACTATAAGCATGAAATTATTGGAATTTACGCTTATATTCAACTGTCCCTTTTGCCCTTTAGAGCATCTCCAATGTATAAGCTATTAAAGTTTTTTACTATTTACAAAAAGTTTTTACAAAGACTTGTTAGCATTGGAGATGAAGACTTTTTAAAAGCTTTCTATGGCTTTTTACTATTCAATTTTCATCTTTTCCCCTTTACAATTCTACATCTTCAATTAAAACTTTACATTACCCCCTTCATTTAATATTATTTTCAATTTAAACATTTTTTAATATTTATTAATTAATCTAATTTATTAAATAGAAGTAAAAAAAATTAACCCCCTATTTCTCTTTCACTTTTATTAACATACAACTTGTTATTTCATACTTCCAACTAAAACGAGATATGGAATTTAGGTTTAGAGCTACTTTTTAAATATCGTTTAATGTGTTGTTTTAAAATATTTGAATTATGGTTTTAAAAAAATATCGTGTGTCTTAAAACGACAAATTAAATGAGGGGCTTTTATAAAACATTTTAAATAGATGAGGATAGATTATAATGTAATTGATTAAAAAGCTTTAGAAAGGGTTTTTTGCATTGAAGAAGATGTTTAAGTATAGGTTTTTGTTAAAAAAAAGTTAGTGGAAATCTGATGTGGCAAAGTAAAAAGTCATTGAATGACTTATGCATTGTGGATGCTCTTATTTAACTTTTTAAATAAATTTGGAAGATAAAAATAATTTTTTACACCTGACGTATTGCATGGACATATAACTAGCATCCATATGAAATTTTGTGAAACTTGGGTTGGATAAATTGTATTTTTATAAGTACCAAGAGCTCTTTCTAATTTTGAAAAACTTCATTTTGTGGGCTTCCTAAAAGAATATATTTGGGCTACCAAAATGGCCCGTAAGTTTATTTTACAATTTACATACAAACCCATACCAAATGCTTTGAGGTTTGGCCATTCTTGAATTAACATTGTGTTCTCTAATCTGGAGAAAAAAAGAAAATAAATAAACAGAAAATAAAAGAAGGAAAATATTTTTTTTATTTGTGTTCTCGAAATGGAAGGAGAGGAAGGAAATGAAAGGAAAGAAAATAGTTTTTAATGTTTTTGAACAGAAGAGAAAAGAAATGAAATATGTCATTTTTACAAATATACCCTTATAAAATATATTATGTACAATGAAAGATTGTGTATTTTTGTAATTTTAATAATTTCAGTAATTTTTTTAAATGGTTTTAATTTCTTTCATTTTTTTTCCTTCCATTTCCTCCCACATTTGGGAGGAAAATTATCAATTCTTTCATTCCGTTTTCCTTTTCTTTCTCTCCTAAAAAAGTTTCGAAAACACGAGTTTTTTTTTTTTACTTTTTTCCCCTTTCCTTCATTTTTCTTTCTTTTCATTTGTTAAATGAGTTTCGAGAACACAACGTAAATCGTTAATAACATACATTTAGATTTTCTAAATAATGAGAAAGACTTTTACCATTCAATTTTTTAATTAAAAATTACAACACTGATTTGATATGTAAAAAACTAAAATACATACAATGCTATTAGTAACACAAATTTAGAGCATGTTTGGTTTGCCAAATTTGATAGGACTGGAATTGAATTTCATTTTAATTTTGTGTTTGGTTTGAAGAAAAATGAGGATTTGAAATCTCGGGATTTCATTGAAATTCCACAACCAACGGATTGAAAATCCTTTGGATATGACTGTCATCCTAAATAAAAGTTTTAAGGGTGACAATTTTGTACCAAAACTAAACCAGTCAACATGTTTACCAATTGTACCAATTAATTTGATACTGATTGCAATCGGTTGATAGTAATGTACCAAGTATGAAAACTTGGTTGGTACATGGTATTGGAAGTCATATAAAACAATAGTACCATGATACCACTTATTTAATTATTTATTAGTTTTTGTATTTTTGATATAATGAATATTTTAATACCCAAATAACTTTTTGTTTGGACATTTGCATGTTTGCAATTTTTAGTCCTTACAATTAAAAACACTTAACATGATGTGTGTTACCTACGAACTGAAAATACCACTAACAATTTGAACCAAATTGCAAGTTTCATATATGTAATTTAAAGTTGGTACAGAACCAGTATTAACATGTACCAATCGAAAATGATGGTACCGATTAGGATTGATTGGTACATGGTATAAGATATTACGTACCCATTATAATTATTTATAAAATAAACAAGTATTTACAAAAAAGTTAAATTTCAATACAAATACTACAAACCAAACAAGATTTATAAAAATTTAAATTTTCAATCATTTCAAATTTTACAAAACAAACCAGATTTATAAAATAATGAATTTCAATTTGTTTTCATATCATCCAAATCAAACACATCAAATATTCTAAATTATTCTACAAATCCGTCAAATCCAACGGTCCCTTAGTTCTTCTTATATTTTTAGGTTTCTAATTTCTAAAATGACATAATCTCTACTATATTATAAAGATTATAAAACGGTTATTTGTATAAAGTGGTTTCTTGTATAATGTTACACTTACCACCCTTACACTTACTTATTTAATTTATTTTATATCCCTTGTTTTTTCATTTTTCATTTTACACCATTATCATATTAACACAAATAATCGTTTATGAACAAAAATACAATGAAAAAATATTGTTTTTTTTTATACAAATTATACCATTATAATCGTCTCGTCAATACCTTTAAAATGAGCCAAATATTGAATATTTTTTAATTTAACCGTACTATTAAATATAATGAATATCTACGAATTAATTTGTTTTCTATCCATACGTTTTATTTTTTTTCACCGTTAACACATTTAAAATACATAATCGTAAAATACGTTTCATTCTTATTATAAATTATATCATTATAATTTTTTTTGTCAATAATTGTAATATAAACTAATTATTGAATATCTTTATGGGTATAGAGTTTCATAAGTTATGATTATTAGATCACGGTTGATTGTTGATAACATGTCTATAAGAAAGCAACATTAATTGTTCGTTCTTTACTTACATTCCGCTACATCGCGCGGGTATATAGCTAGTATATTTAAAAACAAATAAAATATAAAAATATTTATTGAGACGAAAATACCCTTCCTCCATCAACGATTAGGCCCACAACACCCTTTTAAGTCGTTACCCTTTGTCCTCTTCTTATGAGACTCGTAGAAATTAAGGGAACAAGCACTCGTGACCCCTTTTAGACTTTCATATTTCCCCCTCCTTCAATATTGTTTTAATATTTAATTATTTTCCTTCCCTGTAATAATCGTATAATATTTAAATATTTATGATTACGTGTTCGTATAGTTTTAAAATTAATACATCGAAGATCTAGCTTGTTGTGATCGTGTTGTGGGTCTTTTAAGTCTGACAAGCAAAACACCGACCGCAAATGATGGTGTTTGTCTGATACTACAGTTCTGAAACGTTCGTCATCTATAATGTATGTTTGGTTTTTCATGAGACTTTCTGAGGGAGGTAGAAAATGTCTGGAGGGTTATGTGAACATAGGTGGACCCGGTTTTTGTTTTGCTATTTTCCAGTATATGCCTGTGTATGTCACAGGATAATGTAGTTTGACTTTGTATGTGAATAGAAAGTCGTTATAAAATGGATCTGAGAAAACGTTTGAAGGGTTATGTGAACATTGGGTTAAGGGATAATCAAGCTTGAACTAATGATTTCACCATGTCAAGGAGACACTCTACTGCTGAGTTATATCCCTTGCCTGCCCCCATGGGGAAGTAGATACTTACTGCTCAACCTGGCAACAAACATCTAATGCGTGCCACTTATTGAACATGGTTCTATGCCTGGTCTATGACCCCTGGATGTCGAAGGCGTCTTTGGGGTAATCTCGTAGTTCCTACGGGGTGGTTAGTCTATCAAGATAACTACGTATTTACAAAATACTGTCTCAATTCATTATATTTCATCAAATTCGGGATGTGATATGGTTCTGAAGGGATGAAACCGGATATGGACATTTGCAATGACAAGGTAAGTTTTTTTGGTTCCTTTCTCGAATATGCATGTTCATTCCAATTAACAGCATAGTCCGACACAATACATGAATAATAGGCGGTTTGACAATATGGTTTTGAGATACTTTTGACGTTTACTATTATCTCTCAGGAACATAGTTGTCATCTCATGTTTTTTTTTGGTAACCGTGGGTTTCCGGGCCAGCTTACGCGCACTGACTAATCCCCGGGAGACCACGAATGGTCTGGAGTCATCGCAGGTGAACCTCCATGGCCACAAGAGCTTTGACAGCGCTTGGATTTGACCCCTGGGTAGATGAAATCTTCCACTACATCCCCCAAAGGCTTTACCAGTGCGCCACAACCCAAGTGGTGAAGTGAAAATATGTAAATACTGGTTGAGTTGAAAGACACTTTATTTGTAATATCATCAATAACTTGTAACAATACATATACATAGACACTCTAAACAAAAGTACTATGTAGAATCTTATGACTTGATATCACTGATTTTTTACATCGCAATATATGACCAATAGCGTAACTTTTCAAAAAGTAAGAATGGTTGTGACAATTAACAATATTATATTGGTTAGTAAAACGGTAATTGTTTAAAATTTTGAGGAAATTCGTTTGATAAGATGTGTGAAAATCAAATATGTCTAGTTCCGACAATAACGTGTTTCAAGTGAAAATTCGGTAACATATCCACCACTTAGCACTTAACTTCGGAATGACGTATATCTTAATGTTTGATTGAAGTTATGTCAGATTTTTTAGTTCAAACCTTATGTTGTGTTTTATCAGTTATTTAAAAAACTATCATAGAAATACTTATAAATTAAAATAGAAAATAATAAACCATAAAAATGGGTTTATAGTCTTAGGGGTCGTTTAACAAACGTTTATCAGGTACCAGCAATAAACATTATCCTCACTAACCTTATCGTGTAACATTTTAGGCCATCAAAATAGATTGTTGGTAAACGTCTAAAACCCGATAAGGATTTACCATGTAGGAGTTCTTTTTCTCGCTTACTAGGTTAAACTTTCGGTCCTTGTTATTCTTTTTACCGGGTAAGATTCTTAATCATTTCCGTATACAATTGATAAGATAAGTAATATAAATAAACGTTTACCTGATAAATGTTTAATAAACTGACTCCTTACGTGATTAAGAGCATCTCCAACAGCTTCTCCAAAATGGATAAAATGAGGATTTTGGACATTTTTTTGTTCCAACAGATTCTCCAAACCTTTCTCCAAAATGGAGAAAATAGGAGAGAGAGTGTGTAAATTTATCCAAATTTGGAAATATCTCCAAAAATGATTACCATGAGAGAGAAATGATTTTTTATTGTATCCACCAATGAGAAACCTTGAAATAAAATATTTAGGAGAGAAAAATAATATTTTATTAAATATATGAAATATTTTAGTAATATAATTAATGATTTAATCTTCAAAATGGGGAAGCTGTTGGAGATGGCTGTAAATTTTTTTTAGAGATTTTGACTTTTAAATCTCTATTTTAAAGAAATTTTGGGGAATCTGTTTGTAGATGCTCTGACATGTTTCATGGTAGTAGTTTTTTTGTATTTTTTTTTTGTTGTTTAATTAAATTTTGATTCTTCATAAGAAAAATCAACATGGCAATGGGTTGAGCTACCCTAGGAGTCCTAAATTCAAAAAGAGGCCTCGAAGGGATCAATCGTAAGACATAATTTAACGGTATGGATAAAAAGTAGGAAAATTGGCTCTAACAATTAAAATATATATTTAAATTGATCTTTTGGTTATTTTACTTTTGATTTTGTATTTTTGTCACTATCTTCGTAATGATCAGGTCCGTATTTACGGATCTAGGTTAAAAATGTAAACATTTTTTAAGATTTCACCATAATGACGTTTTCACAATATTGCGAATCAAGGTAGAAAATGTGATTTTTTTGCAAGTTTTCTATAAAATAAATAAAATAAAATAAAAATCTAGGCCCGTAATTGCGGATGTGTGGAGCCCCCAACTTTTTTTTTTGGGTTTTAAGCCAAAAATGACTAGATTCGTATTTTTTATCTGGGTCCCCAAGTTGCTGACCTAGATATTGCGGAAGGAAGATGATATTGCCACGGCAACAATTGATTCTTCCACTGCAATTTTTACAAATTTACTTTTTTACCCTTATACTAAATACTAAGGAGAGAGAAAGATTCTGACAGTAAAAAACAACCCCACTTTAATACCCTTTATTTCCACCTCCATCAAAATGTAGATTCTTTTAATTAGCCCCTGAACTATTTTTTTTTATACTTGGCACACCACCATATATGTTGTACAATCTTATCAACTCTCATTTTTTTTCTCCTTTTTTTTTGAAACACAACAAACAACAGCAGCAGAAATCGATCTGATCGGATCTGATCTGAAGTTAACGATCTGACTATTTTTTGTTGTACAAGGTATCGTGACTGATTGGATCTGAAGTTAACAATTGAACTACTCAACCTGAAATCGATCAAAACAAGTAGAAATAGACGCGCCACAACTAAATCTTGAGGGAAAAAATTAATATATTTAAATACAATGTTTTCTCAAAAAACAATTTCAAACAAACACAACGATGTACTTCAAATAACAATAATGTTAAAAAAAAGTAGAATTCACCCTACTCCAATAGCATATCATCGCTTGAAAAAGCTGGATATGCATTTAGATCAAGTAAGTTGTTTTCATGACTTATATAACTAATGTTTTCAGCCACTTCATTGTTCGTTTGGGAGACATGTGTAGCACTTGAAGGATTGTGTGTTTGTGATGATTCTACAAGCTCAAATCTTGAAGGATCTCGTGTCGTAGAATTCATTCCTCTTTTCTTTTTTTATTTTGGAGGTCTACCTTTTGGTCGACGAAACATGGGCTCAAAGAATGTATCCGATTCGGTCAATAGTTTATTAATCATAGAAGTAGCAAATTCTTTCTTACTTAGAGGCCACATTTGGTATCTTGAAGACAACTCACCAAGCAACTCATCAAATTTGTTGGTGTTATCATTGTGCGAATCATCTTCTATGTTAAGGCTTAATGTATCAATCCTCCAATGTGGATGAATGAGATCCAACGAAAGTGTCATTCCTTGTAAATGTTTAATCTCGTGAGCACAAGGAAGACCCATGGTTGCCATAAAATGACCGGTGCAAGGAGTTAATGTACCTGAAAAAACCAAATAGTTATTAAAGTTAATGTAAAGTTTAATGTCGTGCAACAATGTAAAACTACAATCTTTGTAAATATTACCATTTTTTATTTTTTCATATTGCATATGTATCTCCTTTAATGCAAAATGAGATACATGATACAAAAGCTCTCTAAAGGTAGGCCCATTACACTTATGAAGAACTTGAATTCTCTCACTTGCAAGTTTCACTTTAATCTCGTTGAATTCATGTTTGATTGCAAGACAAATCTTTTCTTTAACTTCTTGAAAGCCACCCGTAGATACTTGTAGATACAATTTGAGTTTGGCATGAGCACCTTCAGCCCTTGAAGACGAACGATTACCAAAATGCAAGTAATTTTCCGTCCAAGCACTAACAAACTTTTCTTTCCAAGGCAACCATGTCTTCTTTATGTACTCAATTGCAACTTTCTTCGTGTGATAAAACAACTCAAATTCAACCCAATTACTCTCAAAAAGAGTAGTTGTTGTTGAATATGCTACATTTTTCCAACTTAACATAAATATATTAAACTCTTCTTCATGTGCAAAATGCTTCTTGCAATTGGCCAACACATTCTTTTCAATATGCCAAATGCACAAAAGGTTTGTCGTGTTCGGAAATACCACCTTTATGGCATTCATTAATGCTAACTCTCTATCAGACATAATCACATACGGTTCACGATTTTCAAGAGTCTTTTTAAAAGAACTTAATGCCCAAATATAACTATCTTCATCCTCTCTCTCCAAAAAAACAAACCCGGAATAAAAGGAGGTATTAAAACATGAAACCCCAATTATATCAAGGAGAGGCATATTATATTTGTTGGTTTTGTATGTGCAATCCATCACAAAAATATTTGAAAAGGCTTTGGCGAGTTTAATTGACAAAGGGTGTGCAATGAACAAATGTGTTATATGCCCTTTTGGATTATGTAAAATATCATAAATAAAACCCTCTTTTTCGAACTCTTCAAATAAAGCACTAACCATTGACCGATTTCTTAAGTTTCCCTTACGAATTTTTGCCTTGAGGTTGTATATTGTTCGCGAGACTGCTGGAAGGTCTTGATTTCTCTGACGCAAAGAAGAAAGTATTTGTCTTGGGGGTATGCCAGAAAGTGTCATGTTTTTAACACTTTGTATGTCATCTGATAATAATCGACGAAATGATGGATGCCCAGAGATATCAGTAGACGGCTCATGGTTGTGAGTCATATTTTTTTCTTTAAGTACCCAAGCACCATCATTTTCCTTTTTACCTACAATCCGAAAGGGGAATTCGATCAAACGAGATCCAATGCTCCTCTTCCTTTTATCTCCAATACACAATCTATCTCGATAGGAACCGCCTCGATCACATTGCAAAGTGACATATTTGTCTTTCCTTGAATCTCGAATAGATACCCCATATCCTTTAGTATAATAAAAATCTCGTACACTTTTTAGCAATTCATCATATGATTCAAATTTGGAATTAGCTAGATAATGTTCTTCATTTTGCATCGTATCACTTGATGAATCTATTATACCAATCTGTTGAATCAAGTTAAAAGAAACCTCAAATCACAAGTTATATTAAATAGTTTAAAGAAAAATAAACTAATAGCAAAGTAACATGAGGCTAACAATATACTCATATTAAAACCCACATGCAACAACAAATACTCTCATATCATTGAAATCCACATACAACAAACTACCACTCAAATGTTAATGTATGTATTAAAATAATAAAGCAAAGTACCACTCAAAACCCACATATGAACAACAAATAAGTTTTATATTGTATCTTTTTCCCTCTTCATATTGAACCCACAATCAATGTGCAGCAATAAATCAACTATATATGTATATATATATATATATATATGGATTCTATGTATAACAACAGTAGCAATATTGATTCTTACTATTTGATGGTTTGGAGCAATGTTTGTGGAAGAAGCAGGAACTGAGAAACCAGGTTCAACGACCATTAAGGAAGTGGCAAAATAGAACCGAAGCAGCGAATCGGAGGCGAAACCACGATCTGCGACGATGAATCAGAACTGACAGCGACTAGAATCGGAGGAGATGAATCAACGATGACCAGAACCGACGACCACAATGGCCGTAGGACAGAAGAGGATGCGACTATTCAGTTTCTGTGGTACGACTTCGTGGATGGAGGGAAAAGGAGGCGGCAATTAATTCATGTTTTAATTGGGGTAATTTATTTAGGGGAAAGAAAAGGTTAAAAAAGTAAATTTGTAAAAATTGCAGTGGAAGAATCAATTGTAATATTTGTGTAAACCCGGAGAGAAATGATTAAGAGACCAATATTTCTTCTACTTTGGCTATTTAAGAGATTTTCGAAATTTAGAGATTTCTATCCTCTCTCTCTTTTTTTCTCTATTTCAACATATGATATATATCATAGTTGTTGTCTGTTGTAGCAAAAATATACCCTAAATCTCTAAAATATCTATTTTAGCATAGCTGTTGGAGATGATATAAAACACTAAAAAATAGAGGTCAATAAAGTTGGTCTTTATATTTGAAGGCCAATAAAGTAAGCCGCGAAAACTAAATAATGAAAATGTCTTTCAAATATAGATTAATAGTTAAATACATTAAATAATATATTTTATTATTATTATTGTCGTTGTTGTTATAATATTAAAGATGTTTTTAGTGGGGTTTTTAGTGTGTGGTTGAAGTTTGATTTTTTAGTGTTTAAGGAACCCATCATTTTCTAATGTTTTAGTGTCATTTTTATAGTGGTTGGGTTGGAGATGTCGTTATGATTGTTCATTATTTATTATCTATACTATATTATAAAACACGGATAAAAAAACTCTTAAATACAAATTATTAGGCACAAGGTACCATCATTTTATGCAAAATTTTAAAAATATCTTAATTTACAAGTATCAAAGCATAAGATACATATTATTACTGCAGACTTCTAACACCCACCAATTTGGTATGTGCAGGACCTTCCTTTTATGCAGACATTTCCATGTATCACTATTAATTAATATATTATATTACTATAATTTTGTTTTAATTATATTATTAAATATGTAATTGGTTATTTTTTCTAGATGTCATTAAAATATATAAGATAATCATTGAATTATAATAAAATACTTAACCTTTTTATATAAAAAACATTATATTATTAAGCCTACATTAAAAAAATTTATAAAAAAACATTATCACTTTCTCAAAACCATCCAAAATCGTACTGTAAATCGACAAAAAAATAAAATGACACATTAAAATCGTGATGTACCTCGCTGCATTGCGCGAGTACGTTTCTACCGTAGAAAAATTATAACATAATTGTTTGAAACTGGGTTATTTCCATTTTAGAGAATCAGCATTCACGTTACACAACAGTTACAATATCTTTGAAACAGTATCCATTTCGTGTCGTTTTTGATCATTTTCTTTTTTATGTTATCTCCGTTCCAAACGGGAAAAGTTGAAGACTGTGTGCCGAGATCAATGTTTTCTGAAAACCGTCAATCACGCTTCCAAAAGTTTTTTTGTTGTTTTATGACAATGTCTCTTGCTCGATCACATGCATCGATCTTCGATATCTCTGCAATCCGTCAAAGCTGCTGCAACTACTGACAATGGCGTTTTTGTTTGACAAATCGTTATCCGTACAACTGTAACTTCACATATCCGTCCGTACTTACTTCCTCGATTTGCGAAGATTCAACCACGAATCGAACACGTATCTACTACCAATCGCTTTCAGATCTTGTGTTGATTTAGGATCCAGATTTGAAGAAGAAATCGAATGGAGAATTATGACTTCAAATTCGCAGGTTTTGATCTCGCGAACTTACTTTGTTTTAGTTGGATCGAGTTTGATCGATTTGAGCATCAGGTTCGTTCGGATTTCGGATCTGAAGAAATCGAATGGAGAATTATGGCTTCAAATTCGCAGGTTTTGATCTCGTGAACTTACTTTGTTTTTAATTGGATTGAGTTTGATCGATTTGAGCATCAGGTTCGTTCGGATTTCAGATCTGAAGAAATCGAATGGAGAATCATGACTTCAAAATCGCAGGCTTTGATCTCGTAAACTTACTTCGTTTTAATTGGCTCGAGTTTGATCGATTTGAGCATCGAATTCGTTCGGATTTGAATGATAAAACGTTTTTCTGTTTAAGATTTTTTAATTGGATGATTCATGGCGGCAATCGACTTGAATTCAAGCGACTTAACTTGTCGTAATCGGTGGTGGTGGTGGTTTAGGGTTTGAATCTAGTTTTCAGGAGTAATTTATTGATTATTGGTACCAGATAAACATGAGAATGATCGATAATCTTTTCTAATAATAGACATATATAGCGAATGAGGATCAGCGGACATTTTTGGCCTCAATAGCGTTGCGAGACTCACAACGTCTAATTCATGGGCCGGTTTCGTCGATGAGGGGTCGTGCCTCGGCCCGCAACACCACGTCGTTGGCATGTCTCATCGCTAGCCGGGGCTTGGGCAACTTGACAATGACTGAGGTTGTAAATAAATGTCCATAATGAAAATGACAAACACAATTTTAAGAACGTATAATTACTACACTTTTGAAATAATTAAATGACACATTTACCCTTGATGATAGATAAATAAATCTTATTCATCTAATAATTAAGGGAAGAATGAGAATATGGAAACCTATATATTTTTGAAAGTGATGACTTATTTTGGGACAAAACTAAAATAGAAATATAAACACTTAATTTGGGATGGAGGAAGTAATAAACATAACAATGATCGAGAATGTTACTCAGTCATAGACATAGCAAGGACCGATAATCTTATCTGGTAATCAGTAGGAAGACTCTTAGGAGGCGTTTGACTCATATAATGGAAATTTAACTTTAAATGATTTGGAATTGAATTTGATGGAATTTGACCATGTGTTTTTGGTTGATAGGAATTCAATTAATTCACTTAAGACAAGGAATGATGAATTCTTTAAATTGTAGAATTCAATGGAATTGGAAGAATTCCATTGCTTTCATTCCATGAACCAAACATGGGCTTGGAATTTAGTCAATGAAATTGACCATTCCAATTCTTTCAAATTCTTTCCAATTCCATGAGCCAAACCGCCCCTTACACGATTAACATTTATCAACAATCAATTTTGAACTTTTGATGACCAAGAATATTGTCTGACAAGGTAAATGAGGATGATGACTATTGTCAATTATAAACATTTGGTAAATGACCCAAACAAATCAGTATATGTAAGACAAGCAATGTTCTAAAAAACTCGCCGCACAGCCGTCAAGGCGCGCCATGGCACCAAGACTTGTGTGTCACGCCACGTTAAGCCCATGGCACGCCATAACCTAATGCGCAGTTATCGTAATGAGAAAATTGATATTTCTTTACGTTTTTAATGTTTTATTTACAAGTTTTTAATATATAACCTAATTTAACTTGTTTATTACTATTGACTCATTGAGTAACAATAACGAAACATATGTTTTTATATACACTATTATATATTAATTAGAAATTTGACGCCATAAGTCATACATTGAAAACGTCATGGTTTCGCCATGGCTCTTAAGGCTTGAGGCTTGGCCTCGCCGCCACGCCACGCCTTACGCCATTTAGAAGACAAGTGAATAATTAAACAAATGTTAACCTTAAAACAGTTAAGAACAGTGATAAATAATGAATCATGTGTCGTATTAAATTATGAAACAAAAAATAAAAGTAATTTTTTTTTACATGTGAAGTAAATATATTGAGAAACAAAAATATTTGTAGCAATATCTTTAAAAAAAATCATGTGAAGGAATGTCTTGTTATTGCTTCTTTATATGTTTATAACATATCTTGTGATACTCACATGATTGGCCCCCACGTAAGATATTCAATTCAATTATATGTGACGTAAAATTTGTCTTAAGAGATCATGATTATTGCTATCGATAAATTATTATTTAAAATTCAAAAATGAGAACGAATAATGTCTCAAAATCAGCCAAAAATAAATAAAAAAAGTCCCTCAAAACCAATCAAAAACTCGAAAAAAATCAGCCAAAAAAAAAAAAAAAAATCCAAAAGGTCACTCAAAACCAACCAAATTTTTTTAAGGATCCCTTGAAAATATAGAATTCGTTAAAAACACATTGGACGACTTTACAGACATTCGATCCACCTTAAATATGCACTTGTTCAGTATAAATTATGGATCCACTGCCGAGTCTAATCCCGTCCGGCCCTATCTGCATATCAAATTAAGGGATAAAATTGTATGGATCCCTTAAAATATAGAATTCGTTAAAAACACATTGGACGACTTTACAGACATTCGATCCACCTTAAATATGCACTTGTTCAGTATAAATTATGGATCCACTGCCGAGTCTAATCCCGTCCGGCCCTATCTGCATATCAAATTAAGGGATAAAATTGTATGGATAAAACTGTTTGTGTATATTAATTTGTCTATATAGATTAAGAAATTTTTTGTTTAAGAGGGTTTTTCATTAATAGAAATACCATATTTTTTAATTAGGAGTGACAACTTTGGGGGAAAAAACCTTAACATTTTGTATAAAGCTAATCCTAAAAGTTTACTAAGAGCATCCACAATGCATAAGTCATTTAATGACTTTTTAGTTTTGCCACATAAATTTCTACTAACTTTCTCTATCAAAAACCTATTTCTAAAAAAAAATTCCAATGCAAAACCTTTTCAAAAAAATTTTTATCAACATATTTACCAATAAGTTATTGCAATAAAAGGTTACCCTTTTATCAAAAAACTTTTCACTCCAATGCATAAAAACACTTAAGAAAGTTTTTTGTAATAGTAAAAAGTTATATAAGACTTATGCATTGGAGATGCTCTTAAATAAGTCATTTTTGATATCATTAAACCACCACCAAACAATCATATATAATTAAATGAATAAGTTATAAATCTCATTAACTTGGTTAAGCTACTAACAACTAAAGCCTAAGATTACCAACAACTATGCTAAAATTATTAAAAATTGTGATTTTAGCATTTTTATTGCTCCAACAACTATGTATCCTCTATGCTAAAATAGAGAAAAGAGGAGAGCAATTGTAAAAATCTCTAAATTTAGGGGGTGTTTGGTTGGATGTATTGAGCGGTAAGGAATGATAATGAGAATGAAAAATGTTGTTTGCTTTGATATAATATAATGGGCCAATTACCCCAAATCCATTAATTTTCATTCCTCACCAAATTGGGGGGAATGAAAATCTTATTCCCGCTCAGTCACTTTTTCCCATATGTTCTTCATCTCTCGATGTTGAATGAAACATATTTTTTATTTTCGTGTTGAAGGACGCATATTTGTATTAAAAAATATTATATAAAATAATTTTTTATTGATTATATTAGTTTAACCAAACAACATCAATGCAATGCTCATTTCTATTTCCATTCTACTTCATTCCCATTTTCATTTTCATTCCTATTCCTTAGAGAAATCTCTAAATAGATAGTTTCTTTTCAAAATTAATTATTAATCTCATAAATGAAAAAAAAATTCTCCCAATTTTTTATATATCGAATATTTTAACAATATAATTAATTAAATTCAATATTTTAATAAGATAATTACTATTAGAGTTGTTAAAATCGAATACCTATTAGTGTTGAATGTAAATTTTAAAATTTTATTTTTTATTTTTTATTTTTTTACTCTATTTAAAAAAAAAACTTTGAGATAGCTCTCAAACATGCTCTAAGCCCAAATTGTTAGAAATTCGAAGGAAACAAACAAATATACATTATTTTAATAAATAAAATAATAATATAAATAAATAAGTGACAATTGTACCTGGCAGGTACCCCTACCTGTACGCACACCCTCCTTTCCCACCTCTATATTTATACTCCCTTGCCCACCACTTCTCTCTCATCATTCTCACACACACACTTGGCCCCTTCACCTCAACAAAGCGACACAAAATATCACACACACAACAAAAATGAAGAAATTGATTCGCCGCCTCTCTCGCGTCGCCGACTCATCTCCCTACTCTCTCTTACGATCGGAATCTCGTTCCTCACCTACCTCTGCCGTCGCCGTCGCACCTCGCCTCTGTCAATCCTTCCGATTAGCCAAGTCTCGCCGATCCGCCGCCGTGCCGGAAGGACATCTACCGGTCTACGTCGGAGAAGAGATGGAACGATTCGTGGTGAGTGCAGAACTGTTAAACCACCCGATTTTCATCAATTTGCTTAATAGATCTGCTCAGGAGTACGGTTACGAACAGAAAGGAGTCCTACGGATCCCTTGCCATGTACTTGTGTTTGAACGTGTTCTCGAAGCTTTACGAGCTGGAAAAGAAGCGTCGTATAATTTACAAGAGCTTATCTCCGATGAATTCCTGTAATAGTCGATGTTCCTTTTTTTTTTTTTTTTTTGAGTTATCGATTATGTTGCCAATAGTGAGGTTAGGTCAGATCGATCGTTTGATGATGATTACAAAATTATCGAATCAAATCAAATCGGTTTTTTAGTTTGGCTTGTATATACACAACTTCACGACCTCCTGTTGTGGAGTAAGTTACCTCAGTAAAATCTGTGTTTTTTGCTACTGATTAATTTCGACATTTCGTACAGATTCATTGATTTGATTTGATTTCTGTAATTTTTTGTAATCATAAACTTAGGTTAGCCGATTTGTTCTTCGAATCTGGCGATCATAACAATGCTTATTTCAGAATTTTTCATAATTGAACCGTTTTGTTTACATTTTTTGTTAGTCTTGATTATCTGGTGTATTTTAGAACAGATTAATGATGTGATTTGGTGGAAAATCTGTGTCTAGTATGGTATCAATTCAAGGAGAGTAGAGTTTGGTGCTTGACTTGATAGAAAAGGTGTGTTGGAGGTTGGTCTTTGAGGCGAAGGAATGTGTTACGTCATTGATAAAGGCGTCCTTCCGACCGTTTTCTCTTCTTTCCGTGGCTCCATGTCTCAGACTTCCGTATTGCACGGTACGTTGAAAATTATTTTATTATATTTTTTATTTTATAAAATATCTCAAAATAATTTTTTAATTTTTTTTTCTAAAATAAAGTTTATTATTTAAAAAAAATAATATTCTATTTTGTAATTATACTTTTGATTGATAGATGAATTAATATAGGGAAATTGGCACAAATGACCAAATTAAATTAAGGATTGCACCTCCTAGCCAAGGCTCCTCGGTTTTTGTAAATTTAGCCATAGGTCAGTAATTGGGGATTCCGGACTCAGCTCCTCAATTGCGGACCTAAGTTCTCAATTAGGGACCTATGGCTAAATTTGCAAAAACCGGAAAGTATTGGCTAGGAGGTGCAATCCTTAATGTAATTTGGCCATTTGTGGCAATTTCCCATTAATATATTATTTTTACAAATATTATTTATGGAGTTTACATAATATTTATCAGTTAAGCGTTTACCCACACAAATACGAATCTCATTTGTCTTATTGTATAACATTTTTTTGTCATTCATATCGATTATTGGTGTAACACCCGGAATTTCAGGTGAGTATTAGGCCTTGTTAATCCTATGTTTGTATTAATTGATATAGGACTTATATGCTTAAAATGTTTATCTTGCTTAACGTTTGTTGTTGGTTATGTTGTGGGGTTCTATAGTTTAACTAATGGCAAACAGAGACTTACGCGACTTTCTGCGCGGGTTACTGGTCGCGGCATAAGCCGCGTAAGCTACTGGAGTCGACACGCGGGAGACTTACGCCGCGGGTTGCAAGCCGCGACATAAGCCGCGGAAACACCTGCAGGTCTCTAAAACCCTTTTCAGCCAATTTCAAAACAAAAACACCCACACACAATCGTTTTTCAAGAGGGGAATTCTAGGGTTTGAACATCAAGCCATCATTTACTCCCCTCAAAGCATTTATTGCAACCTTGGGTGGTTAAACATCAATCTTTGGGCAATCAACCTACCTTGGAGTTCGTTTATTGGAGAAGATCCTCAAGAATCAAGTCAAAGCATTTATTCATCTTTAGAGTTCCGTATTTTCTAAGTTTTGAACCAAAACTTAGATTGTGAGTTTACTAAACCTTTGTTAAAACTAGATACACATCATAATCTTCTATTTGTTATTTCATTCTCTATGTGTTCAAGTATTTGGGATTTCTTGATGAAAATGGTTGGAAATATGGATATTGATGATATGTTATGTGTACCATTATTTGGGGCTTTTCCCATGGATATATAATATGGGTACCTTGATATGTTAAATGTATGCATATATGTGTGTTATGATGGTTTAGTTGGAATACCACTTTGATGACATATTTATATGCATGATGAATATAAGTGTCATTTGGGTCTTTTGTTGGACTGCATGAGGATAGGATGGTAATATTGTACCCGTAGTTGGTATTGAAATATGTTGGGTTGAAATACACCTAAAGGACATCCTATATGCGTTATGTGGACGAACCAAGTCAGTACACTAGGAGGATGTAGTCTTGGGCGCCACTGTGATGGTATGTGCCTAGACCTCCGCCATTCGGGGAATTTTCTTAGCGATAGTCTTCGGGTGTGCCGGGCCTTTGGGTGTTCCTTGTTAAGGGCATCAAGGTATATCAAGGTATATCAACTAAGTTTGCTTTGGGTCTCCCCTAATGACTCCACATATATTGAACACTGGTTAACTGCTGATAAGAATTGTAACTGTTCATGCATGCTTATTATTGTTCAACTCATTAGGCTTTTTTTCCTAACACTTGTTTGATGTCGATGTGTATCTCAGGTTCTAGCGGCGTCGGTCCTAAGCAAACTTAGTTGCTTTGGGGTGAGAGTTTGGGGATTTTGCACATAGACATATTATACTTTTGAAAGTGAACCGTTTGGGTTCTTAGATGACAACTCTTTTGTAATCTCTTTTCTAGTTGTAGAAATTAGATTAGTTGGTTGTTATTTATTGTCCATTGAATTACAGTTGTAATTAAACAGGTAGTTTATACATTTTCCCATTTTTGGGAGGCTCTTGCTATGACTATTTTGCATACCTCGTGTCCGTTTTACGGATTTTTGTTATCCCTATTTTTAGGGTGTTACAATTGGTAAGTATATTTTAATCGATAATTGTTTACCGGATAAGAGTAGATGGATTTTAGGTCCTTGCCACCTTCATCTGGAAGGTAAGTAACACCGTGTAAGTGTTTTGGTAAGATGATACTTAGTTAATTAAAATATATTATTTCCATTTCAAAATAAGTGTTTATATTACTATTTTAGTTTGTTTAAAAAAAGTGTTAAATTTCAAAATAAACGTGTATTTGGTGTGATATTCCCTCCGTCCCAAAATAAATGTCCACATTTCTATTTATGTTTGTCCCAGAATTAGGCATTGTTTGGCAAACTAGCTTATAAGCTAGCTTTTCAAAACGCTACTATGAGTAGTTTTTCAATAAACTAGCTTATGGTCATCCAAATATGTACCAGAAAAAAAAGCTAGCTTATAACTTCTTTTGCCAAACATAGCCTAAGGGGTCGTTTACCCAATCACTTACCCGGTAAGTACTTACCGGTAAATTCAACACTATCAATTTCCTTACCCGTTAAGATCTTAGTCCATGAAAAACGGCATTGTACGCAATAATTCATCCGGTAAGCGTTAACCGGGTAAGAGTCGTAACCATCACTTACTGGGTAAGACTCTTGGACCTTGTCGTTGTTCTTACCGGGTAAGATTCATGGTTCTTGCCATGTTCATCGATAAGGTTACATGACTTGGTAAACACTTACTGGGTAAGTGTTAGGTAAACGACCCCTAAGTGTTCACTTTTAAAAGTTGAGAACTAAATTCTCAAATTTACCCCTAATTAATGCACAAATATTTAAGAGTTGTGAAGAATGAGACATTAAATAAACATAAAGATATCTTTTGGTTAACAAAAAAGTGTAATTATTATGCATGTCTAAAACTGTGTGTCATTTTAATTGTGGACACTTAGTTTGGGAGGAATGGAGTAATAAAATTTGTTTATGTATAATTAAGAGCAATTTTATTCTTTTGTTAACTTAAAAGTATAATAATTACAAATTATTAGAAGCGGTGTGCTTGTTTTTATTGGGATAAAAGAAATAACAATTACATATTTTTAGAAAAGGTTTCATTATAGCATTTATTTTATTAAAATTGATTAATTAAATTTAAATAATATGTTAATGGTACGGAAGGAATCCTAAAAATGGTGGGAGCTGGAAGCCTCCATCCCGTGAATGCAGAGTACATCTGGAACATTTTTTTTTTTATTTTTAATTTTCTTTTTGTTTGCATACTTTATTCCAAAACCATCACATTTTATTATATTAATCAATATTATTACTTAATACTTTGATTTTGATATTAACAAATAATTAATTAATTTAAATTTATATATATATATATATATAAAGATTTGTTGTCGTAATCCACATTGAAAAATCCGGTGACACGGACTCCACCGTTACATACAAAACATGCCGTATCATCTACAGCTTCGCACCAAAAACAACAAATTAAATAGTGAAAAGAATGTAAATATTTTAATAATGTTATGTACTGCATTTTTTATATATTTTAATCTCTAAAACTCGAATATTTATGAAATTGTTAAAGGTAGTATTTAATACTTAATCCTTTTCATTAAAAACTGTATGTTTTTTTGTTCAATAAAATAAAGGAGACGGTAATTTCATGTATAATTTAGTAACCATTTTTTTATATTACTTATCGAATACTTAGGATGCGTTTGGTATGCAGAACAGAGTGAAACAAGACAGAACATAACATGTTTATCCCATGTTTGGCTTGACCATATGTGGGACACGTTAGAACTAAGTGGAACAAGCATGAGACACACTTGTCCCACTCCAGGCCCCTGGAACTAAGTAGAACAACAATATTTTGACTAATACACCATTTGTTAAAAACAAAAACATAAAACATGTCTTCTCATCATCCACGCCTCTAAGTTAGGGGTGTGCAAAACCTGAATAGTCCAAAATCCGAATCCGCATCCGAACTGAAAATAAGGTGTTTTTGCAAGACCCGAATACCCTGAAATCCGATAATCCGAAATCCGACATTTGGGAGGATATCTGGGTTCGGATTGGGTTTGATCGTTGGCTGCCGAACCGATCCGAAAACCCGAAATAACATAAATCTATATTTTAAATACTATATATATATTTTTTGAAAATCGTAAATTATAGTCTGTTGAAATATTTTCTAAATTTTAAACTTGCTATCGATTTCATCAATATTTCAATCGATTGTATTCATTCTAAAAAATGATTGAAAATATAACTTTTGTATTATATAATACCCGAACCCGACCGACATCAATCCGAAACCCGACCAACCTAAACCTGAAACAACCTAAAATCCAAAACTTAAAATTTGGGTTTTAATTTCTATATCCAAAATCTAATCGTGATAAATTAGTTTTATGTTTTTGATAATTCATTGCAATATGTATTAGTGATGTAAATTAGTTTTATGTGATATAATATATGATTTTTTATCAGGGGTAAATTCGTCATTTAACCATTTTAGTTTTATTTTGTCCAGTTCTGTCATGTTTTGTCAAACGTTGTCCTGTTCTGTTCCGTCATGTCCTGTTCCGCCATGATTTTTTAGGAACCGTTTATCAAACACTTACTGGATATATATTTACTGGCAAAAGGTATTACCCTCGTTTTCAGTAACATTTTAGGCCAACGGTATTAGATATGGTCCGATTTATATACATCTAGACCTATGGTTTTAAAACACGTCTAATAGAGAAGATATTCAATCTTTTATAGGACAACCTTAGTTCCCTCCCTAACTGATGTGAGATCTTACGCTTTCGTATAAGATAATATTTTCGGTCATAAAAATTGGTTATTGGTGAACTTTTCTTACGCGGTAAAGTTAACCGGATAAGAGTCTTTTTCACTATTTGTCGAATAAGATTTTTGATCCTTGCTAAAGTACTCTTTTACCTGGTAAATTTTTGGTTCTTATTATTGCTCAATTGGTATGGTAAGTAACACCCGTTAAATATTTACAGATAAACATTTGGTAATTGATCTATAAAATTCATTAAAGTTATGTAATAATTATTTTAATGATAAAATCTATATTTTTTAAGACTAGAGGAGTATTAAACACATAATTTTTTTTATATTTTATTTCATGGAATACAATTTTAACAATGCAATAAGTTTCATATATATATATTTTTTAAAATTTTTGTTACACCAAACTGATTTAAGAATATAATAATACTTCAATGAAAATTCAAAACTATTTTTATAACAAACACAAAATATATTTTAAATTTAGTTAAAACCGTGCTTGAAAAGTATTTCAGGAATTTAGAAATACATTAATTTTTTGATATATGATATTCTTTTTTATTTTCAAGGATGACTCAAATTAAATTATCAAAGTAATTACATGCTTGTTAGAAAATTACCAACCATATCCCTTAAATATTATATTCATAATTACTCATTGTACATCTTTTATATAAATATATGAAGAATATTACCTGCAATCGTTAGAGTAACGAAGTGTGGAATATATATATATATATATTTCTTGTTGTATATGAATGTTTGATTTATGATGTATATTTAAATTATTTAATTAATAATATGTTTGTTAGAAAAATACAATATCATTGAAATATTATATTATAAGTCATTGTATATCTTGTTATATACATAGAGAATCAAATCAGAACAATCGTGAAAATAAGAGAACAAAAGAATGGCTAAAGCATAGATGATTATGGACTGCGGTCAACGCAAGGATCGCGACCAAAGTCATATAAATCATATGTGATTTTATACCTGATTTTAGTGTAAAATCACTTATTATGGGTCATTTTTCTATTCTTTTATTTGGTTATTGTTCTCATATAAAGCTGACTATATATATATATATAGAGAGAGAGAGAGAGAGAGATATTCATTTGAGAAATGCTAAATATATGAGAAATAGAGAAGTAATTGTAGTCTTTCATTCGGCCAAGATCGGCTTTGACTAGTCAAATAGTGTGTCTTTGACTAGTCAAAAAGTTGCGGCTATTATAAATACACAGAACGAGTTCTTATATGAATATGTATGATTCACATATGAACTATATGTTCATATATGAACCAGTGTAATTCGCATATGAACTCTTTCAACTGATTCATATATGAACCTGATTCACATATGAACTAATTAACTGTAAGTTCATATGTGAATCGGTTGAACTAATTAACAGATTCATATATGAACATTTGTGATTCACATATGAACTAATTAACTGATTCATATATGAACATATAGTTCATATATGAATCACAAAGGTTCATATATGAATCAGTTAAAATAGTTCATATGTGAATTACACTAGTTCATGTATCAACAAATAATTCATATATGAACTCGTCCCGCGTATTTTATGAAACTACAACTCTATCTTCTATAAATCACACAAGAAATTATCCAGTGCTTCACGGTCAAAGCCACATGTGATTCCCGCGACCTTAAGTCGCGGCAAAAGTCGCCTGCGTACCGTGATTTTTCACGACTTCTCCGCTAATGTAAAATCACTTGTGATTTTGTATGTGATTTGTTGTTCTCGTGTTCTTTTAAATAGGTACCGTCCTCGTTTGAACCCGACTCTATAAATAAATAAATAATTAATTAATTAAAAGAGGGTGAATGAAAAATAAGCATTCATTTATTCTTTACTCTTTTCATATACTTTATAATTAAGGGCAAAATTGTTTTTTTGTCAATTAAAATGCATAATAATTACATATTCTAAAATTATGTACTTTTTCATGGTGACATTTATTTTGTGAAGAAGGAGTATTAATACTTAGAGCATCTCCAACAACATTGCTAAAATAGAAAATTTTGACTTTTTCTTTGTTATTTCTCTCCAACAATTTTGCTATATGGTTTGCTAAAATAGAGAAAGATAAAAAAATCTCTAAATATAGATAATTCTCTATAATCTCTAAATTGGAGAGAGAAAATATTATTTTATTCAATCCAACCAATAAGATTCAATTTTTAACATTTTATTTTAAGTTTTTTTTTTAAAAAGTGTATTGGGATGATAAATTATGAAATATTATAATAATATAAATAATGATTGATTCTCTAAAATAGAAAAAATGTTGGAGTTAGAAGAAAATATTTTTAGATATTTTAATTTTACATTCTCTATTTTAGAAAAAATTTAACAATGCTGTTAGAGATGCTCTCAAATTACAAGTAGAAGGATCACATATTAAAAGTAATTAAATATATATTAAATAGGACTTGATATAATAAATAAATAGCCACCAAATACATATGAATTAATAGGTGGAATTTAGGTAAAGTAATTTAATGTTTTCATACATTTCGTGTTTTACTCCTACTAAAACTTTTCTTTACCATTTTTTAAATATATTTATTGGTGTAAATGTATAATATTATTAAATATGTGCATGGTTTTTTTATTTCAATTAATATAATTAAAAAATACCCTCTTGTAATAGATTGGTTAAAATTTAGAATTGAACGATTTAAATTTATGAATATTAAAATATTAATTCATATATCATGACATAATTTTTAATTAGTTTTTTGGTTTCAAATTAACATGAATCTTGTTGATATATAATAAGTTTTAATGGGAAATTCGTTTAAATACTTAATATATGAAAAAAAATATATTATATAAGAAAGACAAATTGGATATAACCGATCGTACTTAAATACTTTTTATAATATATCTATACTATATTATAAAGCACATATAAAAAACTCTTAAATACAAATTATTAGGCACAATGTATTATCATTTTGTGCAAGATTTTAAAAATCTCTTAATTTACAAGCATCAAAGCACAAGATACATATTACTACTGCAGGCTTCTAACACCCACTAATTTGGTATGTGCAAGTCATTCCTTTTATGCAGACATTTCTATATATCACTATTAATTAATATATTATTACTACAAATTTGTTTTAATTATATTATTAAATATGTAATTGGTTATTTTTTATAGATGTCATTAAAATATATAAGATAATCATTGAAATCTAACAAATACTTAATTTTTTTATATAAAAAACGCTATATGATTATGCCTAAATTAAACAAATTTATAAAAAAAAAACATTATCACTTTCTTAAAACCATCCAAAATCGTACTGTAAATCAACAAAAAAATAAAAAATAAAATAAAACATTAAAATCTTGATGTATCTTACTGTATTGCATGAGTACACTTCTATTATAATAACATAAGAACTCACCAATTACTTTCGGTATATGTTTTCATAAGATTAATAACTTTTAAATGTGTAATATTTATGTAGGACAAATGAATATATACATTTTACTTACATTTACTGAGGTTTAAATTTTTGATTTTTTAATAGACTATGATCTACCAATAAACCAGATACCGCTAACTATCTAATGGTTTTTTCACATGGGGTTAAAGACCTGGTTTTAGGAGGTAACATCCGCTTTGTAGTAAATTTTTTTCTTCTGTTAAACATTTAGGTCACATTTGTTTTTAAGAGGTCTGAAGTCTGAAATCTTATTTCACTTCTGATTAATAAGAGGTGGTGCTGAAGTCTAAATCAATAAGACTGTTTCTTTTTTGTAACGTCTGAAGGTGTCTTAAGAGAAAAGAGAGAAAAAAAAACAAACAGTTTGAATGTCAAAATGTCTGAATGATTCAGACTTAAGAGTCATTAAGAGGTATTTTTCAAAAAACAAACAGCCTCTTAATTTCAATGTCTTATTGGCAGGAAATAATAGACATTATTTTGGGAGTAGGTAAATATTTTAATAATTCGAGAACCACTTATTTTATATATAATATTCATGATGAATAACATTCAAAGTTATTCATAATAAATACTAAATAAAATATTTAGTTCCCGAATTCTCAAAATATGTAAGGTTCTTAAATGAACCTCTCTATGCAAGAAATTTCTAACATAAAGGGGGTGAATGATTCGAGTTTTGACGAGCTACTCGACCTCAAGTCGATCTCGAACACAAAATAGAGCTCGATTAACTTAACTAGTCAAGCTCAATAACACCAATGTCTGACTCGACATGTTAGAAAGCTCGATTAAACTTTACAAGACGAGTCATTCGAGCATACACTTTTTTGAACAAACATATTTATATGTTCATAAATTACATAATCAAAAATATAAAATTCATCAAGCTTCGGCAAATAAACGAGGTAATCAACCTCTAGTTTCAAGCTCATAAACGAGCATCGAGCTCAAACATTGGAAAATCATTCGAGCTCGAGCTCAAGCCCAACTTTAAAAAAGGTATTCCAGCTCAAGTCAAGCCCGACATTACTTCTTCAAACCAAGCTCGAATAATTCGCGACTCGATCTAACTCGACTCGGTTACACCCCTGTTATCCCAAACGATCTGTTCCCGACAAAAGAAAACTGATGCCATCAAAATTCATCTACTTGTGTTTTTCAAGAACAAAATTTTAAGCCTTAAAACACAATTTAAAAAAAAAAACCTATCTGGTTCTCTGTTTCTTTTGCTTCTTATACCCTTTATATAGTTGCAATCCCAATTTCGTTCGTTCCAGTTCACGTCTTAACCTCCCGTTTTCTTCCATATCATGAACGAGCAAGAAATGTTCCGAGAGTTTGGTCCTCACCGCCATCTCGTCCACCGTGTCTCCGCCACCAGCTGCCGCTGACGGCGGTGGCCGGTTACCCTTCTTCCGCTTGTTGTTAGATTGCTTTTGGCCGCTTTTTGGAGTGAACGTCTCCTTGTCAAGCGACATGTCGATGAACGCTTGCTGAGGAGAGACGTTTGATCGATAAACCTGATCGTGTGAATTGGTAATCATTGAAATCCCGGATGCCATTGTTGACACAGATGGATGATAATGTTTAGACAGAAGGGTTAACTCCCAAAGAACTGTTGCAAATGCACCACTTAGGCTTGGATCTGAAGCATATGGCTGATATTTCTGCAAAATGACACAAAATCATCAACGACATTCCAATTCTACCCTTAATAGAAATCCTTAATAATTTTATGGAGAAATTCATTACTCGCTCTATTATCAAGGGTGATAGTCATGTAATCAAGTAAAGAGTAATGATTTACACATTTCTAAAACTGTGCATTTTTTATTGTTGACATTTATTTTGGGATAGAGTATAATATTTGGTGTTCCAAACAAACACAACCAATATGTCTCACTCAGAAGTAGTGTTTTGGGGATAAGGGCCCGTTTGTTAGCAGCTTAATGATCTTAATGGGACTCACAGCTTATTCGGTCAGCTATACATGATTCTCTGGTAGTGGCTTAATGATATAGAAAGTGGCTTATTCAGTAAGAATTTAGGAGGGAGCTTTATGCAAAAAGTCATGTTTTTTCCAAACTTACCCCTCCCAATTAAAAACCACGCTCCCTCAATCTATGAAAAAACCCTCCCAAAAAAAACCTTCCCAATCTATATAGATATATTAATCCATACAGACAGTTTTATCCATACAGGACTAAATGACTTAATGGAAAACTAACCAAACAGTCCCTAAGATGTACATAGATCACCTCTACCTAAAAGGGTAATGAGTGAAGACCCCTGAATAGTATTCAACAGCTAGAGGTCATAGGGTCCAAGAAGCAGCTCAAAAAGGAAGGAGAGGTTCAGATCGGTGGGTCCTGAACGGTCTCGAGTCCAAGCTTAGAAGACTGGTCCAAACAAGGACCTGTTAAAGCCCAGCTGAGACTGCGGATCGGTTTCTTGGGAGGACCGGACCAGGCATAAGGATCGTCATGCTGAAATGGACCTTTACTGTGTGCTTCTTGTTACTTCTACAACTTGACAGTTGTGATTATGTTGTTCCAACCGGCATATTATTTTTGTAATTTGCGACTTCTTATGGTGAACAAAGTATCTTGAGGTAATACTTATATATATATATATATATATATATATAATCATCTAACTGTTGAGGTGTATAATTAAATTTTAGGCTGTATCATATTAAAATTACTAACAGAACAATTATTTTAATATGCATATTTATTACTCGTTTCCAAAACATAACATTTGGCTTGACACATAATTTAAAGAAAATATTTCATCGTTGATCAAATTCCTTAAATACCCTTCAATAAAGACAAAATAAAGGAAAATCGTGGACCGAAATAAAAGTTACTAATTTCATATAATGAATCACTAATAACCAAATTAATTAAATTATGTATAAAAGCTTTCCTAAAAAAGAGACCTCACATTTTTTTTGGGGACGATCTAATATATAAAGTGTTTTTTCTTTTTCTTGGAACAGAAGGAATAATAATTTATCATCAAAACAATAACATAAGAGAGTCTTACCGCAATAGAACCTGAAAGTGATCCACCTCCAGCATCATTTTCTAATAGATCGCGACATTTGACATTCTTCTGAAGGAGATGCTTTAGAGTAACCAATGCTGCATAGCACAAGATAAAGAATTTGATCAAGTATTTACATACACAGATCATCAAACCCATAAAAATTGGTGCAAACAATAAATCTTCTTCAATGAGTAACACCAAATCTTACACCAAAATGTAAGATTCTAGGTATATTCCTTTTTATCTTCTCCAATTGGTGTAAATGAATAGCGTTACAGCAAATTTGGTGTCTCCATTGGAGTGATTTGGTGTCAAATTTAGTATTTGGTGTCCCCATTGGAGATGGTCTATCAGTGCAAGCATTTGAGGAGTGGAGGGTATACCAGCCATGGATTCGGCAGCTCCAAAGCACAAAGAGAATGAAGCCAGACGTTTAATGAATGCAGCAGCCCGTTGCATGTCATGTTGTCTATCATCACATAACATTACCTTCATAGCTTCAGCTAAGACTTCCCCTTGATCTCTAAAATTCAAAACGATGAAATGGTCATCGCTCAATGTAATAACCCATCCCAAATGGACAGAAAATTAGATTTGTGAGCTCCTTATAAGCTCAAAGTTGTAAACTACGAATAACTTCCACCATGGTTTTAAAGTCGGAGGTTATATGGTACTAACCTTCCAGGCCTGTACTCAAGTATGAGATTGTAGAGTTGAATGAAGAAGTCTTGTAAATCAACGTTTAAGGCATCAAGATTGTTCTTCATCACTTTGAAAGCGACTATGCAGCACCTTAGGCGTTCAGAAACCGTCAAACGGCTTGAAAAATTCTCTGATGGACGATTGGCATCAATACTTCCTCCAGCAAGCCTTCTAAGGTAGTTCATTAGATCAGCCATGAAATCCAAATCGATCAGATGAGAGAATTTCCCAATTCCATTCAGGCAAGGAGCAAGAAGTGGATGTTCCCCAAATGGACCAACTGGCAATCCATTTGCTTCCGGTCTGAATCAATAAGTGAAGTAAGAGCATTGATATTTGAGACAACATTATAGACTAAGGGAAAATATGTGCATAGAACATACCGAGGCCGCATGGCATGCTTTAAAATACGAAAGTATGTTTGAAATACAGAAGAAAGAGTATCAGACTGTATCCTCCTCTTTTCCATTGCATCTTGGGCAAATGATGCAGCCATGAACTCTGCTTTGACCTGCGCAGCATATGGATACATCAACCCTTAAATAGAACTAAAGAATCCCACCATATATATAGCCTTCTTATTTGAACCTCCCACCAGATATATATATATATATATATATATATATATTCACACACACACACATAGATAGATAAATAAGGTTGGGTTCTGGTGAGAAAGGAAGTTATGGTGAGATACCCTTGGATCAATACTAATTGAAGATCAACACTAATGAGATGTACCGAGATGCATTCCCGGAGAAGTGCAATTCATGGGTGGGTGTGAGATTAAAAGTGATCAAAGGGTCCAGGTTCCTTCTTACACTTCTCACCTTAACTCTTTTCTCACATGATCCTTTGTCTAGATATATATATATATAGATATAGATATATATAGAGAGAGATTGGTAATCAACATGGAAGAGCAAAGTACCTCCTCTCTTGTCTTTGAGATCATTTCCTGCTTACTCTTCTTTTTATCATTTCCTGCCAATTGATTTTTATCCTCGTTTCTATTCCCTATTTTATATTTTTTGTTTTTCGCCTTACGGTTTGGTTTTGCAACTTCAGGCTTCCGAAGATCCTCATCAAATGAGAGAGACAAGAAAACCTGCATAAGCATAAAAGGAAAATAAAAATAAAAAATCCAACCAGCAAAGGTCCCATACAGTTGTCCCCATATCAAACATTCACGACACACTTGTTACAATTGTTTTAAGTGTTAACATCATCACACTATATTGTGTCCAATGCCAATATGCATTCAGAGTTCTCCTCTAATAATGGTGCGCATTCCTAAATATTTACATGATTTCAGAGCTAAGGCTTATAAACCCTTTGAGAACTGTCGCCAAAAGCAGGAGAGCAGCCATCGTAACTCATAAGTAGCTTCTAATGCCTACCGTTAGATTTTTCTATTGGAACAGCATGCATTGCTATAGTCTGCCTATTTCAGCGATCATAATCATCTGGTCAAAATCAACATCACAATTGTCGGTGTAATCATACAGCTTCAGTGCATTCAACTACTATCTTTGTAGGTGAAGTTTAAAACCACAACAGTTATGTATAGCTTTTGTATTTGTTACAAGATGTACAAAATCTTGATTAGTGACTACTCAAAAATATTCTTCAAACCCTAACCATAAATTATCACAGTGGCAAGTTGGCAACACAGATAAACAATCATTAGTCACCTAGGAGAACGAGAAATACAAGAAATTTAGTATGAACAGTTTTGACCTTAGGTACATTTCCTAAGAAATACCTAAAAAGATTAAAATTATACGCATTCAAACTATTACCTCAACAGAATCAGGATGCAAATGACAATCATGGTCTTTTACGAGATTAGCAATAAGTTGAACAGCCTCCACAGTAACTTCACCACCATGCTTTCCCTCGTTTGTGAAAAGTGACTTAATTGTGTTGCAACATAGTTTCCTGTTCAGAAGTAATGGTAAATTGAGTCAAAGAGGAAGGAATAACGGAAATATCGACACCATAACAAACATGTCAAGGAAATGGCAAATTGTTGTTTTGCATAAAATCCCAACATTAGAATTGAACAATATCTAAGTTCAAAAGAACGCGAGCTTCCAGTCAAAATCCAATTCTCAGGTCTTTGTTCCAGACATATCAAAAGGACGAGCTTACTGGTCCCACAAACCATTTAAACTTCATCAAAAACACACTCAAAGCCTTGAAAAATTGCCACAAAAACAAGTGATAGGTGGTTCAAGCTAACATTTTATCAAGTCAATGATTTTCTGCTGTACTAATAATAGTAAGCATTAAAAGCAAACATATGAACTCTAGAAAAACTTGTAGGCATACAACAAGGAATATGGTCCAAGAAGAGATGGGAAAAAAGGAAACCCACAAACCAACAATCATCTCCTACTGAATATTACACAGGCCATGAAAGGGAAACAATAGAGAGAAAAAGGTAGTGGACCACTAGAAAGAACAATGAAAACGTAAGCAAGAGATCATAACAATCTCAAAGGGTCCACATGTGCTCCTAGTCATTATACCATGGTGCTTCCAAGTTTCACATATTTCAAAGTTAAATGCTATTTGACACAGACAAGTGTCACCATTCACTCCAGGCTCATAGTTATACAGAGCTCACCGCAACAAAATAGATAGGCACCTATCCCAACCCATGAATGTGAGGGAAAAAATCTCATTAACCTTTCAAAGTATTTCATTGAACTCCACATTTTTTCCACAATCAATAATATTGTAGTACGTGCTCCACCACAGAACCCAGAACACAATCAATGAATAAGTATTGATACTCCTGAAGATGGGAAGTAATGCAGACCCACAGATCACAGATACTAAAAACCCATGGGCAAAAAGTCAGGTAAAAAAGATCTATAGCAACCAAATGACGGTATCTAAGAAATAATGAGTAAATAGATAGGGACCCCAAAAGATACTTAATTATGAGAAGCATCACTGAAGAAAGACTTCTATGTATTGGAAAGCCACAGATCACTTGCCAAAAGACCTTTGGCAAGATAGCCCAAGCAGATTTGAAACTAGTGAAAAACAAAAGAGAGTAATAGAGTAGCAAAGATGAGTAAACCTTATGACATCATCTGTGGAGCTTATATTATTCATGACAACTCCCAGCAAGCTCTCACGAAAATTGAAGCGTGGGTTTGCCTCGAGCAGAGTACAGATGCAGCGAATGGCCACACGCTTGAAACTTGGTACTTTCTCCAACACCATCAGCTTCTGGAGGTATGCCTATCAACATTCAACCAAATAAATTATTAAAATTTCTTTGATGTCATTAAAATCAACAGGCCTTTTATCCAAACTAGTCAAGGAAAGCCAAATATGGAGGCAAAAGAAATTATCAAGTGGTGAAACATAATAGAAAACAGAAAGGGGTGAACGCTCTACAGTTCCAAGACTGGGATAAAATCCTTCCACGCGTGAATATCTGGAGCCAACTCCTTCGTACTTCCAGTCACTCAAAAATTTTATCCATTACTTCCCTGCATGCCAATCATGACACAACATGCAAAACTTTACCAGCCTTAATACATGTGAACAAGAAAACCTTTCCTTTCCTCGGGTACAAACCAGCGAAGCATGGTAGTTATCAGCTCGTGCCAAAAGATGTTTGGTCATGTCCTATAGAACAAACCCTATGCATCATAAACAATAGTAGATCCTATTCTTGACTCCTCGTCCTACAGGACTTACCTTTTAGCTCAAATCAAACTTCTCGATCACATGCTACTCTTCAAACCAATTGTCATTTCATATCCAGACATGGTTATTGCATTACTTCAATATCAACATCACTAAAGTTGCACTTTATGTACACTGTTTTATATCGGCGTAATCTGAAACCTCTGACTTTCAAACTATTCACCCATACCTCCAATTCCTCACTAAGAAATTTTCTAGTCTCATGCACCAACAAGATATCGTTAACAAAAAACATACACCATGACACTATCTTTTATGTTGGCCACGGACTCATCCATAATTAATGAATAGACAAAGCACATGTCTTTACATGCTTTCACACTCATTATTATGCCATGATGCATCTAATTAATATCTTTCACATGAACCTTATGAACTTTCTTCCTCTGACTAATGAACCTGAATAAATTCGCCATCTGTATCAATGAGTTCTGGCACTAACATGATCAATTAAATGTATCAGGCCAATTAATTAGCCTCCACATTGTACCTATGTTTCTACCAAACTGCAGGGAAGAGATGAAAACAAAAGAATCCAGAAGAATAGGTCGTCCCATATGGCATACATATGTAAACCATCACGGTGTTTTATGAATTGATGTCATTCCAAGCAAGAAAATACCCCACATCAGCATACCCAAAAACAAAGTAGATATATTTAATATTACTGTATTAGGATGATGGTGCTCTTTACTAATGACTTTACCCTTTTCCCATTTACGTTACACAGCAACGGTAACTAAATAAGTTTACATCCACTTATATTGTTTGAACTAAAATGCCTGATAAAACGAGACAGAGGCCGTACCTAGCTTAAATTTCCCACATATTAGCAATATGAGACAAACTTTATAAAGTTTGAATATAATTTATGTTCAGCAATCAGTTCATGGTATTTACACATCAGTTTAGCTGGTTCACTATACTTGCGAAAGAAAGGCATCAAAGCCATGTATACCTAGCCTATAATTCGAATAAGAAATATGTTTAAAAGATAAACATCCAATCAAGGTAAGAGTAAATTTTTAACATACATCAACAAATGCTAGGTGACTCACCAAAACCTGATACATGTGCTATGAACATAAACAGGTTTCATGTATTTAAAAGACTCCAACAGAAATGATACACATCACACCTTTAGGCATAGTTGTTATAAGTTTATAATAACAGTAAATAGTTGAGAAACGAGGGTATCAAACCTTGTACGCAGTTAGGAGAGTGGATTCATAGAAGCGGGTCTTCTTAACATCCTTTGATACAACCATTGCTAGCTCCTTCTCAGTAGGTAGCCTAATGCGATTGCTGTTCTCCACAATGGCAAACAATTGAAGGATTAGATAATATGAATGCAAGAAAATAGCAAGAATAAACATAATCTCTAGCAGCAAATTAAATCTTATACCCAGGGATGATGTCCTTGAAAACAGCTAACAAAGACTTTAGACCAAGTATTGATACAGCCTGATCTCCATCTTTACAGATTTGAAGCATCTCTTTTAAGGATTTAATATTGCCTTCAGGATCTGTGAGCATTGCTGTTCCGATCTCAGCAAGCCTAAACTTCCTCTTCTCATTGGCTTCTTCAGCTGAGAGATCCTTTTCAACTTCAGCCTAGAGAATCATTATCGGTGTAAGATAGAGATAGATATACAAAAATGTATATGTAAATTTGAGTGAACAGGGGCATGCCATTTATTATTAATCCCAGAAGAAGAAAAAGACTACTTGCACAATTAACTTCCAAGGTGCAGAGGCAAGCATCTCCATTTACTAAAAGTAGAAGTGGTTGCCATAGATAGATTGGGTCATTCGTAACCAGAGCAATAACCGATGCTACAGCAAGATAAGGGAATCATGTGGGTCAAAAGACCATCGAAGTGCAGATAAAAAAAGTAACAAGGCAAAGCACAAAGCAAAAAGTCTCACACTAGGCAGGTACAGGAATGGACCAATTTAATACAACCTAATCTTTATAAATTCAAATGTTGCTTTCTTCAAACTAGCAGTTAACTCAAGTGTTAAAACAAGAGAAAACAATTATAGCAGAATAAGTTGCATGAAAAGTGTACCAAAACTTCAGCTTGAGAGCTTTGTTCCACTTCCTCTACTTCCACCACCTCCTTCCCTTGTTTTTTTGCCTCTTTTCTCAGTTTTTTAATCTTCGCCCGTTTCTCTGCTTTTGTCAACTTCATAACACTGTTGTCTCTGCCTACATCTTCATTTTCACCCACAGTCTCGTCCTCATCACGTGCATTCTGGAATTTATTTGGGGCCTTCGGCGCTACATAAAATGTCACCAAAAAATGATAAAATGTTCATTCTTGATTAGAACAATGTACAAAAGCAATTCTAGAAATAGAAAATAATTTGAAGAAACAGTAGTTCCCATGTTACCTGTCCTGTAGTAGACTTGTCCATCTAAGGTCTTCACAGGGAGAGCATCTACAGGATCAACTTCAAGCTGAATATTATCAGTAGCTAATGATTTCTTCCTCGATCGTTTCTCATACAAAGACTCGAGAGCATCTTCTTTCACATCAGCAACACGATTCACATGCCTTCCAAAGTACAAAGTGTTAACATATGAAAGTTGAAAAAAGAAGTTTGCAAAAAAAGAGAAGTAAGGAAATGAGAATCGTAGTCTGTGGTAGCTTTTGCAATTATACCAGACAGGCAGACATACAATGCATTACATTCTTCTGCTACTGCCCTAGCTACTTGTCACCTTATAAAATTTGGTCCAGTCTAGGGCAGTTGCCAAAATTTTGTCAGTAGCACATTAAATCAACAAAATGACAGTTATACAACTGTTTCAGAATGACATTCTCTGTATTATCTTCTGTTAAGGCAAAAGACATTGGAAAACTACTGAACGTTCACACATTTTTCAATTACACACTGAAAAAGAATTATCAATCATATAACCCTCACAGACATAACATGTGCTTCATTTTTGGCTTAACAGTCAAAATAATATCATTATTTAGAGATTAGAACAAAGATCTACAAGAACAATATAAGAAACTACACTATAACTTACCATGTTAACTGCCCAACTAAAATTAACTTATCCATAATTGGACAAACCATGTAGCTGAAGCAAAACTGGAGTTCAATTAAAAAAAAATACCCCAATGCTTAGTGAATGGGAACTGACAAAGTACCCAGAGCAAAAAGTATAAATTAAAGCTTCATAAACTCGGAAATGATGCTTCACCAACTGCTTGAACTTGATACCCACTCTACCCCTTGTATGTATTTTTCTCTAAACTGAGGGACCATCACTCTTAAACTTCTAGCAACCAACAGCCCAGGTATTCCTGTTTCCTCAATACATCATGAAAGGCAAGGACTACCATAGCATGCAATCATCAAAAATGGTTGAAATGATTAACATTTCCTTCATAAATTGTTCGTCCCCCTTCTTTTTCTCCCTAATTTACCATTTACTTTAGTTCTTATTTTGTCTAAGTTCAACAAAAATTATATAATTTATATGATTGTATAGCTTTTTTTGTTCGAATTTATCTATTCTATCTTTTTCTTAAATATCAGCAGAATTTCGTATCTCAAACAGTTGGCTCTATTTATAAGATAAACAGATCCCAGTAGCATGAGAACCCGTAATTTTGTTTCCTCTGGTACCATTCAGGATCCATGCAAATGTATCATCATGCCACCACATACCCTTTTCTAATTTATCTTGATTGATTCAGTAAGGTTGTTCTACAAAAAGTAATCTCTGTGATTATTGAAGTTTGACCCAAGATTCTTAACTTGCAGTAAATGACTTTTACACCTAGAGTCCAGCAACAACTTCAAGGTAACAGACCCAACTCATCCACACTCCATATACAGTTGATAGCTGATATCATAGCATTACATAGTTCTTCAAGACAATTATCTATAGAAATTTGCATCATGCAAAAGTGTAAAAACATTCCAAATATTATGCTGTAACAATCAGATCTGATTAACAAACTTTTTTCCAACTACTTCTGTTTCGTAAATTTAAAATACTGTTGAAAAGCACCAGAACGTTTATATCTCTTTATTCTTAAGCTGCTAAGCAACCCCATCTCCCCAGACCACTTTCTCCCTTCCCAGTTCCCACCCAGCCAACAATAAAACTTTATTAACAAGCCAACACCAAGAGAAAGACGAAGCAAACAGCAGTGAAAGACGACACATTATAAACCTAAAATAAAACTGATCATTTAATGAATATAACAACACTTCCAACATATATCATTATATTATTGATCTTCTCAAGCATTTATTCTGAATCTCAAACAAAACACATTACTGAGAATAAAATATTTTTCACTAGGAATAATAACCATCATTACTGACCAGTACCAGTGTCAAAAAGGATGGGAGAGAGAAAAAAGAACAGTCATGAGATACATCATACATCATGCAAATAACATGTTATGTCTCTACTATGTCTAAAATGAACAAAATACTTATACGTGTAATGTCACATAGCACACATGTTAGGAAAGTATGACTTGCTCACCTCGTAATTGACTGAGTGTCCAATTTCGACACGAATCCAGCATACTCTTTGTTTCTATTGACAAAGTCCAAATCCTCATCCGAAACTTCAATTTCATCTTCAGGCACCTCTGGTGGAAGCTCTGGCGGTAGTACCACCTTCTGCTTCTGTTTTTTCTTCCCCATACGTCTATGAATTGCTGTCTAGTTACTTCTTCACAAAAGAATCACCAAGAAAAGTATCAATCTCGGATCAAACTCGTCAAACCTAAATCAATTACAGCTCGCAAACAGTTGCAACTGAGTTGATAAAGAGTAAACATCGAAGCTTCAGACACAACTCGAAATAAATTCCAAGTAACTAACGGTTTCGTATCCAGTATTCATTACATAAACAAATGAACAAACTAATTGAACAAATTACAACACAACAATCAGAAACTAGTTCATAAGCAATCATAAAAACCTACAACTTCATCAACAACAAGGATTCCTCAAGCCAAATCGAATATTTGAAATCTTTGCGGTGCGTTTTGTGTGTTTTAGGGGGTGTTTGGGATTGCTTATTTAAAGTGCTTATGCTTATTCGTAAAAGTGCTTATTAACTTATGTGGTGTCAAAAAGGAGTTTTTAAAAAAGTGTTTTGATTAGCTTATAGCTGTACCAAAATGCAATAAGCTGATAAGAAGTTTTTTAGTGTTTGGCAATTTTTGCTTATTTCTTTAAAATTACCAAAAGGTATGATCCCAAAGAAATTTTGTCTTATTCTATTTAGATGTATCATTAGCAACAACGTTATCAAAGTTCGCCTCCAAAACCTGAATAACAAAGTTAATATCAAGACCCTAAAACAAATAACATTCTAACTGGGTTAATCAATTATCAATATGTCTTTCTCAAAGGATCCATCGATCTGTCTTATGGTTTCATTTGGTAACAAAGGTCAGAGATCACAGGGGCATAATCCCCTTCAAAAACCACACAGGTAACACATAAAAGACACACACGAACAGGAACAGGTAACAGGTAATAAAAACACACAAACAGGAATTGTCAGGGCCGGTCCTGAAGTTTCAGATGCTCAGGGCGGAAAACCGAAAAAATGCCCCTAATATATTAAAAAAACAAATGAAATATACTATTTTAAGAGGTTTAAAACCTCAAACCTAGTCAAGTTTACAACCCATCACCACACCATTTTTTTATTAAACTAGTTAAGTAGCTGGCAGAAAGAATAGGAGTATAGGACGATCTATAATTTTATCTCCAACTACATGCATTGTAGTTTCCTCCCAAATTGATTGTTGACTAGGAGGTTCATCGCCTAAATGGTACTCAAGATGTCCCAAGTTGATTACGCATTATAGAGCATACATGAATTGTGTAATCAGAAACACATACAAGCATGTTCACATAAACAACATGCAAATCCTAGACAAATAATACACAAGAATTTCTAATCTTACATATAGATCACTAAAAACAAAACAGACCAGAAATCCAATAAACCTCTCATGGGCACTTTCTTTAAAGCTCTCATTAGTTTCCAGTTCTCACATCAAATATGTTGAAAACTACCCTCTGATCATTAGCAAATGACACAGTCAACTAAGAAGTATTGTTAAAGTCATTAAAAAAGTTGGACAAAACAATAAACTTTATCAGGTGTAACCAAATAATTCTTATCATGAGAGAAATAGATGAGTTTATCACCTGGAGTGGAGTTCATAATTTCAAGATGCAAACAAAATATTTAAAAACAAAAATTGTCTGCAAACACATTCATCTCCAATAAAATGAATATATGAACAACCTCATAAGACATCTTAATCATATAATATATAACTCTCATAGAAAGAATCTATTTCAGTTTTGAACTACATGGATTTCCTAATGTGATTGCAAATCTAGACCTTCATATCCCAAAGCATTTAGGCATCCAAAAAAATAGGCATAAAACCTACCCTCATGAGCAATACCCAATTCAAGAGTAAAAAAACCCCAAACCGTAGATATGCAAAAAACCCACATAAGTAATCAAAATCCAGTAAATTCATCATATGAATCAAACTGATTATGCGAGGTGGCAAAGTATTAGAAACCTAAAAGAAAATTAATATATTTTTCAAGCAGGAGTTTAGATACACAAAATCCGACATCAATAGATTTAAAAGCTTCCAATACAAAACCCTATGATCAGTTTGTCAAAGTTGGTAAAATTGGTTTACCTATTGGAGGAGCCAAGGAGATTAGAGAGGAGGGCAAAAAGCTTAGTTTTTAGGAGTGATGATGAAGCCTTCCCTTCTTCCTCCAAATGGCGGGGATCGTGAGACGTGAGATGAGAATGAGAAGAGGGCTACCCAAGCTAAGAAAGCATCAGGCTGGTGATGCGCCCCTATGGGCCGGGCCCGAATTGTTGTACCATAATAAAAACAGTAGCTTCAATCGTTTTAGTGTTTTGTTCAATCGTTGAATAACAATAGATAGCTTCAAATGATTGAATAAAAACACAGGTCAGAAGTACCTTATCGATTGAATAACAATTTCTGAACACATAATATAAGAAGTACCTTATCGATTGAATAACAATTTCTGAACACATAATAAAAACACAAAAAACAGAAGCTTCAATCGATCCATTCAAAAAACAGTAGCTTCAATCGATAGTAACATAATGTTCAAGATCAGCAGCTGTTTTTTGAAGCTTTCCATCGATAGCTTCAAAAAACCAAACATAGCTAACTAATTTCGATTTGATAAACAAAAACTGAACATAGCTAACTTCATGGATGAAATCAAAAAACTGAACAGTGGATTCAATCATTCTTCAGTCAAAATCGAGTGGTAGATGGAAAAGAAAACGTTAGCAAAATCGAGAGGTAGACCGTACATGGAAATGAAAATGTACCTGTTGATCGTAGGGATTCTGCGATGGAAGCAAACAATGAAGAATCGAAGATGGGGTTTAAGCAAAACCCTCAAATTAGAAAAGAAAAAAGAAAAATAGATACGTTAACCTAATATTATCCAGCTAAAGCCCATTAGGCCCAATTAAATAATGGTTTTATTTATTGGGCTTCAACATTCAACCATATCTAATGGGCTGGGCTACAAAAGTCTAATTCGAGCTTTTAACGAGCTATTTGAGCTTGAGCTTAATAATTCTCAAGTTCGAGTCGACCTCAAATATAAAATAAAGTTTGGTTAACTTAACGAGTCGAGCTCCATAACACCAATGTTCGACTCGACACGTTTGAAAGTTCAATTAAACTTTACGAGTCTAATAAAGATATTCAAGCATACACTTTTTTCGAGCTAAACATATTTATATGTTTATTGATTATATAATTAAAATATAAAAATCATTGAGTTTTAGAAAATAAACGAGTTAATCAATCTCGAGCATCAAGCTGGAGCTCAGACATTGAAAAAATATTCGAGGTCGAGTCTGAGCCCAACTACAAAAACTTATTCGAGCTCAAGTTTGATATAATTTTTCCTAGCTGAGATCGAATAACCAGATACTCTATTCGGCTTGGATCGACTCGTTTACACCCCTTAACGGTACCAACCAAGTACAATGGCCATAGTTTGTATTGATGATATTTGTTGTAAAAATGTATTTTTGTGATACGTATTTGTAGATCTTTACGATGCCTCACTAAGAGTACCTGTGTATGTACCTATAACTGGTTATACACATCTTAACATCATTTTGTAAAAGACTGTGCATTCTAAAAGGTTTATAAAACACGTAGTATGTAAGATATTTAAATATACTAAAATATAGTTGAGGATATTGTGACATTTCTAATGATACTAAACATATTTGTGATTGCATAAAATTGATGTAGATATTGGGATTGTTTGTTTTAAAAAAAAAACTCTTAATGGCTCTTAAGTCTAAATCGTTCAGACCTTTTTACACACTATCTCTTATTAATCATAACTAAAACAAGACTTCAGACTTAGACCTCTTAAAAAACAAACGATACCATTGTTTCACATGTTATTACATGTATCATAGTTTCAAGTGCAATGAAATTCACCCGATTGTGTAGGGTAACCTGAAATTGAATTGATACCAATGTTGACATATACATCTGTATATTGTGCATACTAGGTTAATGTGTTAGCATTACATGTCACGCATGGTATGAATGTGCTAAACTACACCAAAAACTCCAGTTCACCCTGCGAGACCTATGTGGTTCATACCAAAATCCCTCACAATCTGGGTTCCCAAAGTCGAATTATTTGGTTTTTCAAATTTGAATTTTCCTACTCCTGATGGCAGCAAAAACTAATTCCATACCATTTACTCTTTTTTATTTGTTGCATTATGACCCTACTGGCATGTATTACACCATTATGACATGTTAAATCAGCATTAAAACCAACAATCATGCCTAAACTTAAGCTAACAATCTAACCCCTACTGACCCTCACATTTCCCCATCTGAACTGAATCACCACCATCCTTACTGATGGTAACACACGACCACACGTCCACACCATTTCCCATTACCTTCACGGGTAATAAGATTTTCCCCCTTTGTTGTTCGTCAGAACCCCCTACCCCCACCCATTGTGATTCTATAATACCAACTGTTTCGTTATTTTTTGTCACACAATTTATAGTTTTTATGTTTCGACCACCAAATTAATATTAATCGAGGTATTTCAGTCATTTCGATCGAATTCACTGTAAATGACACCAATTACAAAGTTAAGGTATTGTTCGACATTCTTATTATTAAGCAGTTCATTTAAAACCTCTTATAAAAGTTAAACAACCGTCACAGTTTTTTTTTTTAAGAAAAATATATAAAAAGGTCCTAAAATAAACACTAAAAGCTCTCACCCACCCCAAATGGTTTTGAAAAATCTAAGATTTAAAGATTTTGGACGAGAAAAAAATACATATACTAAAATTGTCTTAAGATAAATTGAAATTTAAGAGCTTGACTGATAATAAGTCTTGGGCCTTTAGAGATCTGTTACAGAGTTCACCCGATCGAAACCTATAAAGCTACTGGGATTTTCCTGGTTGTTCTCCAAAACCTCCTCTAGGATTAGTTGAAATGCGAGCAAGCTGGTTCGAACACTCATGGTTAACAAAAACAGATAATAAGCTCGACTTTCGTCCTCGAGGAAAATTTCAAACGTTTCAAATATGGTTTTCTAATTTTTAGAAAAATAAATAAATGGCGGTTGGTGAAAATGGAAGTTGGGTTATAATCAAAGAAAACATAAGTATTGGTGGCATCATTTAACATGTGTTAGGTATATTGAAACAACAACCCTAATAAAGTCATATGAATTACATACATTTTCATATTTATTTAGGTATATGCTCTTTTCAACCATTTATTATTGTATTAATTATATGTTACATGTAAATAAAACATATTTTTGTGTAGTGATATGTTATTTTTATCAATATGGTTATATGAACATATTTATTAGTTTATTGATATTGATATTGATAATGAGAGCATAACAACTACAATTGTATATATTAGTGATGTTAATTTAAAGAAAAATAAAGTTTATATGATTTCAACCATCAAATTCAAAGTTTACTGAACTTGAACTGTTTAGGTAGAGTTTTTTGAAATAAAAAATTGTTTAGAATACGTAGGAATTATGTGTTTAATAGTTTATGTTTCATTAAAATAATTGTAAACTATTGTAACACCTTAAGATAAGATGTTTTATACTTGAGTCCTATAAAATATGTTATTAGGACACTTGAACATTTTAAGCGTCATATTAATCCAATTTTGTCGAAGTGTTTCCTTTAGGAATATGCTTGGACTTCTAAAGAAAGTTAATAAAATTGACACAGTTTATAAGAACTTGTATTAGTTATAAAATGGTTTTGTTGACGTAGAAAGTAGTTTGATTTAAGTGCTTAAGGGCTGTTTGTTTATCTCTTAATGGTTCCATTAAGAGACAACATCTAAATCGTTAAGAGATGAATTCTGTTTGGCAGAAGAAAATGTTGTCTCTTAATGGTTTCAAAACCCTCTGAATCATTTTGTATCCTGGGTCTCCCTTAACCATTAAGCGCCCTGATTTCATCCTGAACAATTACCAAACAACCATATTTCATATTGCACTATATCATAAGAGTCTCTTAATCATTTTGACCTTTTAATCATTCTGCACCAAACCATTCAGCCAAACAACCCCTTAGACAGTCATTATGATACGACCAAGCTTAAAAGAAATCAAAGAAACCTACACACCTAGGTGAATTATATGTGATTTTATAAAACGAAGAAGCATCATATATACAATATGTTATCAAGTCTTATGTTATAGTAGTATGTTTATAGTATTTTATAACATGTTCTGTATGCACAGTTTTATGAAAGAACTATGAAAGCATTGGATATTTAACATTATGAATCATGTGTTGGATTTTCGATGGAAAAGGACAATCTATACAGGGGTAATATAGGTTAATAATACAGCTAGTAAAAAGTCATATCGTTATCTTAATGGCCATTTGCATTGAGAAAGTAACTCCTATATGCATGGCAAAAAAGTTTGATTCATAAAGTTAGTTTGCAAGTTTTTACGATATTTTTATCATGTATGTTTACTATGATCAAACATGTTTTTTAAGATTATTAGCTTATATTAAGCATGTAAAAATAAATTGTGAACTCACTAGGTGAAAGCTGACTTTTTAGTATGTATATCTCAGGGGACGCTATAGCAAGTAACTTAAAAAGGCAAGGAAAAAGTTTAGCAAGACACGAAGTCGCCCCATTCATTTAAAATGCTCAAGTTGATTGATTTTAAGTTGTTTGTAAGGTCTATGAACCTATGTTAAGACTTCCACCGTTAGATTTTGAGTTCGAGTTATTAATCTTTTATGTTAACTGTTATGATTGTTAGACGTCATAGTCATCATTTTTGGGTGTGACATATCTTCTGATACCCCCAACCAAACACCTCGTTTTTTTAAGTTTTTGTATAAGAACGTTGGTTCTTACCTTGAACTTTATGTGAGGACGACATTTATTATAGTTTAATTTATGTGTGTGTGAGGTATTTAAATTAAATATTTCATGTTGGAAAAATACATGGGACCTACAAAAGGGCTCTTATAAGAACTATTATTGTAGAAATTTTATAAGTTCTTAATTTAATGAACTGGACATGGCGTGATAAAAAAATACAAAAAGTAGGTTCTTTCAAGAACATCCGTCGGAGATGCTCATGTACCAAAACAACCAAGATTAAGGGGTCGTTTACCAAATCTTTACCGGGTAAGCGCTGTTACCGACAAGAGATTCATCATCATTTACCTTATTGTGTAACATTTTGGACATGAAAATGGATTGTTGGTAAGAATTTTAAACCCGATAAACTTTTATCGAATAAAAGTTGTTTCCCAGACTTATCGGGTAAAACTCTAGATGTTTGCAGTTTGCTTTATCTCTTACCGCGTAAACTTATTGGTCTTTTCCATGCTCAACCAATAAGGTAAATGATATTAATAAACGTTTATCCAGTAAGCGTTTAGTAAACGACCCCTAAGCCACAACCTAGGGGTGTTCGCGGTACGGTTTGAGGTAAAACCGCAAACCACATCGCATATGCGGTTTGAACATTTTCCCAAACCGCACCACATTGCGGTTTATACCTAACGCATTTTACACCTACAATCCAATAATTATAAGATTAAAACTTAATCTTAAAATCAACAATAACATAACCGTAGTCCAAAAATAAAAATATTTAACACGTCCTCCTAAATACATATTACATAAATATTGTAATTATCAACATAACCGTAGTCCAAAAATAAAAATATTTAACACATCCTCCTAAATACACATTACATAAATATTGCAATTATTCTATATATACATACATGTGTAATATATAAAATTAATATATATATATATAATGTGCGGTGCAGTTTAAACCGCGGTTTAATAACTCAAAACCGCAAATCGTACCGCATAGTGCGATTCAATAAAAATAAAAACCTCAAACCACACAGCGAAAGTTCTAAATCGTGTGTGCGGTGTGGACGCTTTGTGCTATTTGGCGGATTAGAAACAACCCCTTTCTTTCTGACAACAACCGGTGACCACCTGACAACCACCACCACCACCACCACCACCGCACCTCCCTCCTCCATTTCCAACCGTCAAAAATTCCGTTCACATTTCTCCCCCGTTATCAGCGCTAACCCTAGTCGTTATCACAACCACCATCATCGTCAGGATTACTAGCCATCGTCAATGCAAACCCTAGCTATCACCGTCACTGTCATCAACATAAAACCCTAGCTGTCGCCGTCTTTCGCCGTACATAAACCACTGAGCATTTGCCGTCCGCCACCGGCCACCACCGCATCATATTCCGTTGCCAATTAAGCGAATCTAAATCTAAGGTGTCGTTTGTTTTTTAAGAGGTCTAAAGTCTGAAGTCTTATTTTAGTTATGATTAATAAGAGGTGATATATAAAAAGGTCTGAACGATTCAGACTTAAGAGCCATTAAGAAGTTTTTTTAAAAAAACAAACAACCCCTAAATGAAGCCAATTCAGATGCTGGAATTAGTAGATCTGACCATTGATTTTTGAAATCATAAAGTTTGGGGGAAGACGAATTGAATGGGGCTTACAACAACATTCATGGAGATTACGACCGATGATGAATTGATTATAATCGATGTTTTGAATTTAGAAGAACACCGTTATAAAGAAGCTTGTTCGCCGCAAGGCTGCCACCTCATATTTGAAAATTCATTTCAGGGTCGTTTACCAAATTCTTATCGGTAACTCGGTAAGCAACATTTACCGCTAAGAGTTCACCTTTATTTACCTTATTGTGTAATATTATTGCCCATGAAAATGAATTGTTGGTAAGTATTTTAAACCCGGTAACCATTTACTGGGTAAAAATCATTTCTCACACATACGGAGTAAGACTCTCGGTCCTTCCCTTGTCTCTTACCGGGTAAGCTTCTTGGTCCTAATCATGCTCAATCAATAAGGTAAATGATATTGGTAAGTGCTTACTCGGTAAACGTTTAGTAAACGACCCCTAATAAAACAACTTACGTTTTTTTAAGTGTTTGGAAGCTGATAAATTATTTTTTAGTGTTTGACAAAAAAGTAAATAAGTTAGAAAAGAGTAACTTATGGCGATGCCACACCAGAATAAGTTAATAAATTACAAGATTGTAACTTATCAAAACTCCTTATTGCTGATTTTTCCCCCTATTAAAACACTAAAAACTCTTTATTATCATCGGTACCACACTGGAATAAGTTAATAAACACTTTACAAACGCAGTCCCAAACACCCCCTTCGTTGGACAATTGACAACAATCGAAACCGTGGACAGTTTAGTAATTTACCATTTTTTTCGGCGTTAGACCTACGATTTTGAACGAGTGGATCCACCTTTAAGGTGGATCAAAAGATTCAAAGGCCCACAAAAGTCAAAAGTCGGTCATTGTGCTTTAAGTCGAATTTCACTGTTTCGACTTTCGAGGGGGTTGTAAAAAAAATTTAGTTTGATTTTGACGAAATTTTTCCCTGGGTTTTTGGTTACTTTTGAGGGAATTTTTCGGTTTTGTTGTCGTTCTTTGTATTTTTAGGAGTCGTTTGTTTTTTAAGAGGTCTAAAGTCTGAAGTCTTATTTTAGTTACGATTAATAAGAGATGATGTGTAAAAAGGTTTAAACGATTCAGACTTAAGAGTCACTAAGAGGTTTTCTAAAAAAAACAAGCAACCCCTTAATATCCTGTAACACCCCTTAAAGTTAGCATGTACACATTTCATACACAAAAATAATTCTCCTTGCAAAAATCAGTTGAGGAGGTACACAAGACCTTAGTGGGGCGCCTTCATAGGTCAAGCCTGATCTTTTTGATTTTTGTTCCAACTATTTTAATGTGTCCCACAGGCATCTCTAATCGGTAGCACCAAATTTTATGCTAACTCCATAAAAATTGAGTGCAAACAATAAATCTTATATCAAAAATATGAAATTCTAGGTATATTCCCATTAAATTTTTCTAATTGGTGTAAATAATAATATTATACTAAATTTGGCATGTAACTATTCATCACGCCAAATTCAGTGTAAGATTGATGTCCCAATTAAAGTGATTTAGGGGTTGTTTATCCAAACATTTACCCGGTAAGCGTTTACCGATAAGAGTCAACAATTTAACGTACTTTAGTGGGTAAGATTGCAGCATGTCAACATGGTGTGATATGTAAGAATTTACCCGGTAAATACTTACTGGGTAAGACTTTCCATTCTTATTATTGCTCTTACCGGGTAAGATTCTCGGTCGTTTCCATGTTATCCGATAAGGTAAACAACTCGGTAAGCGCTCACCGGTAAGTGTTTACTAAACAACCCCCTTAGTCTCGAATTTGGTATTTTTTGTAAAATTTGGTATCGCCCACATGAGATGGTCTAACCGTCTAAGGGGCCGTTTACCAAAAGTTTTCCCGGGTAAGCGCTTACCAAGTCATATTACCTTATGGATGAAGATGACAATGACCAAGAATCTTACCGGTAAGCAGGGTCGGTCCTGAGATTTCGGATGCCCATGGCAGAAAGCTAAAACAGTGCCCCTAACATATACCCGTGCAATTATTTCAATTGAAGAATTCATAGCCATACAATCCTATTTCCATATGAATTGAAGAAGCACAAGTACAAGTCAACTAAATGCATCAAAATGGCATAAAAATTAGCGAAAGAAACTTACAATTTTCTTCCAAGTCTTTTCCATTGCCCTCTAAAACTTGCAACTCCATAATAACATGTAGCTTGTTTTATCATAATTTGTATGATAATCCCACAAGCATATAACCAATGTTCAGGATACCTACAAATTGAAAACATATTAGCTACTTCTTGATTGTAAAACCCAATTCAAATACTCAATTTGTAGACTGCCTCTTTGGTATTCATACTCATTACCAAAAAAACTTTACCTTTGCCACAAGAATAGTTTCTTTCAAACCTTCCACAATTGGGCATTTTACATAATGTTTCTTCAGTTTAAATAGTCATATGAAAATGTAAATCGGTTTAATTTTTAAAAACTTTGTTAACAGATTTGCAAATCAAATAAATACTAATATAACCAAGAAAAAAAAAGCCAAAATGATGATGAATACAAACAACGATAAGGGGTTACAACCCTAAACTTTGTTAAAATATACATCGGGCGTTCCCGTTAGACTTATTGCAACCCTAAAACCCCACCCATAGACTCACATAGAAAACCAAAACAAGAATTAGCTATAAGTCAAAGTTTTTAGAATACAAAAAGTAACTTAAATAATTGATTTAATGACGTAAAGCTTGAAGACATGGATGACTAAAATCATTGATTTAAACAACAATAAAACTTCAAACATGAAATAGTAACCAAATAGATTAAAAAACCTAAATTTGAAGTCTAAAAAACAAACGGTAAACAATAAAACTTATAAACCTAATAAACTTATATAAACACTAAAAACCTAAAACCTAAATTAGAATTTAAAAATACAAAATCTAAAACACTAAAATTTACCTCAATGTGTAATGTGTAGAACAACCGAATGAAAGACTGAGAGACTCTAGAGGGGCAGTAGGCAGAGCCGTAGAGGGAAAGACAAGCAATCGAGATTCGAGAGACAGAGAACGAAGAAGAGATGATCAGGCCACGAATCACGAGGATTGCAGTTTGGGTTCTTCCTGTCTTCCACGAAATCAGAATCGATTTACAAGTACAACAGTGAAATCATAATCAATTTGTCGATTTACACCTGTGGCTTGTGGGTTCTTCGCGACTCGCGACTCGCAAGAGTCGATTGTTGAGAGTCGAGACGACGAGACTCAGACCAGTAGACCACAAGAGTCGAATCGTTCGATTGATGGCAACAAATGACAAATCAATCAGTATTCGATGACGATAGATTGAGAGGCGATTCAATTTGAGAGGCGAGAGGGAGAGGCATCGAGATTCGAGAGCCGAGAGGAGTTCTTTTCTGGAGACTGGAGTCGTATACGTCTTAGAGAAGAGGAAACGATAATTTTGTTTTGGGCTCGAACGTTAAAATGAGCCTACTAATACTAAAGGCCTAAAAAAAATTTGATGCCCCTCATGGCCCTGCTGCCCATGGCCCAAGCCACATTAGCCATGGGCCAGGGTCGGCCCTGTCGGTAAGAGCTAAGGCAAGGACCAAGAGTCTTACCCTGTTAAGTGAAGGCGAAGACTCTTACCACGGTTAGCGCTTACCGGGAAAATTGTTACATACGATACCGTTTTGGTGGACTAAAATCTTACCCGGTAAGTAAGTGATAGTGTTAAATTTTACTGGAAAGCGCTTATCAGGAAAATTGTTGCATACTATACTGTTTTGGTGGACTAAAATCTTACCCGCTAAGTAAGTGATAGTGTTAAATTTTATTGGTAAGCGTTTGGTAAACAACCCCTATAAAGTATTATTTTGTCTCAGTTTAATGTCATACCACAACAACAAAATTTATCATGTATTATCTCGTAGTGTCCCACGTATCAAACATGCCCAAATGATGTAGGACTAATATAACAGAACTAGCCATAAGAAACATTCTTCAAAAAACTGAATGAGCGACAAATTTTCATTCTCATTCTTATTCTCATTTTTATTTTTTTCGAAAACGTTTTAAAACAGTTAAAACATTAAATGGTACACGTACAAAATGGGATACACAAAATGAAGTTGTAGTCCATTATTGTTGTCAATTTCACAATTCAATTTGAAGTTTGACCATTTATGGTGGTTGAAGAGCAATGTTGAAGACAAATGCCAAAGCCTATAAGTTTAAATGGAATTCAGTGGAGTTGAATCTTCAATTTTCTACTTCTATACTTTATTATAAAGTACGGATAAAAAACTCTTAAATACAAATTATTATACACAAGATACCATCATTTTATGCAAGATTTTAAAAATCTCTTAATTTACAAGTATCAAAGCACAAGATACATATTACTACTGGAGGCTTCTAACACCCACCAATTTGATATGTGCAAGACCTTTCTTTTATGCAGACTCTTCCATGTATCACTATTAATTAATATATCATATTCCTATAAATTTGTTTTAATTATATTATTAAATATGTAATTGATTATTTTTTCTAGATGTCATTAAAATATATAAGATAATCATTGAATTCTAACAAAATACTTAATTTTTTTTATATAAAAAACATTATATTATTAAGCCTAAATTAAACAAATTTATAAAAAAAAACATTATCATTTTCTCAAAAACATCCAAAATCGTACTGTAAATTGACAAAAAAATAAAATGAAACATTAAAATCGTGATGTATCTCATTGCATTGCGCGAGTACGATTCTAGTAGATTTAGAAACAACAAATAATGATATTTAGGCTGGGACTACTCGTGATAGAAATAAATGTCGTTTGAGGAGTCGTTTATCGATATAAAGTAGGTAAATGGTAACTGGGTAAAAGTACTGTATAAGGGCTTGTTTGTTCAGTTTGAAGTTTGACCGTCTATGGTGGTTGAAGAGCAATATTGAAAACAACTGCCAAAGTCTATAAATTTAAATGGAATTCAATGGAGTTGAATCTTCAATATGTGAATTAAACAACAAACAATGAGATTTAGGTTGAGACTATTCGTGATAGAAACATATAAAGTAGGTAAATGGTAACCGGGTAAAAGTATTGTATAAGGGCTTGTTTGTTACTTTGTTAGCAGTTTAATGAGTTTACTGAGACTCACAACTTGTTTGATCATCTATACATGAATGTTGGTAGTGGCTTGATGACATAGAAAGTTGCTTATTGAGTAAGTTTCTAGGGGGAACTTTATGCAGAAAGTCAAGTTTTTTCCGAACATGTCTCTCCCGATTAAAAGAACATGCTCCTTTCATCTATAAAAAAAACTCTACCGAAAAGAATTTTCCCAATTAATATAAACAGATTAATCCACACATATAACTTTATCCATACACGACTTAATAAAAAATCAATCAAACCACCCCTAAGTTTGTCTAATTACTAACCGAGTAAGAAAAACTTGATAAACAACATCATCTCTAACAAGGTAAACACTTTTTACTCAATAAGAAAAGACAAATAGGTAATAAACAAACCACAAGGGTTGTGGCGTACTGATTAAGGTCATGGGGGATGTGGTGGAATATCCCATCTGTCCAGGATTCGAATCCAAACGAACACAACAATTGTGCACACTGAGGTTTAATCAGGGATGATGTCTTACAGTCATAATTTACCAAATGATTAGTCTAAATATAGCATAGGACACCCTATAAAAAAAACAATTAATAAACAAGCTCTTAGACAAAAGTGGTGGAGAATTAAGAACCTAACACTTAAATAAATAGTTATGGTCTATTTGTTTTTTTCTTTTCTTAATTGGTGTAATGACTTATTCATTTAGTCATTAGAGCATCTCTAACAGCTTCTCCAAAATGGAGAAAATAGAGATTTTAGGCATTTTTGTGCTCCAACAGATTCTCCAAATCTTTCTCCAAAATGGAGAAAGTAGGAGAGAAAGTGTAATTTTCTCCAAATATGGAGAACTCTCCAAAATCTCCAAAAATAATTACCATGAGAGATAAATTGTTTTTTATTATATTATACCAATAAGATTTCTTCAAATGAGGTGGGTATGAGAGATAAATAATATTTTATTAGATTTATACAATATTTTAATATTATAAGTAATGATTTAATCTCTAAAATGGAGAATCTGTTGGAGATGAATGTAAATTTTTATGTAGATTTTGACTTTTAATTCTCTATTTTGGAGATGTTGTTGGAGATGCACTTAACTAGTGTTTGTCTTTAAATTTAATTTGTACTATTTTATAAAATATTTAAGTAAAAAACAAAAATCTAAAAAATTAATACAACATCTATGAAGTATTTAATACAAGTCATTGATGTCGTTATGAATGAAAGGTGCATGAATTTTGAAAATATCATCTCCCCCTTAAATGGCTTCAGAAAATAATAATAAAAAAATACCAAAACAATCTAGTATATTTAGATATTTAAATACAAATATGTATGATTAAAAATATATGTAATTCCTATTTGGTTTAAACATATATTTTAGATTTTTTAGAATAAGGAATTACATTAATTTTGCATTATTGGTTTACAACAAAATTTTAACATAACATTAACTAAATTAAATAAACCATCTTATTTTATTTCAGACAAATTTTAATATAAAAGAAAAATAATCCTTCTAGATTAAAAACATGTAAAAAGAAAATAATGAAAGAGGAATAGTTTTGATGATGATGTACCATAATCTTTCAAACTCTATTAAACACAATTAAATTCAAAGAAAATAAATGCATTAAATGTGACATAATTAATAAATTTGCCATCATAATTTGATGCTAACACTTACCCAAACTTCTTTATCACACGGATAGCCTTCAATTCTTTTGCATTAAATCCATCTCAACAAAACTATTAAGTAAAATACTGACATTATTTACCATGAAAGTAACATAAACCAACCATCATATAATAAAATGAAACCTGTCTGTTTCTACAACAACTTTTCAAAAATGAAGAAAATGGAGATTTTGAGCAAATTTTTGTTCCAACAGCTTCTCCAAAATGGAGAAAATAGGAGAGATAATGTAATGTTTTCCAAATTTTGAGATATCCCTAAAAATGATTACCAAGAGAGATAAACTATTTTTTATTATATTCAACCAATGAGAAACTTTTAAATAAAATGTTTAGGTGAGAGAAATAATATTTTATTAAATATGTATAATATTTTAATAATATAATCAATGATTTATCCCCAAAATAGAGAAACTATTGGAGATGAATGTAATTTTTTTAGAGATTTTAACTTTTGGTTCTCCATTTTGGAGAAGCTGTTGGAGATACTCTTGGTATCCAAAATCTATGACCAATAGTTAAATGTTTGATCTGGACCCTGTCTACGACCACCTATTTGATCACCAATAACAACCCTACTCGTCTTACTTAACCTTGTGGGGTTAACCCAACTGCCAATAAGGTTTGGGCCTTTAAGAATTCTTCTCAGAGGTCATTGATTTGAATCCTGCAACGACATTGGGGATTATAATTATGAATCTTAGGGGTTGTTTGTTTAAAAAAAACATATTAATGTCTCTTAAATCTGAATCGGTCAAACCTTTTTGCATTCAGACTGTTTGTTTTTTTTCCTAGTTTTTAGAACCTATTAACTCTTAAATACATTTGAAATAAAAAGTGATGACCTAACTTCGTAAAACCTCTTATCGCCGTTTTATTTCATATGCACTCATTTCTCTCAAGACGCCTCCAGACGTAACAATAACAAACGGTCTTGTTGATTCAAATTTCAGACTTTAGCACCACCTCTTATTAATCAGACGTAAAATAAGACTTCAGACCTCTTAAAAAACAAACGCCACCACTTTACATTGATTATGGATTATAATTATGAGTCTCTTATAAGTTTTTAGCAATGTGTTATTAATCATGTTCATGATGGTGTTTTTACAGTTAATTTGCCACCCATTATGTCATGGTATTTTAACGGGTAGGATCTAATATGAGTAAGAGATTCTTAACATGAGTAGTACTCTATTATTTTTAATTGATAGCATAACAAAATTATTATTATTATTATTCAATCTGTATCGTTTCCACTGGCATATCAGGATCAAATACTTCTTTGGGCATTACAAATGACAACAAACGAGTGGTCTCTCAAGGTGTAGGCCTAACGAGGATATTAGGAGTTAGGTCTGATGAGGAGTCATTAATTTAATGTTGTTTGTACTACCCAGAAATACTTTTTGGCTTCCAGGCATTATAAATGATATCGGAGTAGTGACCCTTCATGGAAATGTTATAAATTTGAATAAATAAGTTATTAGGTCGGCTGAGAGGGGCCATGCACTACTTAGATGTCATTTCACTCATTTGTAATGCCCAAAAATATTGTTGATGAAGACATCATGGTTTTTAAAAAGATAAGCTTGTGACAACCTGTTTTATATGAGTTATTAAGTAAAACTAGATCCATTTGTAAATTCTTAGTAACGTACACAAGTTATGTTCATAATCGTTTTTAAGTTTGATTAGAGATTCTTATGCTTCAAATATTATAATAGGGGTTCTTAGGTTTCGTTCTAGGTTAGTTTTAATTTCCTTTGTTGGTTTGTCGAATACATTATTATTCAAGTACAACAATTTGTGACAACCACTCTCATATTTGTCATAAGTTAAGACCACAAACCATCTACAAGTCATTAGTTATGATTTTGACTTACAACATTACCAAAAGATATATATATATATATATATATATATATATATATATATATATATATATATATATATATATATATATATATATATATAGGGGGTCTTTCATGGGAGACCCTAGTATTTTGTGGTAACCATGAGATCCAATCTCATTCATCTATCTTAGTAATCAATGGTTTAAAATAAATAAGAGATATATTAATTAAAAACACAATTTTAGGTCATTAAAATAGGTAAAAAGGGTAAAATTGTCAAAAAACTTTATAATTCATTGTGATCTAATTTAGGCGGGTCCGATAATTTTGGAATTGAATCAGATAAGATCATCACAAAATATTGAAACTTATCATTCAATCAAACTTTATCCCGATGAATACCAAAAATACAGTGTGTTACACTGTGATTACCAATGTGATACACTCAAAGTATATTGTGTTACACTGTGATTAGCATTGTGTTACACTATGATTACTATTGTGATGCACTCAAAGAACATTGTGTTACACTGTGATTAACATTGTGTTACACTGTGATTACTATTGTGATGCACTCAAAGAACATTGTGTTACACTGTGATTAACATCGTGTTACACTGTGATTACTTTTGTGTTACACTGTGATTAACATCGTGTTACACTGTGATTACTATTGTGTTACACTGTGATTAACATTGTGTTACAATATGAACGATGAAAAGGATGCATAATTTAAAATTTCATACGACCAAATCAAAAGGTAAACAGAATATCTCATAATCAGTTGATTGAGAAATTTTAGGAAAAAATATATTTAATTTATAAATGATTGATTTTTTCCTTTACAATTTTGTTTTTAATATTATTTAATTTATCAAATGACCAAAATATCTTTCATTATTAATAAATAAATAAATAAAATAATATTAGATGGATGGATGAGATTGGATCTCATAGTTACCACAATCTAATAGGGTCTCATATGATTAGGTCTCTCTCTCTATATATATATATATATAGGGAGAAAGACGGTGTATGTGCTTCTAAAAAAACTTAAGGTCGTTTTGCAACACAATTTGAGTAAGCGCTAACCGGCTAAGAGTGTAGTATTAATCTGAGTAAAAGTGCATACCTTAGCCTATGATGTCAACATGTGTGGTCAACATCGTGGATCAGTAAGAGGGGCTTGGTAAATGATCAACATATCTGACCAGGTAAACTTCCGAAAACAGGAGGTAAATATGTAGTAAACAACACCTTAGAACACCTCATCAAATATAAGGAATTAGTGTGGGATGATGACCTTCAATATGCGCCTGTAATTTCCATTAATTCATCAGTAAACCATAAGTGTTAATATTCAAAGCGATATCATTTAGGTTATTAAGAGCAAGTTTAGATCACTTGAGCGAACAAGTTGAATTTAGCCTACACATGGAATAATTAACTGCATATACTAGTTCCACTCGAGTATCTGCTTGCTATTTTAGAAAAAGAACCAAGTACTGACATTAAATGCAAACATATTTTAATAATAATATTAAATTAAAGTCGTATAGTCATTAAATTACGTAAAAGATATCACTTCATACCATATATATGTATGTATATATATTACATTGAATTATAAAATCAATTAAAAAGACCATATAATTATAAAATAAAAATCGATTTCTCTTTCTTTTTTCAAACATACTAAATAAACAACTAGTCCATTAATTATTTTTTGAAAATATGAATAAATTTATTCAGAAATTAAATTTTCAATGGGACATGGTTAATTGAAATTGGAATGATTTGGTTAAAAGCTTGGTGGTTGTAAAATAAATACATACATAAAACATCAAATTCCACTCCAAAAAAAACCCCCACATATTACACCTTTGACTCTACAATTCAAACTTGGTTGGTACCACTATCTAACAAAATTAATTTCATTTTAATCATATATAGAGAGAGAGATAGTGTGTGTATGTAAAGATCAAGGATATATATATATATAGAGAGAGTGTGTGTATAAAGATCAAGGGTATATATATATAGAGAGAGAGAGAGAGTGTATAAAGATCAAGGGTATATATATATATATATATATATATATATACTGATATGGTCAAGTTTGGGAAAAAAACTATAAAAAATAAAAAATTGAGGAACATTTTAATAACCACTTGTTTGTATATTATGTATATGTGCATATAAGTAATTTGTCCAGTATGCGCATGTGCTTAACATGCACGAGATTCTGGAAATATCTTTAATTGCTTATATGCACATGTACATACCATACAAATGAATGATTATTAGGTGTTTCTCGTTCTTTTTTGAGGTTTTCTCTGAACCTCACTATATATATATATATATATATAACATTAAATTCACATAAAATAGATCATTCGAGTCCTGAAGTCGGTTCATGTATCTGTATATTGCCCATAAAAGTTGCATCAATTACACGATTGAAAAAAAATCATCTCATTAATACGGGTTTTCTGTATCTTTAAAAACTGATAAAATTTCAATAATAAATTTCTAAAAAATTAAAATGGGTAGGTGAAGATAATGAAAGGAAAGAAGAAAGAGTTATGTAATAAGGGAAGACGTTCATTAATTATCATTTAAAGAAAGTTTGGTATATATAATAAATATAAAAACAGTTCTCAGAAATATATATATAGATATATATATATAATAAATATTAAATGGTTTCACAAGAGATGGAGGAAATTGAGAAAAAAGAAATTAGGTGGGGGCAGTTTTCGAATAATTAAGACTTTAGGGGCGGGGATTAAAAGCTCAACCTTCCACCTCCAAGGCTGGGGAGAGTATGCTACTTGGTAAATTACAAATTTAACCTTTTATAATTAGGGGTGTTGTAGTATGGTTTGGGGCAAAACCGTAAACTGCATTGTATATGCGGGTTGAACATTTTTTTTTCAAACCATAAACCGCACCACATAAACTTCAAACCGCACCACGAAATGCGGTGCGATTTATGCGGTTTGTACTTGACGCACTTTACACCTGCAATTCAACAGTTATAAGATCAAAACTTCATTTTAAAATCAATGATAACGTGATCGTATTCCAAAAAATAAAATATATTCAATACTTCTGATTCCTAAATACATATTGTATAAATATTGCAATTATTCTATATATACATATATGTGTGTAATATATAAAATTAAAAATATATATACGTATATATAATGTGCGGTGTTGTACGGTTTGAACTGCGGTTTCATAACTCAAAAACATTAACCGCACCGCATAGTGCGGTTTGGTAAAAAGTACAAACTGCACCGCAAACGTTCTAAACCGTGCTTTGCGGTGTAATGTGAAGGTTTGTGCAGTTTGACGGTTTAGATAAACACCCCTATTTATAATGATTTAATTCTGTTTTAATAAAATAACCAATCAAAATACAATTTAAAGAAAAAACCTAAGGATATCGGCACGAGATGTGGCCCGCGTTACCGGACCAAACTTGCTCCCGGTTGACGTGGTTTCGTGTTGATACTTGAGATAGTATAGGATGATACGAAATCTGTTTTTTTTTTAATTTGAACATTGTTGGGGTTATTTTGTTAAATTAAATCATTATAAAAGGGTAAATTTGTAATTTACCCGTGTGCTACCGGGTTTAATTACAAATCTAACATTTTATAAGGCTTTAGTTTAACAAAATAACCCAAAAGATATAAATTTTAGAAAAAAAAAACATGAAATTCGTGCCACTCATGCGAACTCGGGTATCGGCGTAAGATGGCCCCGCTTACCCACCCAAACCTGCAAAAAAGTTGCCCCTTGTTGATGTGGCTTTGTGCCGTCTTGTGCCGATCCCTGAAATCGCATGAGATGGTGTAAATTCTGCGGGTTTTTTAAAATTTTGGAAGAATTCGTGTCACCTCATGCGATCTTCAGTATCGGCACGAGATGGCCCACTTTACTGAACCAAACCTGCAAAAAGCAGCCCCTTAGAGCATCTCCAACAGTTATGCTATATTTTCTCTAAAATAGAGTATCAAAAGTCAAAATCTTTAAAAAAATTCACTTTAAACTCCAACAGTTATTCTATTTTAGAGATTATAACATTGATTATATTATTAAAATAACCAATATATTAATAAAATATTATTTCTCTCTCCTAAGCATTAGACTTCCATGCTTCTTATTGGTTGAGAGATTAAAATATTATTTTCTCTTACTTAAAAGGTGGTTTTAGAGATTTCTTCAAATTTGGAGATTTTTATCTTTTCTCTCATCTATATTCTCTATTTTAACATACAAGATAATATAGCTGTTGGAGCAAAAAAAAAAATACTAAAATCCATCATTTCTATTTTAGCATAATTGTTGGAGATGCTTTTACAGACATGGCTTCGCGTCGTCCCATGTTGATACCCCATGTCGTATAGGGTGACGAAACTGCAAATTCTGTGGTTTTTTAATTTATATTTCACTAGTGGCAACCCCGTGCGTTGCACGGTAGCGATAATTTTTTTAAAGAAGTATTTGACCGAGTTAAGATAGAACATAATTTCTTGTTTAATAATTAATGAGATACAATTTAAAATGAAGAATGTATTTACATAAGTGGTTTATTTTCACGTATTGATAACCTTTTATTGTTACGAAGAGTTTGACACGTATTGACATTAACTTTTTTGTTATGTTATTTAGAATGAAACAACATGTCATACACCCATATCATTATTGTTGTTACGAAAGTTTTGAGGAATCACCGTCTTGGCTCAAATTTGAGTTTGATAATTTTGAAGTTTGAACTTAAAAAATGTTGTTTACTATTTTAATGACTCAAACTTGTAATGCGCTAATATGATATCCAACTTGATTCGTTCCAAAAGTTCGTTTAATGCTCTTGAGTTTATATATAAGGTGACATATAATAAAAACACTCAAACAAACATGTTGACATTAAGTTTTAAACTTAAGGCCTAAAGTAGATGTATAGATTTTTTGAAAAATTATTGTTGGACAATATATTTAGTCAAACTTATTTTCAAATTTTTCAAGCCAACTTCTACTCATATATAACCATCTATTTTTAAAATTTATCATCTTCATAGTAATGTGGGATAATTTAACCAAACCATAATTTAACGTTTAATAATACTCAAACTTGGTTATGACACATCATCAGTTGTGGCGATAATTATTTCAGGAAATATATGTATCGAGATAAGATATATAAAACATAATTCCTCAGTTAACAGTTAATTGAATACAATATAAAATAATTAATGTGTTTCAATGAGTGGTTAATTTTTATATATATATATATATATATATATATATATATATATATATATAAATTTTTCTTGGAAAATGAGAGTTGACAACCAAAATCAACCCTCTCTTCCAAATCCTACTTTCTTGCTAATTTATTATGGGATTCCAATCGTGAGCTAAAACATATTTATCCAACTAAAATTTTGATTATCAAAATCAACCCTTGTTTCTTACAATCGTCTTCATTCTCCAATCTTGCACCTCGCATCAAGGTGGAATAATTAAACTACAACACAATGCAATATTTTAGAATACTGAAATCTCACAATGTCATCTCATTATTTATGGTTGTTTTTTTTATATAAATAAAGTCACATAAAGATTAATATTTTATAAAATTTGATTTTTAGCGAAAGAGGTCGACTAAAATGAGACAACCACATAGGTTGCCACAAACTTTTAAACTTGTAAGTCATCTTATCCGTCTTTTCTTTTGTTTACCTCATCTTCCAAATTTATTATATTTACGTTGATGTGGATTAACCAAATAAGACAACTCATACACCTTTTATATACTAACCTATTCTTCAAATCTATCTTTTTTTACCGATGTGGGATAAATAAATAAGACATTTCATCCAGCTTTTATATACTAACATCTTCTTCCAAATCTATTGTCTTTATGTCGGTGTGGGACAATCAAATAAGACATCTCATTCAACTTTTACATACTCATCCATTCTTCCAAATTTATTTTCATTCTATCAATGTGAGATAACCAAATAACATCACAATTCAAGATTTGAGAATACTTAAATCTTCTTGTGACTTGTAAGATAATAAATAGACATCAAGGTTCAACATTGATAATATTGTATAAATTGATGAAATATGATGATTTGTATACATTTGTCTATCGATTTATTTGCTTATATAAATGGGTATTTTTAACAAAAATAGGGGTCGGCCAAAAAGAATATTTAGCCAAGTAATCCTTTAATTTATCAAAATATAAAGCTCTGTGTTTCTACAGGTATATATTCATTCTCTAATCTTATATTCACTCATCAATGTGAGATGTGTAAAACACCACCAGAATATAGTAGTATTTGAAAATACTCGTATCTCATATCAAATCTAAATGTCCTCGTTTCTTATAGGTACGTACATTACTCAAATCTCACAATGTCATATCATTCTCTATGGTTCTTTTATATATATATATATATATATATATATATATATATATATATATATATATATATATATATATATATTGATGATTCTTATTTGAGGCGTGTCATTTCTCTTGGGTAATTTTACTTTTATATATATATTAGATTTCTTAATCCACATCATGACATGTCATTTTGTCTTGTTTTTCATTTTATGTATACAAAGACAAAAAGATATAAAAATAAACAAATGAAATGAAATGAGTGTATCTTATTAGTTGTAATACAATATATATCAACACCAACAAATTTGTAATTAAAAATCAACTCTTTAATCCAAAATGGATTAAAACAAATCATAAATCATGTAAAAAAAAATTGGCATCCTTTTCCTTTTATAATCATCTTCATGTTCCAACATTTCATCTTTTAATCAATGTAGGATAGCCAAAGTTAACCACAATCCAATATTTTAGAATTCTCAATCCACATCAAGGTTCTAAATGGCGTGAGGCGTGGCGTGGCGGCGAGGCCAAGCCTCAAGCCTTAGGAGCCACGGCGAAGCCATGACGTTTTTAAGGCGTGATTTATGACGTCAAATTTCTAATTCATATATAATATTATATATAAAAACGTATGTTTTGTAGTGTTATTTAATGAGCCAATAGTAATAAACAAATTAAATTAGGTTATATACTAAAAACTTGCAAATAAGACATTAAAAATGTAAATAAAAATCAAATATATCATTACGATAACTGCGCATTAGGCCTTGGCGTGCCACAAGCTTAACGTGGCGTGACACACAAGCCTTGGTGCCATGACGCGCCATGGTGGCTGTGCGACGAGTTTTTTAGAACATTGATCCACATTATACCGTGTCATTTATCTTGGTTTTTGCTTTTATATATTTAAAGATAAAGATAGTTGTAATACAATATATAATATATATTCAACATCAACAAATTTGTAACTAAAAATAAACTCTTTAATCCAAAATGGATTAAAACAAATCATAGGTCATGTCAAAAAAGTTGGCATTCTTCTCTTTTTATAATCAACTTCATGTTCCAACATTTCATTATTCTATCAATGTGGGATGGCCAAATTTAACCACAATCTAATATTTTAAAATTCTCAATCCACATTGTACCATGTCATTTCTCTTGGTTTTTGCTTTTATATATATAAAGATTATTATTATTTTGTTAAATTAAATCATTATAAAAGGTTAGATTTGTAACTAACCCCTATGATGCTACCTCATACACCTTGCATAAATGTCATTTTCTGCAATTAATTAATTATTAATCAAGAATCTTTTTTGATTAATTAAGTATTAATTTGTTTAATGTGAATGTGTCAATGTACAACATGTTTATGCAGGTTGTACAACATTTGATCCATTATTAAGAGTTAATGCAAATTATGGCATTTAATGGGTGATTTGACTTTAATTTTAAGAGGTAATATCTAGTGGAGTTGGTACTTTGTTCACTAATGAATACATTTTAAGAGATTGTTTTTTGGTAATGTTATATGCATATATTTTTACGTTGAAATCAGGTCAAATCATGCATCGAGAATGTAGAAGATAAATAAATCTTTATGTACAATTGTCGATGCGTGTAGGAAGTAAATTAATAGGTAGGAATGTATTTAGCCCACCTCTTATTTTTATGAAACTTTTATTTATTTGGTTTCATATCAGATAAACTTTAGATCAATACATATAAATACTTTTTTCGTCTTAAAACAAATATCTATATTTCTACGGGGTTTTTTCTTTTAATAATAATTTTCTTAATAAAAGTAATAAATACTTCAATTATACCCTTGAATGAAATTGATCGTTGGTAAAAGTAACCAAAAAGAACATGTATGAGCCGAAAGGACAAATTACATGCAAATTAAGAGCTTTAGGTGGCGTTTGGTTCAAATAAAAATCATGTCATTTATACAAACCATACAAATCAATCTCAAATGTCTATCTAATTTAATTAATATCCGGTTTCATAAATATTTTGATTGTTTTATAATATAAAACGTTGATCATAACTAATAAACTATAATCATTTTTCATAAATATTCATATCATAATAAACAAACCCTCATAATTTTAATAAATATCTCAATTGATTGGTTTGTATGAATGACATGGTTTGTATTTGAATCTCTCTCTCTCTCTCTCTCTCTCTCTATATATATATATATATATATATATATATGTGACCTTAGGTTCATTTGAGAAATGGTAAATATATGATAAATAGAGAAGTAATCCTAGTCATTCATACAGTCAAGATCGGATTTGACTGATCAAATATTACGGCTTTGACTGGTCAAGAATTGCGGCTTTGACTGGTCAAAAGTTACGACTATTCCAAAAATAGGACAATTTCGTAATTTTTACAAAATGCACGGGCTGAGTTCATATATGAATCGGTATGATTCACATATGAACTATATGTTCATATGTGAACCAGTGTAATTCACATATGAAAATTTTTAATTAATTCATATATGAACTAATTAACTGATTCATATATGAAGTAATTAACTACTGGTTAATTAGTAATTAACTAATTAACCAATCCATGCCAACTACAACATCAAAACCTCCGATAAACATCGGCAGTAAATCGATTGAGAATTCTCTCCCCTCGATCCCGAGAGTACACTTCTTCAGAACATCACGGATCAGAACTTGACTACCATCAGCTAACTCTACCACTAACGCATCCTCAAGACTAGTAGTGGGCATAACAATCTTTTGACAGAACAACTCAGATACGAAAGAGAAACTGGCACCCGTATCGAATAAAATACGAGCAGGTACAGAGTTTATAAGAAAAGTACCCGATACCACATCAGCGGATGCCTTGGCCTCTTCGGCCGTCATCTGAAATGCTCGACCCGAAACCCTCGTAGGGTTCTCCTTCTTTGCCGACACGCTACCCGACACAAGCTTCGAGCAATTTCTTCTCACGTGCCACGACACCTTGCACTCGAAGCAGACCATCCCCGCGACAGAACAGTCGCGGGCGGTGTGATCAGACTTCCCACACTTGAAACAAGTTTGAGAAGTGGTGCTACAGTTACCGTGGTGCTTTGTTCGACACTTCGAGCACCATCTGGCTTCTTGATAACCGCCGAAGCTGCGGTTTCCGACAAAAGGTCGGGTTCGCTTGGGAGGTACAGAACTGCTCTCCCACTTTCTCTTATCAGTAACCACCACAACTTTCTCAACTTTGTTTCTCGCGAACATCTCTTCCATGTACTGGGCTTCCTCAACCATCTCGCGGAGGTTAGAAGCTTTAGAATTGTGGACCATGGATTGCATGTCCGCGGGTAGACCATTCAGATAGGCCTTCATCTTATCCTTCTCTGTTGGGGCAGCGTGCCCCACCAGATCAAGCTTCTCCATGAACTGATGGGTGTACTCCCTCACCGTCAGACTTCCCTTTACCAAAGACCGGAATTCTTTCTCGATTCGGTCCATTGTTCTTTCTTTGCAGAACTCTTCTAACAACTTTTTCTTGAACTCGGCCCAAGACAGCTGAGCCAACACAACAGGAGATAGGGTGGATTGAATGACATTCCACCAAATGAGCGCAGTATCCCTCAGCAGTTGGGTACCGAACCGCACTCTCTGATCAACTCCGCATTCGGAAGAGCCAAAAGCTTGCTCGACCGCTCGAATCCACTTCACACACATGATTGGGTCGTCGGAACCGGAGAACTATGGTGGTCCGCACCCCATAAAGGATTTGTAGGAACAACTTTTCCCACTTCCCGGAGCATTAACAACCAAGCGCTCCTCGTTCCTGATTCCAGGGCCAGAACCAAGCACAATGTTTTCCATAACCGTCCCACTTCTCCAATTGTTCACATCGCGGTCCTCAATCACTTTCAGCAGAAACTCTTGCTGCTTTGCCATCTCTTCTCTCATTGCCAACATCATGCTAACCATCATTTCAGACTGGGAACTAGCATCCCTGATGACTGGGTGGGACGAAGCCAGGTCTACTCGCGGAATGACCTCTGGCCCCCCACCTAGCCCTTGCTGAACAGGTGGTCGCACAACAACCTCAACTCCCTCCGGCTGACCAGCGGTGGAGGCTGTCGCTTCCAGACCATCAACACGCGTACGCGGTCTACCACGCTGATGGGTGATTTTTACACACCTACAGACGTGAGCTAATTAAACCTCAAAGCAAGTATACAATGAGATCTAATGTCGTCTTTCAAGTAATAAAATGGTAAGAACCAAGTATCGTATTCCACAGGGATAGGTATCTTAGGTTGCAAGATCTTGAGATGAAAAACTAACTTCAGATGGCGATGTTGAAGGCATACTTTTGGTTGTTTGGTTAACACAGATCTAAATAAACAAGAATAAACGAGAAGCAAGGGTGTAAGGCTTTTGATGGTATATGGATCCAAATTTCAGTAGGTCAATGCTACAGCACTTGTTATAGCATGATGCTATTTGAGTGTTGCAGCATGCTTCTGACTATAACTAGTTTCATTATCGATTTTAAGACACGTTCCTCTCGGACTCTCACCATCCCATTATTTCATTAGCTATGAACCATCTCATCTCTGAGCAAGGTTCAAGATAAGGGAATGATGGGAATGGAGTTCTCAAAATATATGGCGAAACAAATTCTCTTCGTTAAAAGTTACTCTTTCGAAATAACCCCCGTACCTCCCTAGTTGATGTATTCCAAATAGCTTATCTCTAAGTCTACTCCATTTTAACCCTTTGAGAAAGTGACAACTTATCAAGAATGGATCAATTTAAATGACACAAGTAACAACTCTCGTTGCAAGTAACTCTTTCGATATTACCTCCCATGTCATTCAATTTGACGTGTTATTCAATGGCCTATCTCTAGGTCCATGACACTATTACACTATCAAAATAATCATTTTGTCAAGGAGTTTTGTTATCTTGATAAAACTTGAGTTGGAATAATAAAATTTCGTTAAAGTCACAAACACCCACTTTCTTTTAGATCCACATAACCATCCTTTACCTCACACCCAAGCTAGATGATTAGCTACTCATTACAATAAAAAAATAAAAACTACTACTAAGAATTACAAAGATGAACATAATGTAAAGTGCTCTTGAAAGATAAATGACTTGAAAGTATATAAATATATATATGTGTAACTAAAAATGTAAAGACGAGAACGTAAATTACAAGGAAATGGAAATGACAAGAAAGTAAACTTGAATATAACTACAATAAACTTTAACTACTAAAATCTAGAACAAAAGAGTAAAGGAAAGGCTAGAGATGCAAGATGAAGAAAGAAAATACAACCTAATGAAAAGTGCAGGTGGATGCTATTTCAATGCTGCAAGCATTCATATTTAAGAACAAAGATTATATGAAGATGATGAAGAACACGATGAACATGCATGATTTCTGGAAATTAAAAGAACAAGGGACTGGAATGGGACCAGTTCGTGAATCAAACAGAAAGTAAAGGATTTAGACTAAGCATAACAAGATGGAAAGCTTGAAAGAAAATAAGAAGAACAAGATGAAGAACTTAAAGATTAACACTTAAAATTAAAGAACTAAAGAGTGGTTTTCGATTAGCCCCAAGCTCCTACAAATCAGATGCAAAAGACATTAAGAAACATAAACTAAGATGATGATAAGAGATGTACCCTTATGAGCAACAAAGCCTTCCTTTTATAGACAAGAGGAGTGGTAAAGTTGTAAATTAAGGAGAATCTAATTGTACTTACCTAGTCTAATGCCAACTAAGGCTACCAAAGCTTGTTCCAACTTAACTAAACTATTACAAACCAGATTAACTAATTGTCCAAGGGTTACAAAAGATCAATTCTAAGCCAAAAGTCAGATTCAAGTTTCGGTCTTCAAGATTTCCCTTCCAAAAACCATCAGCTCCATGCTGTTCTGATGCTGCAGCATGCCCTGTTTCCAAATAGATTTCCAAAAGATAACCAAATTTAGCCTACAATCTTAATAAAACAAGTAAATCACACAACTTGAGCTCCAAGACACAACAAATGGAAAATAAGGTAGAAAATGACTCAAAGTGGGATTTGAAAGTGAAAAATTCTATCTAAAAAGGCTAAAAGAAAAGGGCTTAAGTACTCAAAATTGAGTACTTATCACACGCGTATTCATCATACTGAACTGCTTCACAGAACAGAGAAAGAGATAAGAGAGAGATTGAATAAACACAAAGGAAACGTACTACCACATTATCAATTGTCATAGTAATAGAAATTCAAGCACATTTACGTACAATATCCTCATAATAACATTAGTTAAGTGAGATTATGAACATATAACACATAAAGGTTATCGTCACCATCGCCACAACGCATGATAAACGTACTTTCCGTCGACTCTAAGACCAACCCATCTTAGAAGTTCTACCCAAACTCGCGAATCATTTCTTAACATACTCAGTCTAAGTCTAGACATCTTACATTCATGCCTAGTTCACTTAAACTAGAGCTCTGATACCAACTTGTAACACCCTAAAAACCAGAGTAAATTAAAATCAGGAAACCTGGCAACATGACATTCGTATTGATATAAACCTCCCATAAAGGGGATCAGTCCTTAAGACTTTACAAAACCTGCACAAATATAGGATTCATCAACAAACTAATCTAGACACCTCTATCAAGATTACATCAGTTGACAATCCATAATTCACCAAAAGAATGGGACTTAACAAATGCCCAGTTACAATACTAGTCATCTCAAAATGCTTCGAGACCAAACCCGTCTCTCAAAACCCTGGCAACCCACCGCTAAGGGAAACCTGTTATACACATCATTTGAGAAAAAGTGTTAGGCTTAAAGCCTAGTGAGAACATACAGTTCATAAATCTCAAGAGATAAAATCAAATGCATCAAAGTAAATCCTTCCAAAGGTTTATTTATGCAAAATACAGTTCTTTGATAATATACGGACAACCGGTCCAAAACACATCTTCCGATGACGGGGATTACCCGATTTACCAAGGATTATAGTGGAACACAAAGTAAGCCACAAATCCGAGTTATGAGCTAAATACATGGAACCATGGCCACGAACACTTCGGTCCGTACTGCGATGTGAGGGAGGCCCCCAAGGAACTAGTCATACTCTTTCGTTAGACTACATTTGACCCATGGCTAGTAACCGGTCTCACATAACCGTACTAAGTGCCCCCGAAGATCAAATGTATCTAACTACAACAGAAGGGGTACAAACATCCCAACAATAAGCCGACTCGATACCTAGGGATCCACTAGTATAGTCATGACTTGCCACAATATTTCATGTGACCATTTTAAAGCTAGATAAACAGCTTTCAACACATTTATATTTCAAAATGCCATTTTCCAGACCAACTGCTGGTAAGAAACATAATCATAAAACCAGTTTATATACATTCTTTCAATAAGCCACAATCATGGGCAAGTAAAACCTCATTTTACTTATAATAAGGCGGAACCCGTCATTTTAGTCAATACTGATCGGGAACCCCAAAAATCACCAAAACTTCATTTATATCAAAATGTAGAGAACATGAAATCATACCGTAGAAATACTTCGGATTTCGCAAATAAGAGTTTTGACATGTATAAAGTTTGTAAAATGGTAGTAGGAACTCACCAGTAGGTTTTAGAATAAAACCCGGAAAACCAGATATCGATCATGACGAAGAGGTGAAGTTTTTTACACCGACCCTTGCTAGTAACACTTAAACTAGAAATCCAAACAAGCTCTTAAGATCCAAGAAAATAAGGAGAGAAACCAGAGAGAGAGAGAGATTGAATCTGAGAAATTTTGAGATATATGAAAATATCTCACAAAAAGATATTTAAGGCTGCAAAAATATCAACTCTGACATAACGCACGACCCGTGCGTTTTCAAGGAAGGGAAAGCGCACGACCCGTGCGAATCCCACTACCTTCGACCCTGATCTTGCGCACGACCCGTGCGAAATTCCTGAAGGAGGGCGCACCAGCACAGAAACCCCCTTTTTCTCTATTCTTGTTTGCAAAAGACCAAACGAAATTCGGGGTGTTACAGAACTAGTTAACCGATTCTTATATGAACTAATTAATTGATTCATATATGAACGTATAGTTCATATGTGAATTATACATGTTCATATATGAACTCGTCCCACATATTTTACTAAACTACCCCTCTATCTTCTATAGACCATACAAGGAACTATCCGGTGCTTCACGGTCAAAGCCGCAAATGTTGACCAGATGAATGGCTAGAATTACTTCTCTATTTCTCATACATTTATCATTTCTCAAATGAACATCTCCCCATATGTGTGCGTGTGTGTATATATATATATATATATATATATATATATATATATATATCTAGGGGGTCATTCAAAGGAGAACTCGGTTATCTGTGGTAATCGTGAAATTCAATTTTAACCACAAATCAAGGGATAAATTAAGAAATCAATAATTTTGGTAATTTTAATTAAAATTTTAATTGAAGGGTATTTTAGATATTTTAGAAATCTTTTCTCTCTTCTCTTCTCTCCTCTCCTCTCTCCAGTAAATATTATTCCGGTGAATATATGATGCATACTTGATACACTTTATAAACATCGAAAATACGTGATGCACACTGTGATACACTTTGTAAAGATCGAAAATATATGATAGCACACTACGATACCTTTTTGTAAACATCGAAAATACGTGATAGCACACCGTGATACACTTTGTAAAGATCGAAAAAACATCGAAAATACGTGATGCACACCGTGATACACTTTGTAAAGATCGAAAATACATCAAAAATACATGATATGATACCCTTTTGTAAACTTCGAAATAACATCAAAAATATGTGATAGCACATTGTGATACCCTTTTGTAAAAGAAAATGAGATATTTTAGGAATTAAGTTATATGGTAGAGAGAGAAAGAGATGATACATATAAGAGAAAAATGAGATATTTTAGGAATTAAATAAATTTACTAAAATACCCTTTTTATTTATTTAAAATTAATATTAATTATTCTAAATGTGTGGCTCACATTGGATCTCACAATTACCACAAACTACATAGTTCTTATTTGATTAGGCCCCTATATATATACATATACATATATATATATATATAGAGAGAGAGTGGTTGAAAGGAAAACCCAAAAAAAATAAAAAACCAAGGAACACTCTGATAACCATACATCTTGATGGTATGCAAATGTCATAAAAGTAATTGAATTTTTTTTTGATTTTTATGCAGTTGTGCATATTATGTACATATACATACTGGACAAATTGTTTAGAATTTACTTGCATGCATATGTGTATATTGTCTAGATAGAGTGATATATATATATATATATATATATATGTGTGTGTGTGTGTGTGTTGTAAAGGGAAAACGTATTTTTATGACAAAAACTATTCTTTTGACTTAAAAAAGAGAAGATCTTATCTCCATGATGAAGTGCAAAAAGTGGAATAAATTCAGTTACACAATCTTCTTCAGCTCCAACATCACCATTTGACCATTTCTTAAGCTTCCATTCCCCCTTTTAAGTATACATTTTTATTTCATCATTGTATAATACATATTTTAAATATATTAATATCTTATACATAAAAAAAACTCACATATACTATTACTTTTTTTTAAAAATTGTGATCTACCAGTAACTTGGATGCTGCTAAGACATCGATCCTTTGTCTTCATCATATGTGTATAACAATATATTACATCATTTTTTTTGTTAACCGTGAGTGTCCGAGTCAGCTTGCACACACCTTCTAATTCCAAGAGTATGGAGAAAAGATATGAAAATCTCTATGGCCTTGCAATATTCGAACCAGTGACCTCTGAGGAGCATTCTCAAAGGCGTAAGTCTTATTGCCAGTTGAGTTAACCCCACAAAGTGTTAACATCTCTTAGGGGTTGTTTGTTTTTTTAAAAAGACATCTTAATGACTCTTAAGTCTGAATTATTCAGGCCTTTTGCCATTCAAACTGTTTGTTTTTTTTCTAATTTTCAGAACCTTTTAATGACTATTAAATACATCTGAAATAAGTAGTAGTGACCTAACTTCTTAAAATCTCTTATCGTTGTCTCATTTCATATGCTCTCCTTTCTTTCAAGACGATTCAAATTTCAGACTTCAGCACCACCTTTTATTAATTAGACGTGAAATAAGACTTCAGACCTCTTAAAAAATAAACGCCACCTTACTTTATTATGTTGTATGCTTGCATACCATAATCTTTAATACTTCTTACTTACCTGCTATGAGGGAGGTTCATTTAAGAACCTTAAATATTTTAAGAACCCATAAACCACTTATTTTATATAGTATTTATAATGAATTACCTTGAATAATAATAAATATTAGTCATCAAAAATATCTATCACGACAATCGTCATGAATACCACACATGATTGGTGATTCCTAAATTCTCATACTATTTACGGTTCCTAAAATAACCTGGCCCTACCTGCTATATTATCTATCTTATTGTCTGCTTGCACACACGACACACCTTCCATCGTGCACAAAGCCAAAAGTTTTTACGGAAACAAAAACAACCTTTCAATCGTAACAGTTGATGTAATGTTTCCGTACATTCTACCTCCCCCAAGATCTATTTTCGATCGAAATATGTAGGATTTATTTAGTTTAATTTACGCATATATAACAATACACATTTGGTTTCAGAATAGTACAATTACATAACACAAAACAAGATAAAGATAATGAAATTTCAACATTGTCCCACAAAACCAAATACAAGCATTCAAAACTCTTAAAGAGGGGTGGATGGGTTGTGCATCCTTCCCATGTTTTTTATTGGAACATTTCTAATAAATTCTCTAAATTTCTTTTAAAATTGAAAATTAAAATTTAAAATCTCCAATAAGTTATTTATATTAGAGACTAAAACATTATTAATTAAATTATTAAAATAATTTCTATATAATAAAATATTATTTGTTTTTTTCATTAAAAACATCAAGGATTACTATTGGTATAATATAAAAATATTTTTTTCATTGTAATGATTTTTGGACATTTCTATAAATTTGGAGAAATTGATGACTCTCATACTTTCTCCATTTTAGAGAATTTGTTGAAACAAAATAAACCCAATTTTTTTTTCCAAAATGGAAAATGAAACTTCAAATGTTTAAGAATTTTACATTCTCTTTCCTACTTTCTCTATTTAAACATTGTTTGGTAAAAAAAAAACTAGCTCATGTTTGGATGACTATAAACTAGTTTATAAGTTAGCTTATTGAAAAACTATTCATAGTAGTATTTTGAAAAGATAACTTATCAGCTAGTTTGCCAAACATAGCCTTAAGTAAAAGATTGATGGAAAAAAAAACATGTCTAAAATCTCAAAAAAAAAAAATTATTTTATTTTGAAGGATAGATGCTCTTATTTTTTCAGGTGTGAAAACCATATGTTATAAAAGAGGTAGTTGACAAATCGCTTTTTTCCAAATGGTCATAAGTTAAGGGGCGATGATAAATTTAAGGTGAGAATTTTAAACTAAAAAATAAAAAAAAAGGAAATCCATCATAATGTGTACATAGAGGATTTTCTTTCACTAAAACAAAACTATTTCCCCTGTTTTTTAGCTATTATCATTTACAAGAATTTATCAATTTTTCAGTAAAATTAACCAAACCCCCATTTCACAAATTCATATCGAAATGTTAAGATCAATTCGGGGTTTCTTCATCGTTGTCGGGGATGGCACGGTCATGTTGCAACGAGGACATCGAGGGTTGCTTCGCGATATAAGAACGTACAACAAACAACTAGGACAACCAGCAGCGTAAGCTTGAGAAGATCCGTGATCATCGTGATCATCATCGTTCACTATCGTTTCCTTAACGGAAGACGATGAATTCGAGGTCGGAGACGAGCACGATTTCGACATCGAGATTGAGATCGATCGTTTCTTGATCGTTTCTCGTTCCGCTCGTTCGAGTGCGAATTTAACTTTGTCCAAAGTGCAAACACTTCTGTAAGCTGGTGGAGAGGATGATAAATTCACAAGGTTGAGATCTAAGCTGGTGTCATCAAAGAGGTTTAATGGCTTCTTTGATGATGGTGGAAAATTGAGGTCTTGAAGCTTCGAAACCGTTTGATCGTTGTTTTCCTGTTTCTGATCAGATGATGAAGATGAAGTGTTTGGTGATTTGCATCTCTGAAGGTACACCTTTCCAGACTGAATTCATCACAGAGATTAACTTCAGTTAGGTTTCATGATCAGTTTAATCAGAACAGAAGCATATATTCATCACAGAGATTAACTTCAGTTAGGTTTCATGATCAGTTTAATCAGAACAGAAACATAAATTCATCACAGAGATTAACTCAATTAGGTTTTATGATCAGTTTAATCAGAACAGAATTACAGAAACATACGATTACTAAAACGAAAGTATATTTGGCATTAATGGATAATTACGAAGTTATGACTGTATCGGAAACAAGTACGCATCAATGACCGCCATTAATGTTACCTTCCTAACAATCTGCCACCATAAATTACGAACTACACTTTGCAAACGCTTTTATGATAATAAATTGAGACTGTAATCATTAATTGCTCTTCAAAATTTGTTCATACACGCAATTAGAATTCAATAACTACAAAAAAAAATCGGAAATCAACGAAAATTTTGTTCATACACGCACCTATAACTCAATAACTACCAAAAAAAATTGAAAATCAACGAAACGATCATCGTCGTTCATACGACAAAAATTCAGATACGTAAACCTAATCGAGTCTGCTAAATTAGATCATCCGTATGAGAATTAAACCCGATCTGAATTCAAATCAACGAAATTATCATAAAACTCGTAAAATTTCCAAAATCAACAGAAGACTAGACGGAGAATTGATGAAACGATGATCAATCAAACAGAAAAACAATCACAACTTAAAATCGAAGCAATCAAAAGCAGAAATAGCTACGAAATCAGTAAACTAAATAATACCTTCAAGTCGAGACGCTTTTCATAACCAGAAGGAACATGTAAATCGAGGTCCAATTCCTTCGAGGAGGAATCAAGGTCACAACCACCACCACCACCGCCTCCGAGCAAGTCACGAGTAATAAGAGCCGTTGATTTAGAATCATTCATCATCCCTTGCTGTTGATTCATTACGGAACACAGATAAGTTACGTCGGTGACCATCCTTTTTCCTCGATTCTTCCAAATTTCAGTAAACAAAAAGGTGTCGGAGAGAGATACACGGCGGAGATACGGCGGAGAGAGAGAGAGAGAGAAAGAGATTGAAAATTGGGGGAATGAATAATGGAGTCCGTTACATGTGTCTATATAGGGGAAAGAAGACCATAATTATTGCTGAGTAAATTTGCAATTAATGAATACCTTCTCCCTCGTATTAATTAATAAATAATAATAATTATTTAATCAAATATTTTATCTACTCCAACCATTAAATATCTAATATATGTTTTTATTGACCATTTAATTATATGGAGCATTAATTAATTTATTATTTTGATTTAATGTATAATTGATTACAATATTTAATTTGGGTAAAGAAGATATTGGATTAATAATAAAATATATAAAATGACGTAAAATAATAATATAAATAAAACCGAGAAAATTTGTAGAACAAAGTTGCTTTTTTTAATATACTGCTAAAAGATATGGAGATAAATCAGAAAAGGAATATTTCTAAAGAAATGTTGTGTTAATCGTGAGGGGTAATTTAATTGTTAAGATACTGTATTTGTTTCTGAAAGGTCGTTGGTTCAAGGCATGTCAAGGCTAGTTAAAGGTTTATTTGATTGGTAGTTTCAGAACCGTAGAGAATTAGTCAAGTTTCGTGTAAGTTTGGTTTGATATACACGGTTATAAAAAACAAAAATTGTTACGTTTTCTTGAGACAACTACAAAAATACTAGAACAAAGTGAGACAGTATAAGCAAAGTGAATCTCATATAACTGGAAATTGTTGGACTACAGAACTAAGATGTTTAGTAATGACATAATGGGGTTGTATGACATGCATGGCTTATTCAAAAAGTTGTACATGGGTTTTGACTGTTTGTGTATGCTTAATCACTTAGAGGTTGTTTGGTTCATGGAATTGGAAGGAATTTGAAAGAATTGGAATGACCAATTCCATTGACCAAATTCCAAGCCCATGTTTGGTTCACGGAATGAAAGCGATGAAATCCTTTCAATTCTATTGAATTCCACAATCTAAGAAATTCATCATTTCTTGATTTTAGTGAAGGAATTGAATTCCAACCAACCAAACATGTGGTCAAATTCCATTAAATTCCATTCCAATTTCTTCAAATTCAATTATGTGAACCAAACGCCCCCTTGGAGTCAGACGATGGCTTATATGTTTAGCCCATGAGGTGAGATTAATCCATTAAGCAAACACTTTTCCATATCATACTCATTTCTCTCAAAACACTTCGATATCTCAAAATGTCGCGCTACCCTTGCCTCCTCCCTTTTTGATGTTTCCCATCTCATTCCTCCTCATGTAGGTGTGATTGTAGGTTTTACTGAAAACATTGATCCATGGTTGGTCCTTCATCTATCTTTCTCGTTGCTCCATCTTGTCCCTCCTTACTGCACTTAAAAACAACACATTTTGTGTAAGGTTGGAAGATTAAGTTTAACTACTTCTACCGTTTTGTTTTTCTGCTATTGTTTAAGGTGGGATTTGATGGTGGTTAAACCCATGGCAAGGAGACCATTTGCAGTATATTTGTGGGGTTGAGATCTTCAATGGGTTAGGATTGAGTTATGACATTAAGCTGAAGGAGTTTGGTGGTGTCGGGTATCACCATAGACATAGCAATTCCATGGATTGGTCTGATGCGCAATTTTCTTTGTATTTTTGTGGTTATGGCCAATTAGGTGTACTATATTGGCAAATTTCCAGTTTCAAATAGGCATAATTGAATAGTTTATTCATGAATTCAAGCACCTTTATTTGTGCTAGATAAAGGTGCTAATAAAGGGTTTTCATGTTCTGGGTTCTTTGGAGATATAATTTGAAGAAACTTACTGAATGTTGTTGAAGGTTCAATCGGTAATTTTGGATGTCATTGAAGGTTTAATTGGATGTTTTTGGATGTTGTCAAAGGTTTTTTTTTTTTTTTTGGGGGGGGGGGGAGGGTATCCTGGGCCTTTGGCCCAGACTAATCCCTTGGCAAAGAAACCGACTGCGAAAGCATGCAGCCTTGAGGTTAAACCCAGTGGCCATAAAGTTGCGAATGCAAGGAATCGAACCCGGGTTGAGCGCTATGAACTCCATAGGTGATTACCACTACAATAGAGGTTCTTTATGTTCCTGAATTGGCAAAACTGAATTGTTCTAATCCTTCATTAAAAAAACAATAAGGGTAAAATGGTGTTTTAAATCATTAAGATAACTTATTCAGCATAACAAATAAATGATATTTTAGCTTAATCTATACATATTTTAATGAAAATAACATACAAACAACCTATAACTAGGGTGTACAAGAAATCCTCAACCCGCGAAACCCGCCCAACCCAACTCGCTAACAACCCAATTAAACTCAACCCGCCAACCCGCTATTTAGGAGGGTTGAAATTGGGTTATCATAACTCAACCCAACCCAACCCGCCAACCCGCCGCTATGTAACATCCATGATTTTCGGTAAGTAATTGTCACCCGGACGTTTCTGTGACTTGTAAGCCTTGGGGTTTTGTTGGGAAATGCTTTGTTTAAAGTTCCTAAGGGTTTCGAGAAGGTTGGAATGGAAGAAGTCGAGTTTTGGGACTCGAAGGGGTTTGGGCGACAATGCCCGCGACAGTGACAAGTGTCACTGTCGCCGTGTCACTCTCGTGGGAGAGGTACTGATAAGTACTCAATTTTGAGTACTTAAGCACATTTCTCATAGTCTTTTAGATAGGATATTTCACTTTCAAATCCCACTTTGAGTCATTTTCTACCCTATTTTTCCATTTATTGTGTCTTGGAGCTGAATTTGTGTGGTTTACTTGTTCTATTAAGATTGTAGGCTAATTTGGTTATCATTTGGAAATCTATTTGGAAACAGGGCATGCTGCAGCATTGGCACAACATGGAGCTGATCGTTTTTGATGGAAGATCTTGAAGACCGAATCATTTTTTGGCTTGAAATTAATCTTTTGTAACCTTTGGACAATTAGTTAATCTGGTTTGTAATATGTTGGTTAAGTTGGGACAAGCTTTGGTAACTCTAGTTAGTATTAGACTAGGAAAGTACAATTAGATTCCCCTTAATTACAACTTTGCCACTCCTCTTGTCTATAAAAGGAAGGCTTAGTTGCTCATAAGGGGACATCTCTTATCATCATCTTAGTCTATGTTCCTTAATGTCTTTTGCATCTGATTTGTAGTAGCTTGGGGATGATCTTAAATCACTCTTTAGTTCTTTAATTTTAAGTATTAATCTTTAAGTTCTTCATCTTGCTCTTCATATTTTCTTTAAAGCTTTCCATTTTGTTATGCTTAGTTTAATTCTTTTACTTTCTGTCTAACTCACGAACTGGTCTTAATCCAGTCCAGTGTCCTCTTTAATTTCCAGAATTCATGCATTTAATCTTCATCGGGTTCTTCATCTTTTTCATATAGTCTTCATGTTTGAATATGAATGCTTGCAGCATTGAAACAGCATCCACCTGCACATTTTATTTTCTTATATTTTCTTTCTTCATCTTACATCTCTAGCCTTTCTTTTACTCTTTGAATTTAGATTTCAATAGTTAAAGTTCATTGTATTTACTTTCCATTCTTACTTTCTTGTCATTTTCATTTCCTTGTAATTTACTTCCCTTTGTCTTTACATTTCAAGCAACATATATATATATATATATATATATATATACTCTCAAGTCATTTATCTTTCAAGAGCACTTTACATTATGTTCATCTTTGTAATTCTTAGTAGTAGTTTTTTTTATTGTAATGAGTAGCTAATCCTCTTAGCTTGGGTGTGAGGCAAAGGGTGGTTATGTGGATCTAAAAGAAAGTAGGTTTTTGTGACTTTAACGAAATTTTATTATTCCAACTCAAGTTTTATCAAGATAACAAAACTCTTTGACAAAATGATCATTTTGATAGTGTAATAGTGTCATGGACCTAGAGATAGGCCATTGAATAGCGTGTCAATTTAGTGACATGAGAGGTAATATCGAAAGAGTTACTTGCAACGAGAGTTGTTACTTATGTCATTTAAAATGATCCATTCTTGATAAGTTGTCACTTTTTCAAAGGGTTAAAATGGAATAGATTTAGAGATAAACTATTTGGAATACATCAACTTGGGAGGTACGGGGGTTATGTCGAAAGAGTAACTTTTAACAAAGAGAATTTGTTTTGCCGTATATTTTGAGAACTCCATTCCCATCATTCCCTTATCTTGAACGTTGCTCAGAGATGAGACTGTTTATGGCTAATGGAATAATGGGATGGTGAGAGTCCGAAAGGAACGTGTCTTGAAATCGATAATAAAACTAGTTATAGTCAGAAGCATGCTGCAGCATTCCAATAGCATCATGCTATGACAATGCTGTAGCATTGACCTGCTGGATTTTGGATTCATATACCATCAAAAGTCTTACACCCTTGCTTCTATTTTATTCTTGTTATTTAGATCTGTGTTAACCAACCTTCCAAAATATTGATTCAAATTCGTCATCTGAAATCTCATCTTTCATTATACTTTTAACACACTTTTTAGTCCAATCTCTGTGGGACGATATCTGGTATTTTACCACTTTTATTACTTGAAAGGCGACATAATACCAATTTGTATACTTGCTTTTTGGTATTATCTGTCTCACCCTAAGGTACACAAAAGGGCCTGTCAAGTTTTTGGCGCCGTTGTCGGGGATTAGCAAGTCAAAAGTGTTTAAAAGTGTTTTAAAAGATTTGGTTTTTCTACCACCTTTGAGAGTTTCAAAAGATTTTTAAAAGTGGTGCATGCCAAGAATACAACGCGGGGAATTTTTCGATCTAGATCCAGATATTGAGAGAACCTTTCGTCAAAGAATGAGAATTCAAAGAACATTTCAAAACATAAATCCTCTTAATATGGAAGGACCTCCCCCGGGCTTTGAAAACATGCATCTTAGACCACTACTTTTGGAAAATCAACCGCCGCCTTTGGAAAATCAAATGAGACCACCTTTAGTGCATCAAATCAGGCCACCACCAATTTTTGCAAATAATCAACCAATTTTTGGAAATCTTCCACCTCATCAGTTTCAAAATCACCAAAATCATAATGAGGAAGAAGATGATGTCGGATCTATTGGTAATGTTGAACCACAAAACATCATTGATCTTGCAAACTCAAAAGATGGAAGAATTATGGACTATGCAATTCCTAATTTTGAGCAATTAAATTCTGGGATTGTTAGGCCACAATTGGAAACTTTACATTTTGAACCAAAACCCATCATGTTTCATATGTTGCAAGACAATGGTCAATTTGCCGGAATGCCATCGGAAGATCCACATTCACATTTAAAATCTTTTATGGAAATCACCGATGTTTTTCTAATCCCTGGAGTATCTGCTGATGCCTTAAGGCTCACTCTATTCCCATTTTCTTTAAGGGACCGGGCAAAAGTTTGGTTCAATTCATTAGCACCAGGTTCAGTACCATCATGGAGTGATATGGCCTAGAAATTTTTGCGAAAATATTTTCCACCCACCCGGAATGCCAAATCCATAAATGAGATTTGCATGTTTAAACAAATGGATGATGAAGCTATTCCGGATGCGTGGGAAAGATTTAAAGAATTGTTGAGAAAATGCCCTCATCATGGCATTCCCTACTGTATTCAACTCGAGACGTTTTACAATGGGCTTGTTCCCAATGCAAAACAAATGCTCGATGCGACTTCAGGAGGGGCTTTTACTTCTAATACCTACAATGCCGGGTATGAGATTCCTGAAAAGATTTCAACCAACAATGGACATTGGGCTGATCCAAGGGCCCAAACTCAAAGGAAAACTACTGGAATGCATGATGTGGATGCATATACTGCATTGACAGCTCAGCTTGCTTCCATGACCAACATGCTTAAAAATATAACTGCTGGTCAAGGAGCACAACCGACTGTCCCTACACCTGCTTCAGCAGTTCTTTCTGTGCAATGTGTGTGTTGTGGTGGAGAACATTCCTATGAACACTGTCCGCACAATTCTGAATCTGTAAATTTTGTTCAAAACAGACCTGCTTCCCATTCCAACCATTACAATGCAAGCTAGAAACAACACCCAAACTTCTCTTGGAACAGTCCATGTCTGAATCCACCAGCACCAAAGCACCAAGGGAACTCCAATTTTCAAAATCAAGCAAGTAATTCTCAAAACCAGTACAAGGGAAATTTTCAAAATAACCATCATCAGAATAATCGTAATCAAGGTTTTCAAAACAATCAGCACACTCAACCACCTTTTCAAAATCAACATCATGAACCTCCACAAGATGAATCAAATATCTCTTTTGAAGTAATGATGAGAGGATTTATGAGTCAGATACAAGCAACTCTCCGAATTTTGGAAACACAAGTCAGTCAAATTGCATTTAATCAGAACAACAGAGCCTCGGGCACTTTGCCTAGTAATACAGAATTACCCAAGGCTCCTGGAAAAGAACATGTGAAAGTTGTCACACTTAGGAGTGGTAAAGAATTACCTGAGTCAATGGAAAAGGAATCAACAACCAAAACAGATTTTGAGAAAACACCCGAGTCTATTCCTGATCCAGAGATTTCTGTAATTCCAATGCCAGAAACTCAAGTAGAAAGCCAAAACCCTAAGATCACAAGTTCAAGTCCACCTTTGACTGATCCAAAGACCACAGTTGTGATTTCACCAAATGAAACCAAGACCAAAAGCATATTGAATCCATCTTGCTCAAAACAATCAAACCAAGCAGTTATAAAACCAGTTCCCCCTTACATTCCTTACCCCCAAAGGTTAAGGAATGAGAAAGAGGAATTGCAATTTAAGAAATTTTTGGATGTTTTCAAAGCATTGCATATCAACATACCTCTTGTTGAAGCAATTGAGTAGATGCCCAGTTATGTCAAGTTTTTAAAAGACATATTGAGCAAGAAAAAGAAGTTGAATGAATATGAGATTGTTGCCCTCACTGAAGGTTGCAGTGCTCTCTTGACCAACAAATATCCCCCTAAGCAAAAAGATCCAGGGAGTTTTACCATTCCTTGCTCCATAGGTGGGAAAGAGGTTGGGAAGGCACTGTGTGATTTAGGTGCTAGTGTCAACCTTATGCCATTGTCCATTTTCAAAAGCTTAGGCATAGGAGAGGCCAGACCTACCACAGTCACACTCATTCTAGCTGATAAGACTATTGCATATCCCAAGGGTAAGATTGAAGATGTGTTAGTCCAGGTTAACAAGTTCATTTTTCCAGCTGACTTTATCATTTTAGACTTTGAGGCTGACAAGGATATTCCCATACTTTTGGGAAGACCTTTCTTAGCTACGGGTAGAACTTTGATAGATGTCCAGAAGGGTGAGTTGACCTTGAGACTACAAGACCAAAAAGTCACATTCAATGTCTTCAATTCTTTGAAATACCCTAGTGATCTAGAAGACTGCTCAAGCCTAGGTGTCATTGAGGAATTGTGTCATGAGGAGGGAGTCAAACAAGTTTGTAGGATAGAAGAGGAGGATGAGGAAGACCTGACCTCGGGAGACTTAGACAAGGAATATGATGATGATGATGATAAGACCTTGGAGAAAGAGTCTGTCCCTTTGGATGCTGCAACATTTGAGCTGCTAGAAAGTAATGAACAAAAGTCATTTACTCCATCAATAATCTCACCACCTGACCTGGAGTTGAAACAACTCCCATCCCACTTGAAGTATGCCTTTCTAGGAGAAAAAGACAAACTACCTGTCATTATTTCTGCCACCCTAGAATTGCATCAAGAAAAGAAGTTAGTAGATATGTTGAAGTTGCACACAAAAGACATAGGATGGACTATTGCTGGCCTTAAAGGGATTAGTCCCTCTATTTGTCAACATAAGATCATCTTAGAAGACAAGAACTTCACTTCCATAAAGCCACAAAGAAGACTAAACCCTGTCATGAAAGAGGTAGTGAAAAAGGAAATTTTGAAATGGTTAGATGCAGGAATTATTTTCCCAATAGCCAGTAGTTCTTGGGTTAGTCCAGTCCAGTGTGTACCCAAGAAGGGAGGGATCACTGTCATTTCCAATGACAAGAATGAACTCATCCCTACCAGAATAGTCTTCGGATGGAGAATTTGCATGGACTACCATAGGCTGAACAAGGCTACTCAAAAGGACCATTTTCCCTTACCTTTTGTTGATCAAATGTTAGACAGGTTGGCTGGAAAAGAGTACTACTGCTTCTTGGATGGATACTCAGGATACAACCAGATAGCCATAGCACCAGAAGACCAGGAGAAGACTACCTTCACTTGTCCTTATGGCACCTTTGCCTTCAGAAGGATGCCTTTTGGGCTTTGCAATGCTCCTGCCACTTTTCAGAGATGCATGATGTCCATATTTTCTGATATGCTTGAAAAATCCATTGAAATATTTATGGATGATTTTTCTGTTTATGGTTCATCTTTTGATCAGTGTTTGGATAATTTGAAACAAAGTCTTCAAAGGTGTGAGGAGACTGACCTGGTCCTTAATTGGGAAAAATGTCATTTCATGGTAACAGAAGGGATTGTCCTTGGTCATTTAATTTCTAAAAGAGGAGTTGAGGTAGACAAAGCTAAACTTGAAGTAATTGAAAAACTACCTGAACCAACCACTGTTAAAGGTATCAGGAGCTTTCTTGGCCATGCTGAATTTTATAGACGGTTTATAAAGGACTTTTCAAAAATTTCAAAACCTTTATGTCTATTATTACAGTATGACCAAAAGTTTGATTTCAATGATGAATGTAGAAATGCATTCAACACTTTAAAGAAAGCTTTGGTAACTGCACCAGTGGTTGTGGCTCCTGAATGGGACAAACCTTTTGAGATCATGTGTGACGCAAGTGACTGGGCTGTTGGTGTTGTGTTAGGTCAAAGAAAAGAGAAAAAAATTCATTCCATCCACTATGCAAGCAAAACCCTAAATGAAGCTCAAATGAATTACACAACAACTGAGAAAGAATTATTGGCTGTGGTGTTTGCATTTGAAAGGTATAGATCATATTTGATGGGAGCAAAAGTCATTGTACATACCGACCATGCTGCCATTAAATATTTGATATCAAAGAAAGATGCAAAACCTAGACTGATAAGATAGGTTTTATTGTTGCAAGAGTTTGACCTAGAGATTATTGATAGGAAGGGGACTGAGAACCAAGTGGCCGACCATTTATCCAGGTTAGAAAAACAGGTTGAAAGTAGAAAAGAAGGAGACATTATAGAGGCTTTTCCAGATGAAAAGATTCTTATGGTGCAGGCACAACTTCCATGGTTTGCTGATATAGCAAATTATTTGGCATGTGGCATCATACCTTCTGATTATACTCATCACATGCTTAAGAAATTTCCCCATGATTGCAAATTTTACTTGTGGGATGACCCTTTTCTGTTTAAACTTGGTACAGATCAATTGTTGAGAAGGTGTATCCCATAAACTGAAGCTGCAGCAATTCTACAGCATTGCCATCAATCAGCTTATGGAGGACATTTTGGAGGCCAAAGAACAGCAGCTAAAGTGCTTCAATCAGGATTTTATTGGCCAACTCTCTTTAAATATTCCCATAATTTTGTTCAAAGATGTAATGAATGCCAGAGAAGTGGTTCCATTTCTCAGAAAAATGAAATGCCTTTGAATGGGATCTTGGAAGTTGAGTTATTTGATGTTTGGGGAATAGATTTTATGGGACCTTTTCCCCCTTCAAACAATTGTCAATATATTTTAGTTGTTGTTAATTATGTTTCAAAATGGGTAGAAGCAATGGCATGTGTTTCTAATGATGCTAAAACTGTTGTAAAGTTTTTACAAAAGCAGATTTTTACAAGGTTTGGTACCCCCCGGGCACTAATTAGTGATGAGGGTACCCACTTTATAAACAATTTGTTGAGTAAAGTTCTTGAAAAATATCATGTGAAACACAGGGTTGCCACTACATACCACCCACAAACCAATGGTCTGGCTGAGCTCTCAAACAGGGAAATAAAAGGGATTCTTGAAAAAGTTGTTAAACCAAATAGAAAAGACTGGGCTTTCAAATTAGATGATGCTTTATGGGCATACAGAACTGCTTTTAAAACACCTTTGGGTATGTCTCCATACAAGCTAGTCTTTGGAAAAGCACGTCATCTCCCTTTGGAACTTGAACATAAAGCATATTGGGCAATAGAATAATTGAACATGAACTTAGATGAGGCTGGCAACAAGAGAAAGTTGCAACTCTGTGAGTTAGAGGAACATAGAAACATGTCATATGAGAATGCCAAGTTGTACAAAGAAAAAACAAAAAAATGGCATGACAATAGGATCAGGCACAGAGAGTTGAAAGCAAGCCAAAAATGTCTTTTGTTCAATTCTAGGCTGAAGTTGTTTCCAGGTAAACTTAAGTCTAGATGGTCAGGCCCATTTCTCATCCACAAAGTATATCCATATGGGGTTGTCGACTTAGTCAATCCGGAAAACAATAGTGTGTTCAAAGTCAACGGCCAGAGAGTAAAGCTATATCATGATGTTATAGCATCTCCACAGCATGGCTCTGTGGAGATGGTCACTCTATGCTAAAAAGCTTCAATCAAAGATGGGAACTATCTTAAAGTTCCACAATCTGTGTAAATAATTTATGTTTAATTAGTATAGCAACTTTCTCTGTTAGTCTTGTGTAATTTGTTTGTTAGTATGCAGCCTTAATTTAGGAAAAAGGAGGAAACAAGAGGATGCTATTCCAATGCTACAGCACCAGAAATCTGAGTCTTCAAAGAAAAAGGGAATGTCCGGCTGAGAATTTGGGGAATATATCAGAAGCATTTTTTTTGGGTTTGTTTAAGAAAAGTACACTAGGTGACATCATATTTTTGGCTATTTTTAGACTTTGTATCTAATTTATAGCAACAATGATTAGGAAGGCTCCAAAAGATGCCTTTTGTGTACCTCACCTTAAAAACCCAAAGGTCATTACCCATTTTACATCTTGCATCTTCCAAATTAATCAGATAAGGACACCATCCTATCACCTTTTTGTCTTTTCATCTTCCAAAAACCCTCTTTTATGATATAACCGTTTCCTCTCTCTCACTCTCACTCCCACTCTCCTCACTCCCTGTTTCTTCCTTCTCAAGCCGAACACCTCTCAAAAACCACCATCTTCTTCCCCTTTTTCTGCATTCAATCTGTAACAATGGCTAGGGTTAAGAGAGCCATGGTTCGAAACCTTACTAGTGCCGAAAGAAGAAGAAGCCCGCGAACTAGGGCTGTTGATCAGACTCCAAGCACTAATACGCCTCAATCACCAGTGGTCCTTGAGGATAACTCCATCTCTCCTCAGGTTCGAGCATTTCCATTCCTCCACATTATTTCTCCACTCACCAAAGACACAGAGGTCGATAACACCTCTGTGGCCGATAAAGGTGAAAGTTCGACAAAGCCAACCTCAACAGGGGGGGATTCAACAAGGAACCTTCTTGCTATCATTGCTCATCCTAAGTTCATTGCTATTGAAGAATCTCAAGTATTGCCTATTGTTCACAAATCCTTGGCTGATGGATCTTTCACTTCTTGTTCAGAGGATGACTCTGACAGACCCATTGCTTCCACAAAAATTGATTTTGGGCATGGTATGAGTTCGATAGCTCTTTTGGACCATTGAACCCTACGGCCAATAAGGAAAACACCCCCGCTGATGTTCTCGAGGGTAAAGAGATTTTGGTCTCTGTTGAAAATCCCACTGAGAAGGTTGTGATTCTTGAGACCCCTGAAACCCTGCTTAAGAAAGAAACAGAGAAAAGTGAGGACACATTAGTTGAGAATCTGGAGTTAGAGAGGGAAGAAAGAACAGAGGACCCATTTGTGGATTTCCCTCAAAATGATATTGTGTGGACTGAGGAAGAGGAACCTGTGATACTCAAGCCAACTAAGAAAAGAAAGAGATTGGGAAAGGTCTATGCCAAGAAGACCAACAGGGAAGGGTCCAGAAAGAGTAAGAGGACCAAGAGAGTGATGACTGAGGGAGAACCATCTGTAACCAAACCTAGTGATACCAACTGTTATGATGCATCATCCTTGCAGCATGAGCAATCAGTGAGAAGGAAAGATAGAAGTGAGGAACCTGTTGTACCTCTCTTGCCAAGGCCTACCTCACCTCACAATGGGTTCAGCTCCAAGGCTGCAGCAAAAATGTGGCCTAAATTTCAGACTAAGATTGGGTTCCCTGAGAAAGGAATAGATGAGCACAGTATGAGGGAATTCCATTTCATTAGGCAGGTAGTTGACACCCAAGGTCTCAGCAAGCTGTGTCATGTGTATACCTCCTACAATCTCACCTTTATTAGAGAGTTCTACTGTGAGATGTCTGTGACTTCAGCCTCAAAGATTCAGGTTAGAGGAACCACTGTCAACCTCACTGCCAAAAGGATCAACCAGTTCCTAGGACTCAACCCACCAAAGAAAACAGAATATTATGCACTTGTGCATAAGGCCACTGTTAATGACCTTGTTGAAGTTGTTGCAGTCTTGGGAAAACCTAAAACCACTTGGGAAAGCCACACAAATCTCATGCTAAGGACCTTCAGAGCTTCCAACCTCACAGTTGACTCCAATGTATGGATCAACTTTGTGAGGCATACCATCTCACCAACCTCTCATGATACTTTCATCACTGTAGAAAGAATGATTTTACTGTATTGCCTTGTAACAGGTAAAACCATCAACTTTGGAAGGATCATCATGAAAAGTATAAGGGAATGCTCTACCAGATCAAAATCAAGGGGAAAATTTTATTTCCCTGGAATGTTGACCCAGATACTAACTGAGATGGGTGTCCCTAGATACATAGATGATCTAATTGTGAAGGAGCAGAGAGAAAGACATCAGATGGACATGAAGGCAGTACAGAGGCTGAAAGACAGAAAAGAGAAAGGTATTGGGGTAAATGAGATGGTGGGGATGATGCAGTAAATGCTAGCTCAGAACAACAATTTTATGGACACAATCCTGCACCAAAGGAATGAGTTTATGGAGAAGCTGGAAGACCTTAAGGTGGAGGTGCAGTCCATGGTTGATGGCAGAAAAAGAAGGGATCTAGAGGAGGAGAATGCAGAAGTGAAGAAGCTGAAAAAGTTGGTGAAAAGGCAGAAGACAGAGATAGTAGGTCTGAAGGCAAAGTTGAGAGCAGAAAGAAGTGCCCACATTGGTGCTGCAGCATCCAGCCTCATAGCAGCATCACTTGCAGCCCCTGTTGGCCACACACAGCCTACTCAACCTGAGTAGGACAGGTTTAAATCACACCCTTTTTGCTCCATGTCTGTTTATTTTTAGTTTTTAGTCTAGGATTAGTCTTTTAATTTTTTTTAGGTTTGTTTTGTTTGCATTGAATCATGTTGTGTTGTGATAAACTAGTTGTATAGCCATAATAATTTCATAAGTGCACATCTCATTTTTAGAAGTCATGCATGCTAGAACTAACCTGATAGTTTCTTGGGACACATTCTGGATCACATTTTGCACAATCACACTTAATAGCATATATCCTTTTCTTGCACCGTAGCCACCCAACTTCAAAGATAAAAACACCTTTCTCTCCTACAATGAGGACATTGCAAAATTCTTAGTTTGGGGTGGGGGCGTCTAATATGGCACAAGAAAAAACCATGAAAAGTGGAAAATCAACACCACAAAAGTCCCATAGGGGTTGGTGTATGTACCAACAGAAAATGCACAAAATTTGAAAATTTTCAAGTGTTGGTACATGTGTGAGAAAAGGCATGGAAAGGAAAGAAAGAGCCAAAAGAGAGAGACTCATACACTCAAAGCCATGAAAAAGGTGTGATGTAGGATGTGTGTCCATAACAAAAAGAATATAAGGCTAGCATATGGTTCATGTTAAAGCATCTAGGATGAGATTATTGGTTACTTTGGATTTATGAAAGGCTATATGATGTAGACTTGGCATGCTCAAACTCATGATATACACCTAATGTATTCCAATGCAAAACTTTCACATTTAATGTCTTTTCTTTTGTTATTTTCATTGATTGGGGACAAGCAAAGTTTTTAGTTTGGGGTGGTGATAAGTACTCAATTTTGAGTACTTAAGCACATTTCTCATAGTCTTTTAGATAGAATTTTTCACTTTCAAATCCCACTTTGAGTCATTTTCTACCCTATTTTTCCATTTATTGTGTCTTGGAGCTGAATTTGTGTGGTTTACTTGTTCTATTAAGATTGTAGGCTAATTTGGTTATCATTTGGAAATCTATTCGAAAACAGGGCATGCTGCAGCATTGGCACAACATGGAGTTGATCGTTTTTGATGGAAGATCTTGAAGACCGAATCTGATTTTTGGCTTGAAATTAATCTTTTGTAACCTTTGGACAATTAGTTAATTTGGTTTGTAATATGTTGGTTAAGTTGGGACAAGCTTTGGTAACTCTAGTTAGTATTAGACTAGGAAAGTACAATTAGATTCCCCTTAATTACAACTTTGCCACTCCTCTTGTCTATAAAAGGAAGGCTTAGTTGCTCATAAGGGGACATCTCTTATCATCATCTTAGTCTATGTTCCTTAATGTCTTTTGCATCTGATTTGTAGTAGCTTGGGGATGATCTTAAATCACTCTTTAGTTCTTTAATTTTAAGTATTAATCTTTAAGTTCTTCATCTTGCTCTTCATATTTTCTTTAAAGCTTTCCATTTTGTTATGCTTAGTTTAATTCTTTTACTTTCTGTCTAACTCACGAACTGGTCTTACTCCAGTTCAGTGTCCTCTTTAATTTCCAGAATTCATGCATTTAATCTTCATCGGGTTCTTCATCTTTTTCATATAGTCTTCATGTTTGAATATGAATGCTTGCAGCATTGAAACAGCATCCACCTGCACATTTTATTTTCTTATATTTTCTTTCTTCATCTTACATCTCTAGCCTTTCTTTTACTCTTTTAATTTAGATTTCAATAGTTAAAGTTCATTGTATTTACTTTCCATTCTTACTTTCTTGTCATTTTCATTTCCTTGTAATTTACTTCCCTTTGTCTTTACATTTCAAGCAACATATATATATATATATATACTCTCAAGTCATTTATCTTTCAAGAGCACTTTACATTATGTTCATCTTTGTAATTCTTAGTAGTAGTTTTTTTTATTGTAATGAGTAGCTAATCCTCTTAGCTTGGGTGTGAGGCAAAGGGTGGTTATGTGGATCTAAAAGAAAGTAGGTTTTTGTGACTTTAACGAAATTTTATTATTCCAACTCAAGTTTTATCAAGATAACAAAACTCTTTGACAAAATGATCATTTTGATAGTGTAATAGTGTCATGGACCTAGAGATAGGCCATTGAATAGCACGTCAATTTAGTGACATGAGAGGTAATATCGAAAGAGTTACTTGCAACGAGAGTTGTTACTTGTGTCATTTAAAAATATCCATTCTTGATAAGTTGTCACTTTTTCAAAGAGTTAAAATGGAATAGACTTAGAGATAAGCTATTTGGAATACATCAACTTGGGAGGTACGGGGGTTATGTCGAAAGAGTAACTTTTAACAAAGAGAATTTGTTTTGCCGTATATTTTGAGAACTTCATTCTCATCATTCCCTTATCTTGAACTTTGCTTAGACATGAGACTGTTTATGGCTAATGGAATAATGGGATGGTGAGAGTCCGAAAGGAACGTGTCTTGAAATCGATAATAAAACTAGTTATAGTCAGAAGCATGCTGCAGCATTCCAATAGCATCATGCTATGACAATGCTGTAGCATTGACCTGCTGGATTTTGGATTCATATACCATCAAAAGTCTTACACCCTTGCTTCTCTTTTATTCTTGTTATTTAGATCTGTATTAACCAACCTTCCAAAATATTGCTTCAAATTCGTCATCTGAAATCTCATCTTTCATTATACTTTTAACACACTTTTTAGTCCAATCTCTGTGGGACGATATATGGTATTTTACCACTTTTATTACTTGAAAGGCGACATAGTACCAATTTGTATACTTGCTTTTTGGTATTATCTGTCTCACCCTAAGGTACACAAAAGGGCCTGTCAGGTACCGTGGGATCTAAGGAGCGGGCGACTATGCCCCGCGACTATGCCAAGGGCATAGTCGCCGTGTCAATGTCGCTGGCGGGGGCTAAGAGGCTGTTAAATCCGAACTTTGCACCATTTTTCCACATTTCTCACTTCTATGTTCTCCCTTTTCTCTCCCAAGTTCCAAAACCGAACCCTAACCTATTTTGGGGGTTTTTCCTCCCCAAACCACATGTTTACTCACCATCTAACTAGTTGGAATCTTGAGTCACGAAACCTCCATTTTCATCTTCCCTATCAAGTTCATCGGTTGGGAGCTCGGGTTGAAGTGTTGGATTGGGTGTTCTCGGAAAATCTCGTCATCTTTAATGGTAAGCTTCTTTGATTTAAGGTTATATACGTTCTTTGGGTGTTTCCCTAGTGTTTGGGGTATCAAATCTCAGATTTGTTAGTTTTGGAGAAACTAGGGTTTTGGTCTCATTTAGGGATTTTGGTGTATAATGTTGGGGAATGTTTCTATGTGGTTGTTTATGGATATTTATGGTTCGGTATGTATGGATCTAGGTTTTGGAAGTTCTTGGCTTGAGGATTCAAGTGACCTTCAAAAGAGCTCGTTGGTTGAAATCTAGATTTAGCCTAAATCTAGCAAGGTGAGTTCAAGTTGATTTGTGAAAACGGTGTACATGCCAAAATGTTTGTTTTAAAGTGTTTTGTGCCTTACATGAAATTGTTGAACTGCTGATAAGTTTTGTTAACTGCTGATAAGTTGGTCATTTTTAAAGGTGTTTAACTTTATAAGCTCATATAGCACACATCTTTGGGATTTTGGGCATTATGATAAATAAATCATGTATTTTGGTATTTTAATGATTTATTTATGGAAGTAGATTTTGAGTAAAGACGTATCTCATTTTGTGTTTTGGAGAAATGCATGGTTTTGTGTTACGGGACGTTTTGAAAGGATAAATGTTGTAAACTCACTTGGAAAATGATTTGTCCCAATTGGAGTTAATTATATGTTTTGGAGCATGGGTATATAAGTACGGGTTAATTATATTTGATTTCATTTTATGGATTTCGACGTTGGGTCTTTGGATTTGTTGAGCTTATGACTCGGTTTGGATTTTGTTGGGTATTGAGGACACTTGTCCGTTTTAATTACTCAATGTTGAGCATTTGGTTAAGATTTGCATTTACTGCATCTTAGTTGAGAATTGCATGTTTGAATGCAATATTTCATTCGTTTTGAGTTATGTAATGGTTTAGTTAGTGCAATGGATTCATAGGCACGATGTTCCTCTGTCCCCGCTTGGGAAGTTGGTTCACCATTTGGCACGGAATAGGCATCGGGCTCCATGGTAAGTAGGGTGTGGGCCTATACGGTCGGGCAACGTCCCATGGACAGTAAGGTGTAATTCCATTGTGCCCGAGTTGCCCGGTTTTGGGGACTCTCAAGGATAGACCTGGAGTGGTTGACTTGATGTTTTCGGGCGATAGACTTGGAGTAGTTGAGCTCGGTGGGTGTTTTATGTGTAACCCACATGTTTTGATTTACTACATAACTATGTGACCTACTTTGTGTTCAGTCACGTACAATGTAAGCGGGTCTTCCCCGTCACCAATAGGTGTGGTTTTGGTTATGGAGTTTTATAATGCATATTTTCGAAGAAGTTTGAGTATGGGTATTTACTGATGTTTTAAAGTTCTAATTATTGAAACTCATTTGAGTCATTGGGTGGTTTTGGAAGTGGGAGTTATCGACGTTTTCAGTGTTTGATCATTATAATGTCAGTTATATTTTACGAGTGCTTTGGGTTTTGGCTTTATTTAAAGAGGCGTATGTTTTATGATTTTAATCACGAAAAGGGTGAACGTTGAAAGGAGATTGTTTTAAGATTTAATGTATTTCATTTTTGGTTGCTTTCAAATCAAATGTATTGGATTGTGGAAATCATGATTTTAAATAACATTCTTAAAGTTATTGCTTTATATATCTCTAATGTAAAACTCTTGAGCTCACTAGGCGTTAATCCTAACTTTTTTATTTGTCGGCATGTGCATCAGGTTCCAGAAGGGGGTTCGGTTCTAGCAGTCACATGAAGAGATGTGCTTAGTGGTTCACGAGTGTAAGTATTTGGTGAAGTCCTCCGCAGTTTGGAGATAGTGACACTTTTGGGTTTTAGTAGCACCCGTCCTCATTATAGACTATTTGTATAGAAAGAATGTGTGTATTGAGGTTAAATATTAAATTGTGGTTGTAGATGATTTATTTATTGGTATATTTAGAAAATTTTAAATTAGTTGTTATTTCCAGATTTGAGGGTGTTATACGCTAATATATATTATTTCGATAAATTTATATATATATATATATAATATTTACAACCATTATAATTCACAACCCAAAAAATATATACATATATTTGTCAAATTAAAAACCCAAAATATATATACAAATATTAGTCCAATTTACAGCCCAAAACCCAAAATTAATCCAACTACGTTAAGGCCCGAATTAATTCAGCTAGGTCGATCGATATGTCTCAATAAGCACGAATGCACGAGTACACTAAAACAACTAGACAGACGTTGTTGTTTTCATTGCATAAATAAACATATGAAGTATGTTTCCAACAATATATTTCAAATTAGAAGTATAAACATAAATGAATATAAGGAGTATGTTTTAAAATAGAAGTTGGAACCATGAATTTTTGTTTTCATTGTATTGATGTTTTTAATGTTTGATTTTTATTGCGTAGAGAAATATCATATTTTCTTTTTGTAGGTTCTAACTTTGTATTTTTATATCATATTTCCTATGTATACGAGCAATGGAAAATACTCCTAAGTCTCCAAAAATCGAAGACAATGATGAATCAAACACGTCTAAGAAAAGGGGATGTAGATCCTCGAATATTTGTAATAACTAATAACTTTGTTGGCTACATTTTTAGCATTTATTTATAGTCTTTCAATCGTCAACTTTATGAATATTTATAAACCGCCAACCCAACACAACCCGCCCTAACCCGCAAGGGTTGGGTTGGGTTATACTTTTGAATGGGTTGGGTTGATAATTTTCAAACCGCCGTAATTGGGTTGGGTTGTAAAAATGTCAAAAACCGCCCAACCCAACCCGTGTACACCCCTACCTATAACACATACCAAGATTATACTTGATTTTATTGGTGTATAACACATGGATATTGTTCATCAGTATAACAACCCAAACTTTAATTACATCAAAATATAATATTTCAACTAGAAACGACCCCAAACCTACAATTTAAAAGAATATGGTTTGTCACGACAACCTATTACACAACTGAGTCAAAAGGAAATACTATAAGGAGTCTTCTAGCTTCTGGGTAAAAGCTCACATCTTCTCCTTACCCTTACCAGTACTTGCTACCTTGCGATAACCTGAAACGGGTTTATAGATTTGAAAGAGCGAGGGTTAGACCGATGGTCTAGTGAGTCCCCTCCAAGCGCTACTGCAACAATTCAAATATTATTTAAAACATTTAAACAAAGTCTTACGTCTCACGATCGTAACTCACTCTACTAACCAAACATTTACCACATTTTACGCCTCGCGAGCGTAACTCACACTATTGACCAACACTGCCGTCAGAGACGGTATGTCTGTCTCGTACTGCCTTATTTTTTGGGACACACCCCAATGACATAAACGGGCCACACTCCCCGGTACGATCAGGCGGGCCACACTCCCCGACTTAGGTCAAAACTTCCGAATCAAATGTATGCATACATCTAATCATCAACAATATATAAAACGAGTTTATATAAACATAGCATGAACATGCCAACATAATTAAATCAACTTTTTCAATAAACCTTCACAAACTTTTGATAATAAAGGCGTGCAGTTCAGAAACTCATATTTATCAAATAACTTTCGCAATCGGAAACGGATTTAGTTTGAAAGACTCACCTCAGATCCTTCTCGCTTAAAGCCCGCTTTCTAACAATTAACACCACCTACGACAACACCGATAAATCGATAAGCTAACTCGCAAATAACTCTCTTTCCCTCTCTAAACATAAAATACGACACACTGTGCCACCCCGGTCGAGACCACCCCGGACGAGACCACCCCGGGCGACACACCGGGCTCCCCGGTCCGGTCGACACCGGTCTCCCCGGTCCGGTCGACACCACACCGGTTGGCACCGGTCTCCCCGGTCCGGTCCGGTCGATATTCAAAACTCGTCCAGAACGATTCAAAACTCGAACATAACCAAATTAACTCTTAAATCTCGAATGCAACGGCTAAAAGCTTGACAACGAGATCATTTACCGACTAACTTACTGCAGAAGAAAGTATTAGACTAGAATCATACCTTGATTTGAAGAGAATCGAACGATCCTTCAAAACCTAGTCTCCCCTTCTCCCTGCTCTCGTCTCCTTCAGTCGCTCCACAAAATATCAGAATGAATTCTGATAAATATCTTAGGGTTAAGTTCTATATATATAACCCAAGTTACATTTTACCCCCTTGAACTTTGGGTCTCGCTTAACTTTTCACCCAACTCCCAAAATTATTAAAAATTTTGAACCCGAATATTACAATATCAGCCTTTAGAAAGCCATCCAACAAATTGTAGGTGTATTAATGTTGTTAGATTGTAGTTACGTAACATGTTTCAAATGTGGAATAGTCATTGAACGCCATTTATATACAATAGTTTCAAACACATCGTTACAACTTGTTCTTCTATTAACATGAGAAATAAATTAAAAGACCCCCGCTTGACGAGAATAAAAAACAACTTAAAGTAAACAAGTTAAAATTTCCAAAAACAAATCGTAATCATTTTATTCAACTTTCGATATCGATAACATTCAATAAATGAAGGATAGTTTAATAGAAAGGGAAGGGACCGGCGAAAGGTTAGCGAAGCCCTAATGTTTTGGCTCGTTAATTAGGAAGACGAGAAGTAGGATGAAGTAATCCAGTAAATAACTGTTTATATTTTAATAAATATTTTTTTTGTTGATTTAATATAAAAATCCTTGATTTTTAATTTATTTATTTTATTTTAAAAAACAATTTTAATCATATTTAAAATGTAAATATTCTACCATAAATATTTCATCAAACCAAATTAATCTATATCCTACTTTAATGTCATTAATATAAAGTGAAATAAAAAATCCAAATCTTAAAAATATTAAGTTTAATAAATATAGACATGACCAAGAATTTAATGGAATTTATTGCTCCATTCCGTCTTTAAATTAATACAATATCTTATTTTTCAAACAGATTTTTTTCCAAACTTTATTTATACCCATTTATATATATTATTACAAAATATTAATGAAATTAATTGTAATCTACAAGTTTAAAATATATATATATATATATATATATATATCTGATTTTCAAATAATATGTTAAAGTCAAAATATTATAGGATTGTTTCCACTGAAAAGTTGAGGTTAACCGTTAAAGTGAGAAGTGTTTATCAACCGTTTGATGAGAAATTAATGTACATTAGGATGATATGTACCGGGATGCACTCAATTTTCTTTTCATTTGATTCTTTATGGAAAGTAATTAGGGTTCATTAATTATTATCAAGATATTTATGAAATATTATAGAATTTATTTATTATGATCATTGCTTTAAATTGGGTAACAATCGAGATATTTATGGAGTCAAATATTCATTAAAGTATATGAACAATTAAAATTTATTTGTATTTGATATATATATATATATACACACACACACATACGAAGGATCGTGTGAGAAGGGGAGTTAAAATGAGAAACGTAAGAAAGGATTTGACTCACTGATCACTTTTAATTAGTGTTAATCAAATTGTTTAGATTAAGTACCAAACTAACCCATTAATTAGCTTAGAAAGGAATTTTCAGTTGATCTTCAATTAAGATTGATCAAAGGATGTAGATCTCTTCTTACGTTTCTCACGATAACTATTATTCTTACTGAAAACCAACTATATATATATATATATATAGTGAGAGAGAGTGTGTGTGTGTGTGTCTAATTAGTACGTATCATATAAACAATCAGATAAGGTATTCATATAAATGATAAAAGTTTATTTATTATGATCTGGATATTATGGAAGATGACCAAAGTTTATTAATTATGATAAACGCTTTATATAAAGAAACAATCAACATTTATTAAAACAAATATTTATTTGATTAAATGAACAACTGAGATTGATTTGTACTAATTAGAGGGTTTGTATTTGAAAATATATATATATATATATAGAGAGAGAGAGAGAGAGAGAGAGGTTGGTAGGTTATTATACAACTCTTTATAGTTTATATGATGCAACCTCTACCCCTTTATCTACCACTCATTTTATTTTCAGTTTTTTTTTTTTCCTTAATTACAAAAGTAAAAATAAAATTAGTGATATATAAAAAGATTACATGAGGTTGTACTATTTAAAGGGATTGCATGTCAACGTCTCTCTATAAATATATATGTGTGTATAAATTAAATATATGAGAAGATAATTAAATGCTATAATGGTACCAATGTACAACACCCAATGCGTATGAAATATAAATTCATTGATGACCCTCATATCATTTAATTGACTTTAATTTTCGCATTTAATACCACAACTAATTAAATATTTTTCAAATGGTAACAATTATATCGCAATAAAAGATGTACAACACCCAATGCGTAAGAAATGTAATATTGCATTTAATATCAACATACAACACCTTTCAATACCATCAATTAGAATTGTACACGAGTCAATATATAAATATATATGTATATCGTTTTCGTAATTATCATGAGAAGAGTCAAAATGAATCTTTATCGTTAGATCAATCCTAATTGAAGAGCCATCGAAAATATCTTTCTAAGCTAATTCATAGGTTATTTTGAAACTTAATCTAAACCATTAGATCAACTAATTAAAAGTGATCAATAGTCCATATCTCTTCTTAAACTTCTCACTTTAACTTATATTTTCACACAATCTTCGTGTGTGTGTGTGTGTCACTTTAATATATATATATATATATATATATATATATATAGGCCAAGGATAATTTGCAACCCATGTAAATTTTACAACTCATGCAACCCACATCTTAACCGTTAGATTAATGATAAGCGGTTATTTTATTTTTATTTTTATGTTTTTTTAATTGAAAATATTGGGCCCACATCTTTTGTAACCGTCGATCATGAATCCAACGGTTAAGATGTGGGTTGAATGGGTTGTAAAATTTACGTGGGTTGCAAATTAAACTACCCCTATATATATATATATAGCTTTGGGTTCATTTGAGAAATGGTAAATATATGAGAAATAGAGAAATAATCCTAGCCATTTTTTTTGTAACCGTGGGTTTCCGAGTCAGCTTACGCGCACCGACTAATCCCCGAGCGACCACGAATGGCCTGGAGTCATTGCATGTGAACCTCCATGGCCACAAGAGCTTTGGCAACGTCTGAATTTGAACCCTGGGTAGATGAGATCTTCCACTACATCCCCCAAAGGTTTTACCAGTGCAATCCTAGTCATTCATACGGTCAAGATCGGATTTGACTGGTCAAATAGTGCGGCTTTGACTGGTCAAAAGTTACAGCTATTCCAAAAATAGAATGACAGTTTCGTAATTTTTACAAGATACACGGGTTGAATTCATATATGAACCTGCACGATTTACATATAAAATATATGTTCATATGTGAACCAATGTAATTTACATATGAACTTTTTTAACTGATTCATATATGAACATTTATGATTAATATATGAACTAATTAACTGTAGGTTCATATGTGAATCAGTTGAACTAATTAACAGATTCATATATGAACCTTTGTGATTCACATATGAACTAATTAACCGATTCTCATGTGAACTAATTAACTGATTCATATATAAACGTATAGTTCATATGTGAATCATACATGTTCATATATGAACTCGTTCTGCGTATTTTACGAAACTACCACTCTATTGCCGGGGGGATGATTCAAATGAGAAAGACATAAAATTTGAGAATGTGAGAAAAGATCTTAACCATTAGATGAGATTTTACAACGACCAAAATGGCAAGATCACAAGTGAAAAATATGTAAACATGCAAAAACTTATGATTAATTTAAAGAACCTAAGAAACTTAAGGGAGACATTTTAAAACTTTTGTATAATAAATCACTAATCCAATATATTAAATCTCTAATCCACTTTTCTTTCAAAAAATTATCAACCTTCTTTTTTAAATAAAAATTAGATTACTCATTTTTTTTAAATGAAATTATCTAAAATATAATCAATATCTTTTTTAAATAAATTATACTAAAAAAACGAGAATTTCGTTATTTTTAGTTTCAAATCCATTATGATGTATTTCTCTTTAAGATTCATATATGAATTTTAAACTGATTCAGAATTTCAATTGTAAATTGAAAATTTGGCTCGCGTATAAGTTATACTTAAGATTCACATGTTTGAATCTTAAATAAATTCAGAATCTTGATTATAAATTTTAAATTGATTTATGCACATGTTATAATTAATATTCACATGTGAATCTATTATGTTATTATATACATGTTCACATATGAACCAATGAAAAAATTGATGTTCATGTTCACATATAAGTTTTAGTCAAATGATTTAGCTTGATTTGTAGATTATAAAATCGCCAACTATTTCAAGTGCAAAATTGGTAAAATCAATGATTATCAATATCCAAAAAATGTTATATAAAAGATAAATTAGGATATTTTATTTTGTCTATAGTGGTTTAAATTATTTCTTATTCTTGAAATGTTGAGGGTTCTCGTTTAAACCTAACGCTATATATTTTAAATGTAATTTTATATATAATTAAATTTAAATATCAGTATTCAATCTAAATTTAAATATTTACTAAAGAAACTAATAATAAAATTATTATTAATTTGTATACGATGCACAATTTTTTATGCATGATATACAAGTGAAAAAAATGGTACTTAAATGAAAATGTTGTCCACAACAACTTGAATGCAAACATTTAATGTTGTTAACTTCCTTCTTAAGCATGATGATCCGCACACGTCATGCCTATTTTTCTATATTATATTTTAATTAAAAATTATTATATTTTATAATAAATAAATAAAACCATTAAAAAGAATTAAGTCAAACTTTGAATGACAAATAAAAAAATCTCCTTTTTAGCTTAAAAACATAAAGAAATTATGAATTAATATTTTTAATTATATTAAATTGACAAACAATATTACATATAGAATTTATTTTAATAATTAAATATTTTTAAATTCCAACTAATATGAGAAATGTAAGAAATAAATTATTTCAGAATTGCATGCCGTTGATTACTTGATTTCTTTAGGTTTATTGAAAGCTTCAAAATCTGAAGGGTTTTTTGTTTACCTCTTGATGGTTTCATTAAGAGGTAACATCTGAATCGCTAAGAGGTAAATCTTGTTTGACAAAAAAAAGTGTTGCCTCTTAATGGTTCCAAAATCCTCTTAATGATTTTGTATCCTGACCCTCTCTTAACCATTAAGAGCCTTGATTTCATTATGAACAATTAGCAAACAACCATATTTAATTTTACACTATATCATAAAAACCACTTAATCATTATGCACTAAACCATTCAGCAACTGCCAAACAGCCCCTTAATATAAGATTTTCTTGACATAAGAAGATTAAAAATGCTAAATCGTGTTCACGGTTCCATTCACACTGAACCAAAAACTCATTAAAACAAACATAACTAGTTTTTAAAGAAAGAAATCTACAATTGATTACCAAAAGTTGAACACAAGTTATGAAAAGTATTGATATTAATTTCATTTTAAAAACAAATGTTGAAAGCAACAATAAATGAAAAAGAATACTAACAAACTAACCATCTTTGTGCTACCATTTAAGACCTAACATCACTCATGCAACAAGGCAATTCAAAACTACAACAAAGTTAGTAATATGTTCACCAAAGTAATGAGTCCAGCCATTTTCAGGTTTTGAAGAACAGTAACACTAAATAAATACCATAATATAAAATAAAATAAAAGACATGCAGTGTCATTACAAATGATAAACAAGTTACCCCTTCGATTTGACTACCAGGGTTTATTAATTTGCAAATTCTTCCACAATTAGTTAAAAGAATGAAATTGGCTGATATTATGTACCTCCCAATTCGTTGAATTTCCTTTTTATAAATGTTCATACTAATTTAGAAAAAAGAGTTCGAACGATTAGGCAGATTAAAAAAGTTTACGTTATGCCAGACTAATGGAATGTTTGTTAGCAGCTTAATGAGACTTACAACTTATTCATTTGGCTTATACGTGACTCAAAGTGGCTTATTCAGTAAGCTTGTAGGGGAAGTTTTATGCAGAAAGTCAAGTTTTTTTTTTCCAAACATGCCCCTCCCAATTAAAAAGCATGCTTTTCCCAAACAAAAACTTTCTTCATCTATGGGGTGTTTGGGATTGCTTATTTGAGGTGCTTTTTGGCTTATTGCAGTGTGGCACCGGAGATAAGCACTTTCTAGTGTTTGGATGGAGAAAAAATCAAAGTGCTTATAGCGATGCCAAACCGGAGATAAGCACTTTTTCATAAGTGATTTTGTTCTAACTTATCAACTTATTTGAAAATTGCTTATGACTTTTTGGTTATTTTACATGTATAAGCAATCCAAACACCTTTAAATAACAACTTATTAGCTTATTACGTTTTGGTACCACAATAAGTTAATCCAAACATTTTTTTAAAAACTCCAGTTTGACACTAAACATTTTTCAAAATAAGCATAAGTTGTTTTAAATAAGCAATCCCAAGCACCCCCTATGTAGACAAATTAACCACACAGACAACTTTAACCATACAGATCTAATGAAAAACCAACTAAACAACCCCTAATTTAATGGTAGCATGAGATACCACTAGTATACATGTACATCCACCTATGGTTAAAGGAACAATACCAACTTCAAATCAGCCAAAGTTCCTACATGAAAATTTCAAAACCCCATATATTTGGTGGAAATCTCATCTTCCCTGTATTCGAATCTAGACGATGCCAAAACCCTTGTGGCCATGGAGGTTCACCTGTAATGATAACTCAAAGGCTATTTGTGGCTACCCAGGGGATTAGTCGGTGCACGTAAGCTTGCGGGGGTAACCACAATTACCAGTGAAAAAACCACGGTTACCGGGGGGGAAAAACCTAAATATTTGAGATGCATTTTCAAAAATTGTTAAACATAAGATCAAGGCAACACCAACTATGAAATCCACAAAACATCAGACTCTAAACCCTAAATATTGAACCCCTTAAAACCATAAACCCTAAACATTAACCACAAAACCATAAACACTAGATACTAAACCCCAAATGCTAAATCCCTTGCATAAACCCTAGCTTCTCAAGATCACAAAACACCAAACCCTAAACACAAAAGGGTGTCACTTGCCTTCAAAATGCTACACATACTATTCACATGTAAAAGATCACCAGAATAAGTTTTCTACCTTCTTTTTTGGAAATGGGTGATCCCAGACTTCGCCAAGACTAATCACATCGCAAGTTGCGACTGTAGGCTTCACCCTGGGTTTAAGTACATCTCCCAGTGGCCACAAGCACATATGTAGATGGCAGGATTCGAACCCGAGTTGATTTTATCATCCTCTTGTCTGAAACCATCATCATCACCCAATATTATCAAAATGTAACTGGTGCCATAAAAACTTAGAATTTCTAAAAGTGAACTCATAATCTACAAGCATAACCTACAAATACAAAGTTTGATATGCTAACAAGCACCCACAAGGGTTGTGGCGTACTGGTTAAGACCCTGGAGGATGTGGTGGAATATCCCATCTACCCAGGGTTCGAATCCAGGCGTACACAACAATTGTGGCCACTGAGGTTTAATCAGGGCTCATGTCTTACGGTCAAAATTTGTCAGGGCTTAGTCTAGGCATAGCCTAGGACACCCTTCCCAAAAAAAAAAAAAAAAAAAAAGAAGCACCCACAAGCATCCTCAGATGGACTGTACCTGGTAATATATTTCTATTCTATTAAAAAAGGTCTCTTTGAGGATCTCCCTTTGCATCGACTTTGATTTTCCAATTATGGGATGATCGTGGCGCTGTCACAATGCCATCGTAGTATTTGGAATCAAGCTTTTTGTTATTCCAATCTTTGACAAATTCTGCAAACAGTTTCCGTGCAGACTCTGAAGAAAGATCCGAGAAGAATGTGTCTCTCTCGTCTTTCAGCCAAGTGGAAAATTCGTTGTTCTTTAAGAAATAATCAGCGTCCGACAGCTCCTTGAAATTAGATATCTGAAAATACGGATGGTCAAAACAAGGGCTCACATTTTTATTTTAGTTTGTTCTAAAATAAGGGTCCACTTTCACTTTCCAATTCTACCGTTAAGTAAGAGATAGAGAAATTCATTCATCCCTCTATTACTGAGGGTAAAATAGTCATTTACTTGATTAAAAGGTGTAATAATTACACATTTCTAAAACTGTGTGCATTTTTTTCAATTGTGGACATTTATTTGGAACGAAGGGAGTATTTTGCAGATGTATTATCACATGGGTTCTTTGCTCAAAATTTACTCTATTTTAGTTTGTCCCAAAATAAGTGTCCGCTTTCGCTTTCCAATTCTACCCTTGATTATGAGATAGAGAAATTCATCGTTCCCTCTATTACTAAAGGTAAAATAGCCATTTACTTAACTAAAAAGTGTAATAATTACACATTTCTAAAACTGTGCATTTTCCATTGTGAACATTTATTCCGGAACGGAACGGAGGGTGTATTTTGTAGATGTAGTATCACATGGGTTCTTTAACTCTAAATTGACACAGAAATAGACGGACTTTTGAAGTCAAAACAGGCACTAAACAGGACTTACCACGCGGCGGTCATGCTTATGGTGTTTATGTTTGTGTTTGTGCTTCTCCTCTGGCTTCTTTTCTGTATCAATATTATTTGGTTAGCACAATTAAGAAACATTAACCACCATTGGTTATAGAGTGTGCGAAAACGTAACAACAAAAGACACTCAGTTTGCCACTTACAGGCAAGTGGGGATTCTTCCTACAGGACTACAGGAGACAACCTTGAGGTTAATAAGGTAGTGTTCAACCAGGGTGGACCCACTATGGTGCATACGGTGGCACAGGCCATCACATTGTTCCACTGTCGTAGTGTCAATTTTTTAGGGTCGTGAAAGGTGTCACCGTATTATTTTGGTGGGTGCAACTCTATATTCCTTGAAACTTCAGTAATAACACAAGTTTCTCTTTGTAAAGTTGGTTTGCACGGTCTTTTTCCCCTTCCAAGTGTGGGTTCGAATCTCATTTGTATCATTTTCTTAGTTTTTAGGTTTTAATTTCAGGTTTATTATGTTTCAGAAAAAAAAATTGGGATAAAAGACTCGAACAGGACCTCACATACAAAAAACAAAAAACTAACCAACAGATCAATGATGATTTTATATAAAATATCCATAGCTTCGTTTTTTATAGCCAAATGGTGCCACCACTTGAAAATTTTTCTAGGTCCACATTTGATTCTTGATCTACCATAACTCCATAAGTGAGAACTAAAAGTTTCAGATGATAAATACAGAACAATCAACATGTGCTAGCAAGTTGAGACTTCCAAGAAATAATTGCAAATAGTCCCTTGATAACAATAACACAGATTTTCTATTTGTTCTACAGTGAATTATGTTTGATTTGCCTAAGATTTATATAGGCACACATATATAATCATGAGCTAGAAATAACATAGATTCCCCTACAATCACACAAGACCATTTTGTGCAACCCAATCCATTGTGGCCATAACGACTTGTTCCAATTTCCAAAATCAGTGTTCGCTTTTGATTTTAGAATATTTTGTGGATGACTACAAATGATAATTTTCTTCTTCTTTTTACAGAGATGGTTTTAGACTTGTATATAACATTATAACTTATAGTCTTATGTTGTACCCTAGAGATGATGAATAAATTGCAAGAAGTACTAAAAACAAAATCTTCCAACTTTTCTTGTGACGAAGGACAAGGTAGTTTGATAGTTCATAATCCACGGGCATGTATGTAGAATACAATCAAGAACGCAACAATTGCTATATATTTTGGTTTGAGTATGTCCTTATGTCCACCAAAGCTCAACCAAGAAAGCCGAGTCCTTTGTATACATTATTCCACCGGAAAGAGTTCATCACATCATCGAATAGCTCCCACAATGGACATAAGGACATACCCAAACCAAAATAAATATAACAATTGTAGCATTCTACATACATGCTTGCGGATTATGAGCTATCAAACCACCTGTTCTTGCCACATAAGAAAAGTTTGAAGATTTTGTTTTTGGTACTTCTTACAACCATTTCTAGGGTACAACCATAAGTTATACACAAGTCCAAAACCATATCAGTAAAAAATGGAAATTATCATCAATAGTTATTCACTAAGGGGGTGTTTGATTCATGGAATTTGAAGAAAATGGAAGGAATTGGAATGGATAATTCCTTTGACCAATTCCAAATCCCATGTTTGGTTCACATAATGAAAATGTAGGATTCCTTTGAATTCCATTGAATTCCTTAGATTAAGGATTTTATCATTCCATGAGATATCCCAAAGATTCTGATCCCTTTAACAATTCCATTCCAATTCCATCCAACCAAACGCGTGGTCAAATTCCATTCCAATTCCTTCAAAGTCAAATTCTTTTGATGGATTCCAATTCCATCGAATTCCATTCTGCGAACCAAACGCCCCCTAAATGTTGGTACATCTCATTCTTGATCCCAAAATAACAATTGCACGATGTGAGAACAAATATATCTTAGTGATAGTGACTGCAATACAGAATGAGCATACATACAGACATCCAATATACTAAATTAGTAAATTACACTCATGTAGCTTGCTTCTTCAACTAATCACATCGAGAGTTCATACGAAACACAATAACTGACAACAAACCAAGCCTTAATCAGATTTACGAAAACCTAAAGAGAGTTTTGTTCATTTACAGAAATTAATCGAACAACTATGTAGAAATCCTGATATAAGTCATATAACGGAGAGTACCTTTAGTATTGGAAGATTTATGCGATTTGTGCTTCCTCTGTGAGTCTTTTTCTTTCTTATCACTCTTTGATTCTGAACTTTTACGCCTTTTCTTCTTCCCTTCATCTACAAAACATGAATATTCGCATCACTCGTATAGAAATTACACACAAACACGCACACACATACATATACATATATATATAAGAAGACTTGTAATCGATAGAAAGAGAAAGAACCTTCCGACGAAGATGAGGTCGGAGATCTCTTCTTCTTCGACTTCCGATCACCGCCCATTGCTCGTCTCACCGATCAAATATGTGTAAAAGGGTATCGATATAAACACTCTTTATGAAGTTGACCAAAACGACGCCTCATCTTTTCAAACTTGTCCATTTCACCCCTTTTTAATTTAATTATTAATAATCTACATCTATACTATATTATAAAGCACCAATAAAAACTCTTAAATACAAATTATTAGACACAAGATACCATCATTTTATGCAAGATTTTAAAAATATCTTAATTTACAAGTATCATCTATACTATATCATAAAACACGAATAAAAATTCTTAAATATAAATTATTAGACACAAGGTACCATCATTTTATGCAAGATTTTAAAAATATCTTAATTTACAAGTATCATCTATACTATATCATAAAACACGAATAAAAATTCTTAAATACAAATTATTAGATACAAGGTACCATAATTTTATGCAAGATTTTAAAAATCTCTTAATTTACAAGTATCAAAGCATAAAATGCATATTACTACTGCAGACTTCTAACACACATCAATTTGGTATGTGCAGAGTCTTCCTTTTATGCAGAACTTTCCATATATCACTATCTATACATATAATAAACAAGTAACGGAAATGACACGTGTTATCTTCTGGTGAGTCCATTTTTTTATTTTTCCCGTCCAAACATGAACCTGGACGCATTTTACACTATAAGTTCATTTAGCAAATCCACATTCATTCCTTATTTAATCTTTTCTTAATTCAGTTTTTTTAATTTATATCTTACATTTACTACCCTTATAATTAGATATGTAGTTTATTTTTAATCCCTTATTTTTTTTATTTTTCATTTTAGACTCTTATCATATAAACATAAATAATGTATATGAACTAAATTGCATTGAAAAAAACATTTTTATTTTTTACAAATTATATCATTGTAATCGTTTCGTCGATACCTTCGAAATAAGTCCAACATTGAATATTTTTGGATTTAATTATATAATTAAATATCATAAATATATACGAAATGGCCAGAAATTAAAAGGTTTCTTAAAGACACCATAGTAAATCCAAAAGACAGACTTGATATCCTTTGTTGGTTATTTAAGATGAAGTTTGATGCACTTATTAAAGAGTTGACAGACAATGCATTATTCGGTAAGGTCCAGGCTGGTATGTTACATTTATGATTATAATTTTAACAAAAGGTTAATACTAATAGTTTATCTTTATTAATTTCAAATTTAACTTTTTGTGTAGTTGTTTATACAGTGGAGTTTCAGAAAGCGTGGATTGCCTCATAGTCATATATGTCTATTTATGCACTCTGATTTCAAGCTACCTACTATTGAACAATTGATCCGATTATTTCAGCTGAGATCCCGGACAAAGACAAAGATCCAGATTTGTACTCACTTGTGAAGGAGTTCATGATCCATGGTCCTTGTGGTGAAGAAAACATTAACTGTCCCTGCATGATTGATAGAAAGTGTTCAAAAAACTATCCAAAAAGGTTTTCTGAACACACTTCCATTGTTGGTAATGGTTTTCCTCTATATCGCAGACGAAATGATGGATGTTCTATTGAAAAGTTATGTGTTAAATTAGATAACAGAAATGTTGTTGCTTATAACAGAAATGTTGTTAAAAGACTTTTCAATTAGAAGAATTCATTCAGTTTCTCGTGTTCTTGGTGAAGCGTATTACTTAAGAATTCTTTTGAATAAAGTCAAAGGTCCTAAATCATTCGAAGACATTCGTACAGTAAATGGAGATATATTTCCTACTTTTAGAGATGCATGTTATGCTATTAGACTTTTAGATGACGACAAGGAATATGTTGATGTCATTGAAGAAGCAAGTTTAGCCTGTTCTGGTTTTTATCTACGGTTTTTATTTGCAACCATGCTGATTTCAAATAGTCTGTCTAGACCTGAATTTGTTTGGCAAAAAACATGACAATACTTGGCAAATGAGATTCTTTACAATCAACGAATTGCACTAAAGTCTCCAGGTATGTTAATTATCTATTTAGGTATTTATACATTTATTATTTAAATACAAACCAATTTATTGTTTTATTATTTTTAAATATTATTTTCGTTCTTAAATATTATTTTCAGTTATTATTTATATGTTATGGTTGTTTAACATTTATATTATATATGTTACAGGTTTATCCCTTAATGATGATCAAGTAAAAAACTTGACATTGTTTGAGATTGAAAATATTTTACTTCGTAACAATTCCAGCCTAAAAAAGTTTACCACTATGCCTTACCCTGATGATGATTCTGTTGAGTCTCCAAACAATCGTTTGATTACGGAGGAGCTAGATTACGACATAGTTAATCTATAGAACAAGTTTCGTCAACTTCTAGGTGCTTTAACAAACGAGCAACGAGGTGTTTATGACGATATCATAACAGCGATTCAAAATAATTAAGGAGGTGTGTTTTTTTATATGGTTATGGCGGAACTGGTAAAACATTTATATGGAAGACATTATTTGCATCAATAAGATCTAGAGAAGAAATTGTTTTAAACGTTGCTTCGAGTGGTATTGCTTCTTTACTTCTTACAGGAGGTAGAACAACACATTCTCGCTTTCAAATTCCTCTAATTCTTAACGAATATTCTTTCTGTTACATAAAGTCGGACAGTGATGTTGCCAAGTTAATAAAGAAAACCAGGTTGATTATATGGGATGAAACACCAATGGTTCATCGGCATGCATTTGAAGCATTGGATAGAAGTATGAACGATATTTTTGGTAGTCAAGGCATTATTGACTCGGAAATGCTTTTTGGTGGCAAAGTAGTTGTTTTTGGAGGAGATTTCAGACAAATTCTGCCGGTTATTCCTAACGCAAGTAGACAAGACATTGTTAATGTGTCGTTAAGTTCATCTTACATTTGGAAAAAAATGCAAAGTCCTAAGGTTAACTAAAAACATGAGGTTAACCATTGACAGTCAAACTTCTGATATCGAACAAACAAGGATTTTTGCAAAGTGGCTTTTGGATTTAGGAGAAGGCAATGTTGGTAGTGTGAATGATGGTGAGGCAATTATCGATATACCTGATGATCTTCTCATTACCGATTCAACGGATCCTATATCTGCATTAATTGAATTTGTCTATCCTTCTATTCTTGTAAATGTCAAGAATTCATCATATTTTCAGGAAAGAGCAATACTTACACGCAAGCATGAAGTCGTTCAAGAAATAAATGATTGTTTGCTATCATTGTTTCCAGGAGACGAAAAGGAGTACCCAAGTTCAGATAGTCTTTGTGAATCAGAGCATCTTCACGAACAGTTTGATGAAACTTTGTACTCACCTGATGTCTAAAATGGTCTTAAATTATCGGGTTTGCCAAACCATAAGATAGTACTAAAAGTCGGTGTTCCAGTTATGTTACTAAGGAATATTGATCAGAAATCTGGGTTATGTAATGGAACTAGACTACGGGTGTTATCTTTGGAAAATCGGGTTATAGAAGCAGAGATCATATCTGGAAGCAATATTGGAAGCCAAACATTTATTCCAATAATGTCTTTGACACCTACAGACAAAAGGATTCCGTTCAAGTTTCAAATAAGACAATTTTCAATTGTTGTATGTTTTGCAATGACCATAAATAAAAGTCAGGGACAGTCATTATCGAAGGTTGGTTTGTTTATGAGACAACCAGTTTTTACCCATGGTAAGTTGTATGTTGCTTTATCTAGAGTAAAAAGTAGGCAAAGTTTAAAAATATTAATTATAGATAATGATGGTATAATTAGTAGTTGTATATAAAGAAGTATTTGGTAATTTATGATATGTGGTTCTTATGATACGTGGTTCTTATTTTTAAATTACCCCGTGTAATACACGGGTTCAAACCTAGTTAATTAATATATTATATTACTACAATTTTGTTTTAATTATATTATTAAATATGTAATTGGTTATTTTTTTCTAGATGTCATTAAAATATATAAGATAATCATTGAATTCTAACAAAATACTTAATTTTTTTATATAAAAAACATTATATTATTAAGCCTAAATTAAACAAATTTATATAAAAAAAACATTATCACTTTCTCAAAACTATCCAAAATCGTACTGTAAATCGACCAAAAAATAAAATGAAACATTAAAATCGCGATGTATCTCGCTGCATTGCGCGAGTACGCTTCTAGTTAATAAATAAATATATATAGACAGACAGAGAATTATAGATTTGCTATCTCTATTTTACTCCTATTCTATTTTGTTTACCCTATAACACTTTATAAGTAACTTTAAAAATAAATCTTTCAATAAATCACAAACGAAAGATGTCAAGAACTCTTCCACTATATCGACCAAAGAATGAAGAAACAAAATATGGAAATCCTTGTTCTTCCGATGTTTGTCGAGCACAACTTTGGAGATGTTGCCTACGAGCTCAACTTGCACGTGTCAACACGACTACGCTAAACAATAAGGCTACAACTCGGTTCCATTTTGATTGGCACTACCATGTAGTATACATCGACAACCTTAACCAGGCCCACCTAACCAATTACGTTATTGAAAACCGAGCCTGTTTTGTAACTAGAGACAGCCAAGTTGGGCCCGACCCACCCAAGACCGAGTGGGACCGGTTATAGCATGACGGTCCAAGACCAGTTACAAATTTTAGGGAATTTCAAGACTTGACCAGGCCCGAAACAGTTATATACAAACCTGATTTTTCAATAAATTAAAGTTTTTATAAATTATTATACAAAAAAGTTAAGATTTTTACAAAATTTCCAAGCTTTTTTAAAAAATTCCGAAGTTTTTTAAGTTTTTCAGGGACTGATTTGGAACTGGCACGACCGGCTCAATTTTGAAGGGACTAATATGGGACCGGCATGGCCCAACCAAGGACCACTTTTTGGCCATCTCTATTGTAACGAGGTTAGGGATTGTTTGTTTACCTCTTAATGGTTCCATTAAGAGGTAACCTCTGAATCGTTAAGAGGTAAATCTTGTTTGGCAAAAAAAAGGTTTGTCTCTTAATGGTTCCAAAACCCTTTGAATGATTTAGTGTCTTAACCATTCAGAGCCCTGATTTCATCCTGAACAATTAACAAACAACCATATTTCATTTCGCATTATATCATAAGAGCCTCTTAATCATTATGACCACTTAATCATTCTGCACCTAACCATTCAGCAACTACCAAACAGCCCCTAAAACTCGATATATTAGGCCGACCGGGTAGGGGTCAACCATCGGTTTCGGTTATATTGGACCGGTTATAACCGAAACCAGAATCGACCTAACCGATTACATTACTCCGGGAGCACGACCAATTAACCGGTCCGATACATTCAACATCAACAAAAATAGGCATACAGAACAGAGTTTAAATAATTAATCTTAAAACCAAATAAAATTCTACAAACATTTCACCAACACATAGGTTCTTGCAAGATTGTCAACAAGGCAACTTAGTTCATTAGATTTCTAAACACCCAGAAATCTCTTTTAAGGAAATTTAAAACTCCAATAAGACAACAAATAACTATTCCACCTCCTGAAGATAGTCTTCAATTTGAGCTGCAGTTAGAACTCTGCAACAACAAAGGAACAACATTCGGTTAAAAATCAAATCAAACGAACTCAGTAAATCACATACAGAGATGGGGACTAGAGAGACTGTTTCGATGAAAACCCCACTTGCAACAAAAATTAAAAGGAACAAACGAACAAGCTACAAGTGAGAGTGTATGCACAACAAGCAACAAGTACAGTAAACAAAAAATGCACTACATGTGAGTAAAGATGCACAAGAAAGCCCAAGCCCGATGCATGGCCCTGACCCAGTCCAAAAACGCCTGGGTCTAGCGAGCCTGAAGCCAAGGAGGGCGTTAAAGCCCGTTCAGGCCGAAATTTTAGGGCAGGCCAGAACCGGCTCGAAAAAACCTGACCGGGCCCTTTTTCAACCCAAAGCCTGGCCCAACCCGGGCTTATACTTTTTTCCTCACTGAAAACGTATTTGGAAGGCCCGGGTCTTTAGCATCTCTAAATTGAGAGTAGAGATGCACAAGGCCTGAGGTTTTCCAGGGTTGGGCCTAGTTCTTCCAAGCCCGTTATCAGTAAGTAAAAGCAAAGAGCCCAAAATCTTTTGGGCCTGGGCTTTGAGTGTGAAAATAGGCCCAATCTGGCATTTTCAGGCCAGGGCTTTTTTGGGCCTTCGAAAAAACATGGCACAATCAGGCTTTTAGGTCTGACCTGGGCTGGGATTCAAGCTTCGAGCTTTTGTGCCTCTCTAGGTGAGAAGTGTATGCGTACAAGCAACAAGTACGATAAACAGAAAATGCAGCAGTTACATTCATTTATGTAGTACAAATAAACTTGCCTGAATGTTTTGTCGGCCTCGATAACACCAATCTCAATGTTTTTGCCAGATATTTGTCCTTCAAATCTGGGATAAACATGATAAAGGATTACAAAGATTCTCAAGTTGAGAATGGTCAGGAACAAGATTCTCCAAAATTTCTTTAAAATGGAGAATCAAAAATCAAAATCTCAAAAAAAATTACATTCACTCAGTTTTGAAGATTACAGCATTAATTATATTATTAAAATTATTCAATACATCTAATAAAATATTATTTCTCTCTTAAACATTTAATTTCAAGGATTCTTATTGGTGAGAATATTAAAAATCATCTCTCTCCTAAGCAATCATTTATAGGGAGTTCACCAAATTTGGAGAAATCTACCATTTTGGAGAATTTGTTGGAGATGCTCTAAGGTTGGTACTTCTCATATTCATAATCATGATACCACTTTATATATTTGACATGAACCAGACTAAAAAATGGCCACGAAACATATCCAAAAAAAATCTCAAGCGGGAGACAAGATAATTAACATAATATAAAATAAAACAAAATATAAATATAAATATAAAAAAATGGCTAACTAAACAATGACATATAAGTGAATTTTTTCCTTCTTTTCTACTGTTGTTACCAAATAAGTAAAAAAGAGCCAAAAGGATTCAAACTTGCAACCTCTAATCCCGCATGCAATGAGACTTTCGGTAGGTTGCAGACACTGTTTGCTAACTAAGGGGAGCAGACATCAAATTAGTGGGTGAACCTTTTAAGACCCCTAAAAAAATTTCATTGCAATGGGACAAGAGAGTGGGAGCATAGGCACCCCCTAGGCTAAAACATAATCCGCCCACATAAATCAAGTCCGGAGACAAGAAGGTTATATATATATATATATATATCACATCAATAAACATCATAAATGACCACTGATGACTTTAAAAGCAAGATGCTTACCCCTCCTTCAATGTTAAAATAGCTGTGTGTATCGCATCCTCAAGCTCCATGTCATCGGTGTACCTACAAGCAACATCATTCTTTTAAGACAGGCTGATAGAAAGCCATAGCATACAGAAGGAATTATAGCATAAAACAATCAACTGAACACAAATATATAATGGATAAACAACAGACAAAATGAGAAGCAATAAAGTAAACAATGCAGAACTTTTGCATATACATAATTTATTCTAATTGTACACATAAGAGCAGTTCAAGTGTCAACATAGACGAGATATAATTAACGTTGAAGCCAGCTCAACTGGCAAAAAAGGGCTAGGCCTTGGGGATCCTCCCCACAGGTCGGCAGTTCGAGTCTACTTAAAGGACGCTGGGAATTTTCCTGGCCGTTATCTTCAGGGGCCCGTGAAATTAGTTGAGGTGAGCGCAAGTTGGCCTGGACACTTATGGTTACATAAATAGAAAGATGATATAGTTTGACATCACACGTCAATTTCTTTATATAGAATCCATCTAAACTAAGCATAAGAACACAATAGTTCCCAAAGAAATTATGAGGCTCAAATGTGGATAAAGTGTTACGGCTTTTAAATCATATAAAAGGTTCATTGGTTGAAGTTTTGAGGTTTAAACACTCCAACCATCAACCTATCTATCACAAAGGTGTGCTGAAGAAATACTGCAAGTCTGATGGAGGTGCAAGTTCACAAATCTTTCAATCATTGATAATAATATATTGGTTGACATTATACCTGTTGGAGGAACACGGTGTCTATAACAAAATAAATGTTATTACAAATTAAGGTTCACAATTGTAAGAACAGAAAATCAACAGTCCAAGGTTGCATACATCTGAAGATAATAATGACATACCTCTTTTCAAGAAATGTCTTTGCATTAGACACATTCTTTCCCATAGCTGAAGCTTTCCAGGAGAAATATGATCCTGAAGGATCCACCTGCACAAAATGCATGTAAGCTTCCAATGAGGTACAGCCTTTAAAAAGACTAAAATGTCTCCGGAAAACAAAGTACAACATCGAAAGAAACCACAGTTTCTATAGAACAGAATGTGGTAACCAACTTTAAAAATCCAGTTAACAAAATATTAAAGCACCCTAATATGAGCCTCATGTAGGTTAACGATCACTTTTTTCATTTGGTTGATCTTCAAGAAAACATGGAAGATATAATTTGTCCAAACAATTTAAGTCGGTCAAGAATGCAGGTATAAGCTTATACTAAGAAGATGCAGAATTTGGAGAGACAATGTAAGCATCAAATCCAAAGTACATACCTGATATAGCTGGGGACCTTTGTCATCAAAACCGGCAACAAGAAGTGAAACACCAAAAGGCCTTACACCACTACAAGAAGAAACATAAGTTAAAAGCTATATTTGGCCACAATGTAAGCATTCCACTTAAGATATTAAATATTCTAATGAATATTTTAGCAAGTTCTTATCCTAAGATCTCTTCTTTTCAACCAGCATTTCTTGGAACATATCTCTAGTATGACCTGTGCAGTTTATCTAACAACACTCCTTGGATCTAAACTTAAGGAGCAAAAAACAAACAACAAACGACAAAAGAAATGTGGGAAACAGCTTGCCTCTAAACACTATGGAAGTTAGACCTACGTGTTGGTGATCATAAATGTAATTCTCAAAAATACAAGCAACTAAAACCATATACAAAGAATATTAATTCAAAAAAAATGTCACAACAACACGGAGTAGAAAACAGAGACATATAACGCTCTTCTTGTTTTCTGACTCTGCCATCCAAAGAGGTAAGTAAAACAAACTTACCCTGACTGAGTAAATTCTTGCATAACAGCGGCAGTTTCCCTTACAAGTTGTGTAACAGGGATTGGTTCCTGCAGTTGCAATATCAACAAAACTTAAGCTAGTTAAAAGGCTTGGAAGCTGCTGAAGGTTATCTAAAATAATATTAACAAATATTGAAACACAAGCTCCAAGAAAGTTAAATCTCATAGACCAGATAACAATAAAGGTGATAATTGGTTCACATGAACATTGGGCGTGCTCACTCTAAATTGTAAGTGAACTTTTTTGATAAACCTCAAATAGATGGGTTCCAATTCCCCTAGACCATTATCATTACAAGGATATATTCATCCTCGATATGAGCTGATGTTAGCAGTATTTAGATATCAGTTGCTCCAAGGATTTTGCTTACCTGTTAGGCAGCAAATATCATTTGACTGGACAGAAAGAAATCAACATGTACTCCAAACATTCATCTTACTTCCTTGTGAAGTACTGAAGTAATTATGTTCTTAAATCTTTTAACTAGCATTTGGAAATCTAATAAATTAACTGACAGGTTCAAATGTAAGAAACTGAACAGACTTGTAGAAAACAGTAGGAGACGACAACAAGACAAGAAGGGTAGTAAGTACTTTGTACAGCCGATTGTACTGCTCTGCCTGCTTCCTACTCTTTCTGACCAGAACTCGAGAATCGGGCCCCATGCCACTGCAGAAGAGAAGAAATATTAATTTCTTTGAGCATAACTAGAACTGTTGTTCTGGATTAAAAAAATATGAACGTCTTTGCATGCGTCTATATCTGCTGTACATGTGTGTGAAGGAGATAAAGAGAGTAGAAAGAGGCTAGAGACTCCAAAAACAAAAAATGTACAAGAGAACTAATCTTAGGTTAATAGAATAGCTATACATCCATGACTACACAAACAGAGAAGCAATTCACCCTCATATAAAACTTAGAGCAATCAAGGATGCCAATTCTCATAAATATTTGCATGGAGATTTTGTATATTTGTTCATCCACCAAACTCACGTCAGAACATTATTACCATGAGAGCTTGTAGACACATCCTCTACAAGTTCAAACTTCAAGAGTCAAGTGAATTATAGAGTACATTCAAACTTCACGGATTTTCAAGCAGTGAGTAGTAATACATAGTGAACCAGTAAATAAGCTACTAGGGACACTGAACATCAAATAAACCAAACCAAACCACACTGACACACCACATATAATTAGAAATCTATGCTGGAAACTTCTATGCAAGTGAAATGTTCAGTTTGAATTTTAAATTCTTACCTATATACAACTCCAATGTTAGGAGTCAAAATCTGAATCTTTTGCACCTGGGATTAAGAAAATCAAACTTCAGAATCTAGCCACTTGTATTCTTGCTTTAAGAAACAAGAAAGAGTACCACAAAAAAGAAAATACACCACAGACAGGACACCAGCAAGTTACATAAGACAGAAGTGGCATACAGTTATCATCCAAGAGAATGCCACACAGTAAACAAACAAAATGTCAATATTCGTCAAGATCTGGAGCCGCAAATAGACAGATTGGTCCATTTTGCAAGATGTGATCAAAGCAGCTCTGTCCTAGAGTCAGTAAGGGTTTATGTTAGCTAACATACACAGACCCGTATGTGGAATCTATACGAATGGGTTAAGATGCCTACTTAATCAAGCAGTAGGCTACTATCTACAACATTAAGCATGTAATTATACAAGAAAACATACTATATGCTGCAAGTTTCTGAGGTTGATTCTCCTACTTGTCTTTTTGGCACAAAATATATCAACAATGAAATGTTGTAGCCCTCAACACTCAAGCCATATATTCTTGGTCTCCATCATTTATACATTTCAATCAAAAAGAGTTAATAGTTAAAACATATAACCAGAGAAGCTAAGTAGCTCATTGCAATCCTCGTGGAATAACTCTCTGTTATTGAAACCCTAGCAGAACCAAGACCACTACCCGAATCAAGTGCATTTCCTCTGCAACCATGTGCTTCACTTGCAAGTGACAAACATTGATCAATATGTACCCACCTTTTTTAAAATTTCTTTTCCATAAATTTCTATCAGGAATATATACTTGTGACCAGTCCCCTCGCCAAGCAGGCAGCTAGCTAGCTAGGAAAGAAGACTAACTAGCTCTCCCATATTTTCAAACATATACTAAAAGGAAATGAAATTTTCAAAAGCCAACCCATTTAGTTTAATCAGTTGAAGTTGAGGCATTTTCAGCCTCGCAGGCTCGCAGTGGTCTTTGATCCCTAGAAAGTTCATGGACTTTTCATCTCAAATAAACAGACACTAATAACTACTTCACTATTATGTCTCTCTCACGTCCACATTAGTCTCTTCATATCAAGTAGAATGCATTCAACATCATATTCAGAATGAGACAATGCGAAGAGCACCAATGATGAAACTCTAAAATGGGTATGCCCACAAAAAAGAAGCTCGTGTATAGTTATTATACAGAGTAAAAGTAAAAACAGTGGTGAAGTTGATAGTTTGCTTCACATCATACTGACAAACCAAAACCTAAAGCATTGAGCATAATATTTGTACTTACCGATGTCTCATCAACTAAAATGGATGGCAGTTTCTTTTCTGTTGCAATCACGACGCCATTAGAAGCTGCGATAAACATTTGTAATATAAGAATACACTAACAATTCAAAATACGCAACACTAACAACTGTCCCAGTAGCAATCCAGACCATGATGTTCTATAACTTGCTCCTTAAAGAATAAACATTTAAGGTATTCATTAGGTAAAAATAATCTTGAAAATTAGAGTCACCTTTTATCCCCAATGAAGTTTGACCAGAACCAACAGCTGTGAGGGCATGTTCAATCTGAACAAGCTTTCCAGAAGGACTGCAGATAACAGGTAATGTCATTAATTCATTATGTCACATAATTTTCCAGAAGGACAGTTCAGTATTCGAAAATTCGAACCAAATGAGCTTCTACTCCATTTCCAAATCGCAAACTTAATGCTCCCAAACCCTAACAATTAATCCTAAAAGCATCGATCCTTTTACATATAGTGCATAACTGAAAGGAGTTAACTCAGATGATAAATTCGACTATACCTGAAAGTGGTAAGAGAAAACGAGTACTGACTATCACCCATGTCTTATACAGTATCAGTGAAAGACCCTGTAGAGTGGAAAGCAATCAAAGCATGATGAGTACCGGCTAAAAAAAACCTAAAAAAAATATCCCAAAGGTCGTGAAACTATTGATCGATGATAAACCCTAAATCCAAAATCATGTGTCTAGCAATTGGTTACTATAATAATAATAGAACAATGATCGATGATACCAAATGTTAGGGTTTCCTGGTTGGACTAAACAAAGGGGAAACGATTTGCTGGGAAGTGTGGCATACAACTTTGGATCTGAAATTTTTCGAAGATGTTTGATAGTAGTTATGCATAGATCAATCAATATACATAGAGAGATTACGTACCTGGAGGAGATTAAGATTGCGAGACGTGAAGAAAATGGCTATCAACGTTCAATGGTGTGATACTGATCGGCGATTTCTTCGATTGCTAGAGATTATGAAGAGGGAGAAAGGGTTTGTTGGCTTGGAGGGAAAGAAAGATGTAAAATAACAAAGACCAAGGGCAAAACACTCCTTTGCTATCATTTTTTAAAAATGTTTTGTAATTTGTCATTGGTTTTTCGTTAAGTTTTGTATGGATAAAATGTATGTAATTAGAAAAGTTTATGTTTTGGATGATTTATTCATAGATGGAATGAGCTTGTTTTTTTAATTGGCAGGGGCAGGTTTACAAAAAACTTGGTTTTCTGTATAAATATTTCGCTAAAACTTATTGAAGAAGTCACTGTCTATATCATAAAATCACTACCAAACAGTCATAAATAATTGACTGTATAGGTTGTGGGTCTCGTTAAGCTACTAACAAACAGGTCCTTACTCGGTAAGCCATGCACGCTTGTTCGTCTATGGCTTAATGCTTCAACGAAGGACACGAGCAGTCGAATTAGAGGTGGTGTTCGCAATTCAGTCTCTTTTATCTAGTCGGCGGCTGTTGCTTCTTCTTCTCCTGCGCTTTAGATGATGCCGATGCACCTATCTTGATCCCCTAAACAAATTTTTTTCACATCATTCCTCCTTACTCTTGAAATCTCACTTCCCATGGAACTCTTATCGGAAAAAACACATTGTCCAATAAGGTTTAAATCCTTGGGATTAAAACCCACTTCCTGAAAACCCTATTGTCCATCGTTATGTTCCAAGTTGTCTGTCGCCATCGTTGTTATATCCCGGATTTATGTTCCAGGTTATTCGTCGCCATCGTTGCTATATCCCTGATTTTTACACATCATTGTCAATATGTTCTAGGTTGGCCATGAAACCCTCGTCGCTTATGAAACCTAGTCGATTACTTGGTCAAATATGATGGTCTTTGACAAGCAATTTTCTGTGACATTTTACTAACTGGTAATTTTACCCGGTAGGTAATGATGTTGACTCTTTACTGATTAACTTATATTGGATAATAGACGTTTATACCATGCTATTTTGATGACCAGTAACGTTACTCAGTAGACCAAATGACGCGGTTAATCTTATTCGGTAAGCAACTACCCAATTTGTGTTATTAAACAACCCTTAAAATGAGTTTTACATAATTTTCAAAACATACCATAAATTGTAATATTTTTATATTAAACTGTTATGGTTTACATCAAATAAGATGGGATCATATGAGAACAACCTTTTCTCGTGATAAGGTAAAAATACGTATGATTCTTTTGATGAGTTTTGTTTTTTTATTTGAATGCTAAAAGACACGAATCTTCATTTGGTGGATGTTGCTACGCACTAAGGGAGTGTTTGGTTCATGGATTTTGAAGAAATTGGAATTAATTGAAATGGATAATTCATTTGACCAAATTTCAATTCATTTGTTTGGTTCATATATTGATCATGATAGAATCCTTTGAATTCCATTGAATTCCACAAATCAAGGAATTCGTCGTTCCTTAGATAAAGTGAAAGAATTGAATTTCATCCAATTTATACCAACCAAACGCGTGGTCAAATTCCATCAAATTCTATTCCAATTTCTTAAAAGTCAAATTCCGTCAATGGATTCCAATTCCATCAAATTTCATTTTACGAACCAAACGTCCCCTAAGAGGGACGTTTGGTTCGCAGGATTCCGCCGAAATATGATGGAATTGGAATGGTCAATCCCGCTGACCAAATTTCATCCTGTTGTTTGGTTACCCATGGAATGGAATTGAATTGTATGAATTCCTTCAAATGTGGATTTGGTCATTTCTTCTTAAAAATGATGGAATTAAATTTCATTTCATCCAATATTCTGAAAATGACATAAATACCCTCCTAACAATTAAAAAAACCTAACCACTTCTTTCTTTTCTCATATCGATCTGCTTCAAAAAGAGAGAGCGGTCACTATGTCTTCTTCATCTCGTTGCTTCCATCCATCACTTGCAACTCGATAATTAAAAAAGACATGCAACTCAATAATTTAACTAATGTAACCCAATCCACGCCCATAAACCTCAAAAAAAAAACTAAATCAGCAACGAAATTGGAATCATACAACACGAAAACCCTAAAAAAGACTTGCAACTTAACCGAAATCACGTAATTGTGAGATTCAAAATGAATAATCAACAGTGTTTCACCTCAAGTATGTGTATGTGTGTGAGACAGAGAGAGATAAGAGTAACGGAAATGATAGAAATGAGTGAGGGTAGGGCAGAGATGGCAGTGACGCCATTGAAGAGGTGTTTATGGATATACGGTGATGAATATTGACGCGGGTAATTGTCGGTCCAACAATACTTTATAACAAGTTCTTAGAAACAACACAATAAGATTACCAACCTGTTTGATATATAAAATAACGATTACAAGGTTGATCGATTAAGCTTTGCTTTGTGTTCTCTATGTTTTCTCTCTTTTACACCTTGATGTGTGTGTTTGTATGTGTGATAAGTGATCTGATCTTGAGAGACTAGAGATACACTTAAAATCTAGCAAGTGTGTTGAACACACTATCAAGATTAATATCTAGATATTAAATCTAGATATTATATCTAATATAAACTAGAAACTAAATAACTAACTAAGTTACCTTTAACTAACTATTACAATACTTTAACTTAGATATATAGATCTAAGTAAACTAAAACATATTACATTAAATTACATTGACATTTATTACAAATAGACATAGACTTTTATATCGAGAGTCGACGTTCCGGCTTTAGCTTCAGATTACGATCTTCAGATTGGATGATCTTGAATCCAATGAGACTGTGGTCTAACAATCTCCCCCTTTGGATCAAGATCATTTAATAAAAAGATTTATCCAATTCAATCTTCTTGTTCAGCTCAGAAGATGCAATCTCTTTCTCTGAAATTCAGCATGTCTTCAATCTAACAATCTTCCCTTCTGAAGAGTAGACGTGATTCTTGAAACATGTGATCTTTGCCATTTCTTGTGTAGTCATTCTCCCCCTTTTGATGTTAAGTGCAACGACTTCATCAAAATTTGTGGTAAGAAATGTCAATCTTGCGGTTAGAGCCCCTGATTCGTCAATTCATAAGAGATTCATCTAGATCTTTGCAAATCCAGACAAATGTGTCGTGTAACACCTGAAATCAACTAATGAATCAGTTATCATGCCTGTCAGTAACACTAAGTTACTGAGTGTAACGAATACACATGGGAAATGAGCTGTTTGATGTTGACTCCCCCAGGGCTTCCATTTAATCATCGAAACACCACAAAGGTAATTTCTATAAACGTTATGACAAAGAAACTAAATCCTTGTGTGTTCGTGCTTGTGTTGAAAGAATTAAGCACGGATGATTGCTTATTGGCTCAAAATTGTGTAAACCACTGAGACAACAGTAAGTTAAACACAGACTCAATGTGCATGAGTGAAGTGCGAAGGTGGGGCAGACTTCCTTCTTTTCTATATCTAGATTTTCCAAGTGAAAATCAGATAGCATATGTGCTGTGTCCCCTTAGAAAGTGAAACACTTTCTAATTGAGTAGAAAATGAGTAGTTGGTGGGGTAATTCAAGAGTTGGCATGGGCTAGTTGCCTGTTTCAATAATGTTCACCAAAGATTTGTGAAACACTAGAAATGTGGCTGCCCGTCTAGAAAGTAGTTGGTGCAGAGTTCTGATATTCTTTTAACTCTGATCTCACACGCTCTTTCTTTTAAAGATTAAGCTCACTCTTTTGGCATTGAAACTCATTATCCAATCTACACTCATTTCTTTTGACACACTCACTCAATCACTAAGGATTAACTTCATGGGTAGAAATCATAGGTTAACATGATTCCATAGAAGTTGTGTTAATTTCTAGCACAATGATTCTTTGTTTTCCTAGACGCACGCGATGCTCAAATTGGTTTAACTATTTCAGTTAAAGCACAATTTAGATCATGAAAACATTTAAAATACACTCCCAAAATATAAAATGTGATGAAAAATCGGGAAGTGGTTTGAACATTAAAAACATTGTTTTCCAATGATTGAAAGTTGTCCTTCTTTCAACCATATGTGAGATGAAGATATAGAATTATACCTTAACGTGCGATCTTACATCTCATGAAGCTAAGCTTTAAGTCATAGAAATATGAACTTGTAAGTTTTTCTCAAAAATTCTGCAAAAGTCTAATGTCAAGTCAAAGTAATAATTATTCACTTATATTGAAAAGACAAAAAGCAGTAAAAATGTTTAAAGTATGAGTCCTGATCTGAAATAATCAGAAGTCATGTCCTTTTTATACTCCCCCTGAAATTATGCATTTGAAACATTATCAGTTGTAAAAGATATGCATAAAATTTCAGACTATGTACTCCCCCTTGAAGGTTGATTTCCTCATTCGAGTATCGGAGTACAATCTCTTATCAGCTCGGAGTAAGGTCTTTTGATCATTGAAGTGCGAGTCCTAAACTGTTGTGTTTAGAAGTCAAACTTCGTTGAAGTACGAGTTCTAAGCTGATGTACTTAGAAGCCATTATTCTTCCTACTCCCCCTTGACAGTAGGTGCCTGCAACACAGGTTTAGTTTTCTTTGGTACCCACTGGTATTTGGGTCCATATGTGTTAGTTGCAGTTCGTATGGGGGTTACTGAGTAAGAACCATACCAGTAATGGTCACTTGTCTTATGTACAGGATCATGTGTACGACAATAAGAACAATAGAATTTATTACTTGACAAACTGATTAATTTTTCTCTTGAGTAAACAAAATCAGGTTTACCTTTCAGCGCATTGTTCTTCTTGGCAATCGGCGTATGTACACATGACTTTTTACATTTCAGCTCTTCTTTAACTGGTTTCCTGTTCCAGACCAGTTCAGCTTCTTCCTGGAAGCTTATTCTCTTTCTTTGTGTATCTGAAAAATCTTTATTCCTGTCATAGAAAAGATTAGTAGAATGAATATGATTAGAAGATTTAACTGACCTTTTGAAAAGAGCAGTTTTCTGATGTGAGCTTGCGGCTGGTTTGTTAGAACCAACTGAATTATTTCTAGGTGAGTGGATTTTTGACTCTGGAGTCGTTCGCTCAGCCACCACCACCGTCTTTGAAATAATATCTTGAAGCTCTTTTACCTTTGAAGAATAATTGTCTCGTTCTTTGATAAGGAGCTCAATCTTCTTCTCAAATGCAAACTTCTTTTTCTTCTCTGTCAGAACACTTTTAGATAATTCAGATAGCTTCTCTGTAAGCTTCTTTATCTTTGCTTCAAACATATTTCTATCTTTTTCAAAATCCTTCTTTGCATCCTTTTGTTCAGCTACCTTCTTCTCCTTGGCAAACTGATCTCTTTCTAATATGATTACTTTCTCAAAGTCTTCAACTTTTTGAGAAAGCATTAAACTTTGAAGCTCAATCACCTTTTTCTCCTCCACACCCTTCTTTGACAGATCTGAGAACTTCTTTTCAAACTCAGATATTTTCTTTTGAAGCTCAGAGTTCTCAGCTTCCAAAACCTTAACTCTTGATGACATATATGATTCTATCATAATCTTAGCAATATGTTCCCATAACAGCTTTCCTGTAGCCTCTTCACGTTCTAGTGTAAAGAAGATCTCGTTTGAAATCTCCTCTGTTATTCCTTGCAGAATAAACGTTTTGGCCAAACTGTCAGCTTCATATCTTTTTCTTTGCTCATTTGTGTATTCATTAAGATTTAATGGGAGCTCTTTTTCTTCTCTCTCACCATTCTTCTTTACAAGAGTAAACATTCTTCTTGGAACTATCATAATTCCTTGTTGCAGAGATTTTCTGATGAATACACCCAAATCATGTCTTTCAATGAAGTCCATGAACTGATCTTTCCACTGCTCATACTCTCCTCTGAAGAGTACAGGTGGTTTCTCATCCATACATATTGAAGAAGCTTCGCTTGATGTCATCCTGTTTAATTTGATGTGCAAAAAGAACTGTTTGATTTGACCGTTAGTACAGATAAAATTTGATCACACAAGAAATTTTGTCCCCCTAGGCAGACTTAGCACGGGGGTCCCTATTACAGTTTCGAAAAATTCTCAGGAAAAAATATTCTAAGTGAGGTTCGCGTTTCTAATGGGACCCGAGAAGTATGCTTTGCGGGTCACTTGGGAACCGAGAAGTTTGAGCTTTGCGGGTCACTTGGGAACCGAGAAGTTGAGCTTTTCGGGTCACTTGGGAACCGAGAAGTTGAGCTTTTCGGGTCACTTGGGAACCGAGAAGTTGAGTTTTTCGGGTCACTTGGGAACCGAGAAGTTGAGCTTTTCGGGTTATTCAACCTCTGGAATGCGGGTGTTCGACCTGTTCTTCTGAAAATCGTATGAATCTTGTTCCTGAAACGATTTAGCAATAACAAACACTACCCTTATGTCTAGAAACACTTATAGAACAGATTGTAGGCACTCGATCTCACTAAAACACTCTTTTTAGAAATTAATCTGATCGCACAGTGACTTACTCTTCTCAACTCTTTTCTCACAAAAACCACAAATTGGAACTCGATTTAAGCTTTAACGTGAAATTAAACACATACAACTCGATCTAGCATGTATTTCGATCACACTCTGATCGATTCTAACACCTAAAACACTCTTACACTCGAAATCAATTTTTTTCTTGGAGAACACAGAGACGTTTTTCTGAAAAACTTGTTTGATCTTAATCAGGCTCTGATACCAATTCAGGCTTTGATACCAATTGTCGGTCCAACAATACTTTATAACAAGTTCTTAGAAACAACACAATAAGATTACCAACCTGTTTGATATATGAAATAACGATTACAAGGTTGATCGATTAAGCTTTGCTTTGTGTTCTCTATGTTTTCTCTCTTTTACACCTTGATGTGTGTGTTTGTATGTGTGTTGAGTTATCTGATCTTGAGAGACTAGAGATACACTTAAAATCTAGCAAGTGTGTTGAACACACTATCAAGATTAATATCTAGATATTAAATCTAGATATTATATCTAATATAAACTAGAAACTAAATAACTAACTAAGTTACCTTTAACTAACTATTACAATACTTTAACTTAGATATATAGATCTAAGTAAACTAAAACATATTACATTAAATTACATTGACATTTATTACAAATAGACATAGACTTTTATATCGAGAGTCGACGTTCCGGCTTTAGCTTCAGATTACGATCTTCAGATTGGATGATCTTGAATCCAATGAGACTGTGGTCTAACAGTAATAGATAAAGTTGAAAGCGGAAGACGACGAAGGTGTTTTGGTTGTCTATTGCTTCTGTTTATGCTTAGCTGGACCATGAACGTATAATTAAAAAAATTAAAATGTCATTTTTCAGAATTTCATTCCAATTCCTTTGCAAACCAAACAGACATATTCCAATTCATTTGACTGATTACAAATCTGATAACATTCCATTCCAGTTCCTTCCAGATTCCAATTCCATTGACATATTCCATCCATTCATAAATCATTATGTGAACCAAACGTCCCCTAAGTATTTAGTGCTTAAACATTTATTTCTTACGTTTTAGATAGGACATTTTATTTATATGTCTAAACTTGTAGTCATTTTCTACCTTATTTTTTCACTTATTGATTTGATGGGGTTAAATTTTATGAAATAATTGTTTCTATTAGAGGGGAGGTTAATTTTAGTTATTTTTGGGCATAATATGTGATACACAGGTCATGTTGTTGTATTGGAATATCATGGAGAGACAATAGAAGAAATGATGATGAAATAGACCAAGGTTTTAATTCGATTTTTTTGGCTTGGAAAAAATATATTTGTTAACCTCTGGACAATTAAGTAGTTGGATAACAGTTTTAACCATGTATTAGTTGATAAGTGTATTTTTAGTTACTTTATTGGACTTGCTAGTTTGGATGCTAAACATTAGTTACTATTTGCACCAACCCCCCCCCCCCCCTTTCTCTTTTTGCTATATATATAAAGGCTTGGATTAGGTTAGTATTTAAGACACACCTTAGAATCAGATTTTTCTTTTTGTTCAATTCTAAAAACTCTCTTTAATTTTTTGATTGATATATAAGTCTTTTGAATTCTCTTTTGTTCGTATACTTTTAAATTTTGTAGCACTGGCATCACATCATTATTTTTCTTTATTTATTACGCTTTCCGTATTTATATTCCGTCTTTAATTGAAGTCATTTATTTTCCGTCAGTTACTTTCATGTCTCTACTTTCAGTACTTCACATTTCCGTACATTTACTTTTTGTTATGAGTAGCTAATCTCCTTAGATTAAGTACGAGGCAAATGGTGAGAATGTTACTGTAACATCCTAAAAATTGGGGTCAATTTAAAAATTGAAAATTCGGCTATATAACGTCCGTAAATGGAATAAACCAATCTACCTAAAAGGGAGATCCAATGACCTGTAAGATAAAAGTGTAACAATCTAACCCAAAGTACGTCAACCCAATACGGGGAATAATTATGGCTATTACAACCCAATAACAAATGAAGAATACAATTCAACAACCTAGTAATCTAACTTGTATAAGCAAGATTAATGTCGGGTGTCGCTATTATTCCAAAAGGTATGATCTCTATATACTTCAAGTATTGGTCACTAAGTCATCAAAAAGACCACTCTCGACCCCAAGGTCGTCCGCTCAATCCCGACGTGTCCCACCGCTAGAGTGATGTAACACCCTCAAATATGGAAATAGCAACTTATTTAAAATTTTCTAAATACATCAATAAATAAATCATCTACAACCACAGATTAAAATTTAACCTCAATACAACCATTCATTCTATACAAGAGTCTATGATAAGGACGGGTGCTACTAAAACCCCATGATAGTTACTATCTCCAACGATGCGGAAGACTTCACCAACTACTTACATTTGCACAAAGCTAGGGCTCAACTCTTCATAGCTGCTAGAACCAAACCCCCCAACAGAACCTGATGCACATGCCGACAAAATAAAAAGGTTAGGCTTAACGCCTAGTGAGCTCAAGAGTTTACAACATATAAAAGTTAACCGTTTAACAGAAGAAATGCGGTTAAAATCATAATCTTTCAATTCATCATGTCTTATATACGGAAACGACTCATTTTTCCAATAATATGCAATTTAGGCCAAGAATATCAATTTAAACATTTTTCAATCTAAACTACTTCAAGGACGAAGATACCAAAATAAACCTCTCATTCATAAATTTGGTTTAACACAAAACTCACTCAAGACGTGGATAGAAATTGAACTCTCCATTATGAAGATACAGTTAAAACTTTATATCCCAAAACACCCAAAACACGGGTGGGGCATAATACTCAACCCATAAACCAAGGATAAAACCCATATATACAAACGCCACCGAAAACTTGGATAATAAAACTCAATACCCAAAACCAACACCTTTCGGTGACGGGGGATACCCGAATTCCATCGAAAGTGATGGGCACACAAAGTTAAGCCACTTATCAATGTTATATGAGCATCACTTAGGGATAAAACACTCGTTAGCATCAACCTTTCCGGGTCTATAACTAACAACCAACAAGCTCAACAACTCCATGTATTTTGCCTGGATAATCACCAAGTTCAATAACTCCATGTCTGTACCTTGGGAATCTTCGTGCACTCATCAAGTTCAACCCCTCCATGTCTTTACCTTGGAATCCCAAAACATCCCAGTTAAGCTCGTTCACAAGAAAGTTGCAATTATTGATCATAAGACCTCATGCCAATTTCAAGTTACAATACGGGGATAAAGTCCCCAACTAAACCAACCGACTGACTCATATGCCTATGGATCCAATGCATTACAGTCTAAGATGTTACATGACTCAAACGAATGGACTAACGCATTCAAAACATGTAACTCTCAAATAAGATGCAACTAAGTACACCATACGTCCAAGGCTCCTCAACGAGCTACTCATAACCAAACAATTGTTCCAAAGACTCCACCGAGTACAAATCAAGCCCAAGAGGCTAAAATAGACGTTTGGCTGAAACATGCAAGCCAAAATAGTTATATAAACCAAAATACACGCTTTTCCCAAAATCTTTAATTCTCAATTTACCATTGGCCTTCGGCCCCAAACCCCAAAAAGGTTTTCCATTTCTAAAATGTTCCCCATAGCCGAGAATGACCCAAACCCAAAGGACTCACGTATTCGTACCTTTCAAAATGTCCCATTTCATGAACGATGCATAAAACCCAACAGACACTTAAAAGTGCATTTTTGACAAAATACTTACTTATTCAATAATTCATCAAAATCCGTTCATTTATGACACATTTAACGAAATGCCCAAAAATCACAAAGATGTGGGTTACATAAGTTTATAAAGTTAAATATACCAAATAACCCAAAACTTATCAGCAGTTGACAATTTTAAGGTAAAGCATAAATACTTTAAAATAAGCATTTTGGCATGTACACCGTTTTCACAAATCAACTTGAACTCACCTTGCTAGATTTAGGCTAAATCTAGGTCTCACCCAACGAGCTATTTTGAAGGTCGCTCAAATCCTCAAGCCGGAAACTTCCAAAACCTAGATCCATACAATCCAAACCATAAGTAACCATATTCGACCATGTAGAAACATTCCCCTAACAATATACCAAGAAACCCCAAATAATAACAAAACCCTAGTTTCTCCAAAACTACCAAATCCGAGATTTGAGAAACCAAGCACTCAGAAACCATCAATGGAGCATTTATAACCTTAATACAAGAAAACTTACCCTTGAAGACGATGAGACTTCCGAGAACACCCAATCCAACACTTCAACCCGAGCTCCCAACCGTTGAACTTGATGAGGAAGATGAAGGTGGAGCTTCTAATCTTTGTTGGGTGGGGGAGAACACTTGGAACATGATAGGTTTGGTGCCATGGATACATAGAAACCGATTTTAGGGTTTGGGTTCGGTTTCTAGAGAGAAAAAGGGTAAAAGGGGTTGAGAATAATGAGGTGGGGCTGCTCAAAATCGAATTTAAAACAACCAGAAGCCGCAGGCGATTGTGCCCGGCGATTGTGCCCAAGGCACTTTCGCCAGGGCACTATCGCCCAAACTGTACCGCGGGCACCACTCTGTTGGCGATTGTGCCCAGGGCACTATCGCCTAGAGTGTCCTGAGCCCCGATTTCTTCCATTTTCATCCGGAGCACCCACGATGCGATAAGGCTTAAAAGGTAAGGCTTAAGGGATGAAATTCTATGATTAGAATCAAGGATTTCTCAAGAGATTGGCTTTCACAGACAGGAATTTACGGGTGTTACAAGTGACCTGCCATACATGACAACCAAACAAGTGTTAGGCTAGAGCCTAGTGAGAATATATAAGCAGAAAATAATTTAGACAATAAACCCGATTGCAGTCATGTAGCCGATCTAGCCGTGAGCTAAGCCAAAACAAATCCAATAAACCATTAGCATTCAGTAAATATTGACAACAATTCAAACCACATAGCGAGCATCAACTACTCCAAGTCTATAGCTCGAATACATCAAGTCAACCACTCCAGGTCTATTATTGAGTGTAACACCCTAAAAACCAGGGTAAATTTAAAATTTGCGGAAACTGTACAATTAAGCATCATCTAAAGGTATAAACCTCCCAAAATGGGGAACTGTACTTAACCTTTACAAAAATCTGAATACGGATAAGGATCCCAACAGCAAACCAATCTAAACATATACTTTCTAGATTACATAAGTTGTTGATCCAGAATCATCCAAAAATGTGGGACCTAACAATGCCCAACAATCCAATACTAAACATCTCAAAAACCCTCGGGATCAATCCCGGCTGTAACATCCTGAATTCCGGAAATAGCAACTAATTTAAAAATTTATAAATACACCAATAAAAGAATCATCTACAACCACAATTTATTATTTAACCTCAACACACACATTCATTCTATACATACGGTTTATAATAAGGACGGGTGCTACTAAAACCCAATAAAAGTCGCTATCTCCAAACTGCGGAAGTCTTCACTAACTTACACTCGGGAGAACTAAGCACATCTCTTCTTGGGACAGCTAGGACCAAACCCCCATCTGGAACCTGATGCACATACCGACAAATAAAAAGGTTAGGCTTAACGCCTAGTGAGATCAAGAGTTTTAACATAGAAGAATATATATTTAAAAGAAAGGAATTTAGTCTAAAGCAAGATTTTTCGAAATAATATACTTTAAAATGGAAACGACACATTCCCCATAATATGCACTTTTAAAGTCGATGCCTCTAAACGCTCATTCTTATAACACTATGCAACGCATAACTCACCCACACGGGATCATAGTTTGACACTTAGTTTGCGAAAATGTGAATAACACTTCATATCCCAAAACACCCAAAACACGGGCGGGACATAATACTCGACCCTTGAATAGAGAAAAGCAATTCAAAAAGATATGGTGCGTCATTGAAAACCTGTACTCGAATTAATACTCACACGACCATAAAATAGATTGAAATCCAATTATTAAAGTATGGACAATTAAATATCCAAAATGCAACAGGACGACAACGGGGGATACCCGTATCCGTTGAGAGCGGAGGAACACAAAAGTATGCCACTCAACAACGTTGATCGCATGACACTTCACGACCCGCGGCCCAAGTGCCCCTACGACCTCTTGACAAGTTCACCATGAGAGGTCGTTGACCTTGGTGGTCGTTACAACGAACTCCACCCCAAAAGGCCCCGGGAACTACAACAAAGGCAATTCCCCAATAATGAAATGACAGGGGGTCACAGTACTCACCGCCCAGGCAACACTATCCAGACTCAACCCTCTTAGTTCCTCCTTGTCAAGTTTTGGTCATAAAACATGAGTCCCGGAGTCCAACCCCGTACCACCCAATTGACCATCAAATAAGACTGACTTACGTGCCTATGGATCCAATGCAACATAGTCTAAAATACACGACTACTCATGAATGACTACAATACTCGAGCCTGTACTTATAATGAATATGCAATAAAATGCATTGAAATGTAAACCATATTTTTGGACTCTAAATCGAGCCATTAAAACCGGACAAGTGTCCTCAATACTCATTTACGCCAATACCAAGCTAAAATGCTCAAAAGCCTTTTGACCAACAGTTAACGTCCTCCAAATAATGAAATGCCTTTAAACAACGTTTATGAAGACACATACCCCAAAGATGTGGTTAACCCAAAACTCAACACGTATTGGGACCAAAGATTTTCCAACGGTTTTATGAATGCAAATATACCCAAAATGCATATAACGTGAAATAGACTTTGTTGGTACCAAAATCATCAAAGATGCATAACCCATGAAACGGACTCTATTTGTGCAAAATTGCTAGGAACCCAAATATGAGCATTTTATGAGGTTAACACAACCAAAGTTTACCAAATATGAAAACTTATCAAAATACTCACACTTTGACAAATACCAAGGAAAACACCTTTTTACTTCAAAATACACATTTTGGCATGTACACCGTTTTAACAAATCAACTTGAACTCACCTCGCTAGATTTAGGCTAAATCTAGATTTCCCCCCAACTATAGCTCCTTTGAAGAACACTTGGATTTTCAAGACCAAACTTCCAAAACCTAGATCCATACATATTCAACCACAAATATACATAATTAACCACAAATAATCGTTTCCCAAACCATGAACATGAATACCTTAACTAATACCGAAACCCTAACTTCCATAACCGAAGAGGATAGAAGATTACCTTAACCCAAGCTTGAATCCACCAACCAAAACGTTTCTAGTTCACCAAAATGGCCACAAATCTCCAATCAATGAAAGGAAGCACAAAGGGTAGATGAAACCCTAGAAAACTTGGTGAAGAAGATGAATAGTGAGAGATGAGAAGCTTACCACCACCAAATACTCTAGTATACTCCAATATACTTCCAATCTCTTTCCATATCCTTGAAAAGCTCTCAAAAACGAAACCGTAGCAACTTGAATCTCCCAAATCGGAGTTGAAATGAGAGAGTTATGAAGAAATGAAGTTTGGGGCTGAAAATCGCGATTTTAACACCCTGAAACACCCAGGCGATTGTGCCAGGCTATAGTAACAATGTCATAATCGCCGGGCACAATCGCTGAGATTGTACCGAGCGTTTCTGGGCTCCGGCGACCTTGACATTATAGCCTAGCGCGTACCGAAACTGTTTTGGTCATAACTTCTTCGTTATAGCTCCGTTTTCGCTCCGGAAAGAACCGTTGGACTCGTAATTGAATCCTTCATCCATCTAGACTATAAAATCTAGGATTCAAGTCCAAAATAAAAAATCTTATTTTTACTTGATATATAGGTTTCTGTATTAACTTGAATTGATACCTCACGAAACTCGGGGTGTTACAATCCTCCCAACCTTAAAAGAGATTTCGTCCTCGAAATCTGGAATCACCAAGCACCCAACATTCACATTTGAAACATCTATTGATTCCCTATCCCAAATGGATGCCTTCATAAAACTTCACCTCATATACGGACCCGATTACATTTCGGTTGATGTTTTCGCTGAGTTTCTCATAACGTGTCGTTACAAACTAAATCTCAACGTTCAATATATTTTACCGACGTCAGGATGAACGTTGAGTCATTGATTAATCATTTTCTTTCTCGATAATTCTCGGTTGCCTCCCAACCTTAGATTTTTCATAACACACCGAAAGCAACTTACGACCTTATCTAGACATTTCCACGAAGAATACCTCAAAGCAAACCTTTCTCTTAGATACCTCTAAATGTGACGCGTCATGGTCTCCTAAAAAAAACGATTGGTACTTTAAGCCTACCTCGACATTCCCACCAAATATATCCAAAAATCATCACCATTTATCCTTCATTTAAATTCCATCCTCGAAATGACAATACTTCCCATGATCCAACCGGGGTACCTCCCAAACATTCCTAGATCCATTGACTCCAAGAAAACAAGTCGACGCCTAGGACTACACGGTGACTTCGAAAACGTGGACATCCCGTCCAAAATTTCATTCCAGACGGATGATCGCACTAGGGTTGACACCTAATAGAGTGCTAAAATTTCCATTTATTACAATTTATCATACGGACCATAAGAACTTCCTTTGATCGCGGAGCCTACTAAGACGATACACCATCGACCTATATCATGATGTCACACCGACGAGCAATCCCACCAAATCAAACTCCATTTAAGCGCAGGTAATCACACAAGACCTTATCCCGCATGGTTACCGAATTATAAAATCACCTCTTAACTAACTGGAAAAGCTTAAACATACCAACTCCATTAACCATGCGTACCCAGATTCAAAACTGAAATCCAAAATCCAAGACTGACCGCGAGTCGGATCATCTGACGCTTCAAATCACAAGGACTCTCTTAGCCCCTATTTACAACTTCTTTCACTACAGGGCTTAAATCTATATGCCTAACGAGTTCAAGGTTTTCAACTAACAGACCAATTTAAACTTTCATAAGAACTTTTAAATACGTACGCTTTATAACGATAATTGGTCGTGCAGTAAAATCCACTACCGATCACTCGATAGGTTTCAAAATTGATCACCAACACTACGCATATAAAACCATTTCCAAAACCCATTTGATCAATGCTTACGTTAATATGGATAATAATAAAAGATGCGCAAAAAAAATTTAAATGGACTACCATGGTCCTAACATGCATCAAATAATACCATAAATGGGGAAATAATTTTGCGTACCAAAATAGTTTATAATGAGGCGATTGAACAAAACTCCCAAGAGACAAGTTACGTAATCGAGTTCCCAAAATTTCTCATTCGACTATATAAAAGTAGGGAATAAAATTCCCAACAAGACCCGCATGTCGAGTTCGCTTCTCACAACTTAGCAATACAAAACATGCATGCGCTTGATCAACATACAATAAATTTAAACTAATTTTCAAATTTTAGGCCATACAATGAAATGATGTTATCCGAAAATAGTGGCTATAATGACATGTATACCGTTAACTCACTTAATGCATTGCATAATTTATAACATAAAAATCGACAACTGAAATACGTTCAAAGCGAAAGTCCAATACGAAACGACATAACTTTTCATATGCTTACTCACACCAACAATTTTAAAACAACTCGAAAACCATGTAGCATACAACGGGTAACACTTGTATAAAACCCAAAAGAGAATCACATAATATTGGAACTTCCCGAAATGACATATGGGATAATATCTATTAATAAAACTTCTCAAAACGTCTCTTACGGTTGCGAAAATACCGATGCGAAACTCGCACGAGACAAAATATTAAACGAAAATTTATAAGTTAACGCACACAATAATGCAAGTATACACCTCCCAAATTTAAGAGCACGACGCAAAATGTCGTAAAACAGAATTCCGTAAGACCCAATAAAATCTTCCATAATACCCAATGAAACACAACGATGCTCAACATCATATGATGTCAACACCGTCATTCTCCAAAATTAAATAGTATGAAACAAAGTCATGACTATAATGTCAAAATTCCAAAATTTTACCTTTTATCGCATCTGGTAAATATAAACGACACCTTCACCAAAACCCGCATGAGACTCAACGCTTTAATAAAACTCATAAACTTACACGTAAATAAAATTAAAACTCACGCAATTTGAAATACACTCGCGAGTAGCAAAGCGTCATAAAATAACGTTTCATGAATTTTACATGACTTGTACCGACTAAAATTCCAAAGAACATTTCGACTCAAGAACATAGGGACAACTCGTCCTTTAAAACTTTAACATACGTGGAGGAGATCCAATGTCAGAGTCAAAAATTCCATAGTTATTTCCCCAACAACCCAAATAACATTAAAACATAAATATTTCAACATCCGGAAAAATGGTGTCAGACACGAAACCAGGATAAAGAGATTTTTAATAAAAATTGCAACCACGTGCAACAACATAATTTTATGCATGATTGAGCTCATGGTTTAAAATCTGATGAGTGCTAAATGTTTTACCAAGGCTTCATAGTAGAACACAATTTATGCTTCGAAAGCATGAGAAATAATTGATGCAAACTTATTTTTTTGAGATAAATTTTATGCATGAATTTTCGGTCGGCACTCACATCTTAGGACTCCACTCCTCTATTTCCCGACATGCAATTTTCATTCGGATGTACCCAACATCATAGAGCAACCCTCCCACTAATTGGTTAACTTACAATTCTCCTCGCAACATGATCGATCTATCGCCCCGATAGTTCCACTCCAACCAATAACTCTGACCCAAGATGGTCAACTTAATGCATTCATCACACTTACCTATCACTTCCAAGTGACATTGCTATAAACATCAACCTTTCCTTAGATCACTCGCTTAGAAACTTTCTCACTACCCCAACGGTCATTCCCCCAAGGTAGTTCAAGTATACACATGTAACATGTAGATTCAACACGACACTGGGCAGGTAGGGGTGTACAAGAAATCCTCAACCCGCGAAACCCGCCCAACCCAACCCGCTAACAACCCAATTAAACCCAACCCGCCAACCCGCTAAACCGTCAACCCGCCAAACCGCCAACCCGCTATTTAGGAGGGTTGAAATTGGGTTAGCATAACTCAACCCAACCCAACCCGCCAACCCGCCGCTAATATATATTATTTCGATAAATTTATATATATATATATATATATAATATTTACAACCATTATAATTCACAACCAAAAAAATATATACATATATTAGTCAAATTAAAAACCCAAAATATATATACAAATATTAGTCCAATTTACAACCCAAAGCCCAAAATTAATCCAACTACGTCAATGCCCGAATTAATTCAACTAGGTCGATCGATATGTCTCAATAAGCACGAATGCATGAATACACTAAAACAACTAGAAACAACTAGACCGACATTGTTGTTTTCATTGCATAAATAAACATATGAAGTATGTTTCGAACAATAGATTTCAAATTAGAAGTATAAACATAAATGAATATAAGGAGTATGTTTTAAAATAGAAGTTGGAACCATGAATTTTTGTTTTCATTGCATTGATGTTTTTAAAGTTTGATTTTTATTGCGTAGAGAAATATCATATGTTCTTTTTGTAGCTTCTAACTTTGTATTTTTATATCATATTTCCTATGTATACGAGCAATGGAAATACTCCTAAGTCTCCAAAAATCGAAGACAATAATGAATCAAACACGTCTAAAAAAAGGGGATGTAGATCCTCGAACATTTGTAATAACTAATAACTTTGTTGGCTACATTTTTAGCATATATTTATAGTCTTTCAATCGTCAACTTTATGAATATTTATAACCCGCCAACCCAACCCAACCCGCCCTAACCCGCAAGGGTTGGGTTGGGTTATACTTTTGAATGGGTTGGGTTGGGTTGAGAATTTTCAAACCGCCGTAATTGGGTTGGGTTGTAAAAATGTCAAAAACCGCCCAACCCAACCCGCGTACACCCCTATGGCCAGGTGCCATTATGAACGTACCGTACACGATCATCCTTGCGACCCTCGACAAGTTTCCCGTTTCTAGCGACTCGATAAATCCTCAAAATGTCTTATCTTAAGGTACCTAGTGCGCAACTTCACTTATAATCACTTATAATAACTCTAGTTTGAGTCTAGGCATCCAAAAATCAATACCTAATTCTCTCAAACTTAAGCTCTGATACCAACTTGTAACACCCTGAATTCCGGAAATAGCAACTAATTTAAAATTTTCTAAATACACCAATAAAAGAATCATCTACAACCACAATTTATTATTTAACCTCAACACACACATTCATTCTATACATACGGTTTATAATAAGGACGGGTGCTACTAAAACCCAATAAAAGTCGCTATCTCCAAATTGCGGAAGTCTTCACTAACTTACACTCGTGAGAACTAAGCACATCTCTTCTTGGGACAACTAGGACCAAACCCCCATCTGGAACCTGATGCACATGCCGACAAATAAAAAGGTTAGGCTTAACGCCTAGTGAGATCAAGAGTTTTAACATAGAAGAATATATATTTAAAAGAAAGGAATTTAGTCTAAAGCAAGATTTTTCGAAATAATATACTTTAAAATGGAAACGACACATTCCCCATAATATGCACTTTTAAAGTCGATGCCTCTAAACGCTCATTCTTATAACACTATGCAACGCATAACTCACCCACACGGGATCATAGTTTGACACTCAGTTTGTGAAAATGTGAATAACACTTCATATCCCAAAACACCCAAAACACAGGCGGGACATAATACTCGACCCTTGAATAGAGGAAAGCAATTCAAAAAGATATGGTGCGTCATTGAAAACCTGTACTCGAATTAATACTCACACGACCATAAAATAGATTGAAATCCAATTATTAAAGTATGGACAATTAAATATCCAAAATGCAACGGGACGACAACGGGGGATACTCGTATCCGTTGAGAGCGGAGGAACACAAATGTATGCCACTCAACAACGTTGATCGCATGACACTTCACGACCCGCGGCCCAAGTGCCCCTACGACCTCTTGACAAGTTCACCATGAGAGGTCGTTGACCTTGGTGGCCATTACAAAGAACTCCACCCTAAAAGGCCCCGGGAACTACAACAAAGGCAATTCCCCAATAATGAAATGACGGGGGGTCACAGTACTCACCGCCCAGGCAGCACTATCCAGACTCAACCCTCCTAGTCCCTCCTTGTCAAGTTTTGGTCATAAAATGTAACACCCCAAATTTTCTCGTCACGTAAGTCCTCGTAGTTATACAATTGATCCTTTATACGAAACCTCGTTAATTTCATTTAAACTAAAACCGGCTTTCTTCTACCATTTATTCTTGGCGTAATGAGTCTCGGTCGAAAGTTGAGTGTATTTAGTCAAGTCTTTGAGCATGAGTTTTGGTTGTCTGCTCTCGTTAATAATCTCGGTAGAATATGTTTTATGCATGCCTTTATATTATAGAGCACCCCACTTTCGATTGTGAGATTTTATTATCATGCATCTTTGTGAATTGGTGAAGTCGTGAGTCGGCGAGAAGTGGGCGCGACTATGCCCGACGACTGTGCCATGGCATAGTCGCCGAGGGCACAATCGCGGGAATGGTAACGTGAGTACCTGAGCTCAAGCGACTATGCCGACGACAATGCCATGGCATAGTCGCAGATGGCACTATCGCCATCGGTGTACCGAGGCCTTGGGGAGGACGACGACTATGCCCGGCGACAATGCCAGGGCATAGTCGCGAAGGGAATTATCGCCCGCGTGAGGGTGGGTCCTGCCTAATAAAATCGACCAAAACCAATGAACCAAACACTTTTCCATTTTTCCAACTTCAGATTTGCTCTCTCTTAAAGGTAAACGTTTTCTCATCCCTCTTCCTCTTTTCTCTCCTCATTTAATGACCTAGCTATAAACCCTAATATAGTGGTTGTTGGTTATTGAATGCATTGTGTAGAAACCCCTCTTAAGTTCAAGCTTAGAGATATCAAGCCTCTCTCAACTACTCCATTTTCTAGGGTTTGCTCTAAAAACCCTAGTTGGTGAGTTATTCCTCCTTAAATATTCTAGTACTCATTTATTACTTGTATTTTACTTACATGACACATATATGTTAATAAATTGAGAATTTGTGACCTAACTTGTATAATGTTCAATTTTATTGACCCAAGATTGGTGTGTATGATTGGTAAACTCTATGGAACCCTCTTTATAAAGGAAATTAATAAGTAAGAATCTCTGATTTCACGTTTATATAACGAGTTCATGATGAAACATTGTTGCTATAGTTTCGACCTAACTGCTGATAACTTTATGAGAATATGATATGAGTAAAATGAACCTTGTGACTTTAAGTTTGAGATTAGGTGGAACAGGAATTCTTGTGATGTAAGGATGAACGGATTTTGTATCTACAAAGGAAGTATTATTGTGATTATAAATGTTTACCATATGTTGATCACCTGATAAGAAATGTGAACACTACTCCTTGTGCACGAGGAGGTAGTTGTCTAACCTATGAACTTGTATTAATCATGATGGGTTACTAGCGAGTAGGCAATAAGGGGTCATTGATCCTTGAGGTGTAACTCGTCTAGTTATGGATAGGCACTAATGTCCGTAAGACATTGAGGTGTAACTCGACGGAGTAGGCAATAAGGACAGTAAATACGGTCTGAGGTTGTGATGTCGGTATGGCATGGGAACTAAGATCGGGGCATGAGGTGTAATTCATTTATATCGAGGGTGACTCCACTCCCGCGTGAAAGTCACCCCGATGGACACGGGTCTCCCCCGTATTTTCAAAGGTTGTATCTTGTATGTTGATATTCAGGTTTGTGAATATGACCGGGGGAAATTAATTACTTGTGAGGGAGTACGGTAACGTGATCATTATTTTACAGTACTTTGTTGTATTTTTATACTTGTGGAACCTCACTAGGCTTCGTCCTAACACTTGTTGTGGTTGTTGTCTCCTCACAGATCCTCCTCGTTGTGGAAATTAGGCGGTCGGACTTGTCAAGCAGGCACATAGGAGTTTCTCGAAGTGCCGACATTTTTGGGGATTTTTGTGAAGAGAGATTTAGCGAGACGACAACACCCATTTTAATCTAGTTTGGAGATATTCTAGATTAAGTAAGTTGTTGTAAATTATGGTCCCAATGTCTAGCATACTTTATATTGCAACCAACCCATCGTACCGTGGGTTTTTAGTTCTTCTTATTTTGGGTTAAATTTATTGGCGATTTGTCTCTACAGGGTATTTGGACCTTCGTATTTTAAATGTTATATTGCAAAATTTTACGAATTTTCATTCGTGAAAATTTTATAGCGTTACAAGTTGGTATCAGAGCTCTAGTTTAAGTGAACTAGGTATGTGATCTAGATGCCTAGACTTAAGCTGAGACTTTTAGGCAATAAAAGTGTGAGATGTGGGTAGAGATTCTAAGATGGGGTAGCCTTAGAGTCGACGGAAAACCACTTTGTTGGGAATTATGAAAGTAGTAACGAGAATCTTTATGTAGTATGCGTTCATAATTTCAATTAGCTACTGCTATTATGAATGTACTTCTATGTGAGTATGCTTGAATTACTATGATTATAATGATCGATGAATTGTATTAGTACGTTTCTTGTATGTATTCTTGAGTAGCCATCTCTCACCCCCCCTTGATTTGATGACAGACGAAAATGGTAAATACTCGGAGTCATCTTCAGTCATCACCAGAGGGTCAAGCGATAAACGAATCAACGACTGATAGACCGAATACAACTGTGACGGACGGACCTCCAATTCCACCTATGCTTGCCGGAAGGGTGGAACAGTTTCCAAGGGCCAATATTGTCACTACCGACCCGATCATAACTGAGGTGACCCCACAGACGCAAATGATGGACATGATGAGAGCCATGAATGAAACCATGGCGAAACAACAAGAACTTTTCATAAAGCTGCTAGAGGACCGGGACGCGAACCACCGCCGTCATGAGACAATCGAGGATAATGTGGTCATAGGGGGCTCCGGGGGTACCGGGGGAGAAATCCGCACTGATGGGGTAGCGACCTTGGAAACAAGGCAAACGGGAAAGGGATGCTCATACAAGTCGTTTCTTTGTTGCAAACCGCCAGAATTCGCCGGATCAGATGACCCTGCGAAGTGTATGAGTTGGCTCAAAGAGATTGAGCAAGCATTTAGATCTAGTGACTGTGAGGAGCGCCAAAAGGTGAAGTATGGGTCCCAACTACTCCGAGGCACGACGTTAACTTGGTGGAATGTCTTCACCTCAACTGTTGATGAATCGGTGTTGGGCGGCTTGTCTTGGGGCGAGTTTAAGAAGAAAATTCTAGAAGAATTATGTACTGAGGAAGAACTGGACATTATAGAGGAAGAGTTCCGGTCAATCAAGAAGGGAGATTTGTCTGTGAAAGAATATACCCGCCTGTTTATGGAGAAACTCGAGTTAGTGGGGCATGTGGCCCCAACTGAGAAAGAGAAGGTAAAGGCCTATCTGAAGGGCCTGCCTGCAGACATGATTTCCGTAGTCCGAAACTCCAAGGCCTCAAATCTTCGGGAAACAATTGAAGAGGCTAAGGTAACAGAAAGACTCTTTGTGCAAGATAAAGTCGAGAAGGCAAAGACTGTGGAGAAGAGGAGGTGGGAGAACCCGCCAAGTTCGTACAAGAAGCCGAAGTTCCAACCGCAAAGTAAGAGTTTCGACAACCGTCGGGAGGCAAAGTGGTGCCCTAAATGCAAAAGTAAGCACTTCGGGTTTTGCAAGACCAACTTCAACCCAAATCCGAGCCCAGTTGCATGCTTCAAGTGCGGCCAACCGGGTCATCTTAGCGTCGCATGTCCCATCCGAGGGACAATATGTTTCGAATGAAAGGAAATGGGTCATGTTCGAAGGGAGTGCCCTAAGCTAAGGGGTGCGGCGAGGGGAGGAAGTTCGGGAAGCCACCAGAAAAGATAGGCCATTCCCAAGGCTCAGGGTAGAGCATTCTAGATGACGAAGGAGGAGGCGAAAGAGACTGTTGACGTGGTGTCGGGTATGTTCCTACTCAACTCCACACCTGCTAAAGTATTGTTTGATTATGGTGCAAATTTCTCCTTTGTGTCCAATGTGTTTTGCAAGTCTTTGAATTTATCGGTGAGTGCCTTAGATGATGCTATAGTCATAGAAGTAGCTAACGGGGAATGGGTGATTCTAAGAGATATCCTAAGGAATTGCCGACTCGAAATCAGTGGCGAGACTTTTGTAGTGGACTTGCTTCCGATGGCTATCGGGAGCTTCGACGTGGTAATTGGGATGGACTGGTTGGCGCGTCATCAAGTGGAAATCTTATGCTCCAAGAAACTCATACGAATTCCCGTCCGAGATGGTAATTTCATCATTATGTATGGAGAAAAACGAAAGGGCGAAGTGGCCATCATCTCATCCATGAAAGCACAAAAATACCTGACAAAGAAATGCCCATCGTACCTCGATTTCGTGTTAGATGCCAGAATAGAGAAGGAGAAGGTAGATGACGTACGAGTTGTCAACGAATTCCCAGATGTGTTTCCAGATGACCTACCGGGTTTACCACCCGACCGACAAGTGGAGTTCCGGATCGAATTAATTCCGGGGGCGACACCTATAGCTCGTGCACCGTATTGTCTCGCACCAACAGAAATGCGAGAGATGATGTCCCAGCTTCTAGAGTTGCTAGAGAAAGGGTTTGTGAGACCGAGTTCATCTCCGTGGGGAGCGCCGGTGCTCTTCGTGAAGAAGAAGGATGGATCGATGCGTATGTGCATCGATTACCGAGAGTTGAACAAGGTGACCATCAAGAACAAATACCCACTACCTCGAATAAATGATCTCTTCGATCAACTGCAAGGGGCCGGATGTTTCTCCAAGATTGATCTTAGATCGGGTTACCATCAGGTGAGAGTTCGAGAAGAAGACGTTTCGAAAACGGCGTTTAGAACTCGGTATGGTCATTACGAGTTTCTAGTCATGCCTTTTGGGTTAACGAATGCACCGACGATATTTATGGACTTGATGAATCGGGTGTGCCGACCTTTCTTGGATCGGTCGGTCATAGTGTTCATCGACGACATCCTTGTGTACTCTAGGGATGAAGAGGAACACGAGCAACATTTGAGGGAGGTTCTGGAGGTGCTAAGGAAGGAGAAACTTTATGCCAAGTTCTCCAAGTGTGAATTTTGGCTACGAGAAGTTCAGTTTCTCGGCCATGTGGTGACTCGTGAAGGAGTGAAAGTAGATCCCGCAAAGGTCGAGGCGATGATGAATTGGGAGCCCCCGAAAAGCCCAACCGAGATCCGAAGCTTCTTGGGACTCGCCGGATATTACCGAAGGTTCATCCAAGATTTTTCCAAGATCGCCTCATCGTTGACATCTCTGACTCGAAAGAATGTGAAGTTTGCTTGGACCGAGACTCAAGAGAGGGCTTTTCGTACCCTACAACAGAAATTGTGTGAGGCCCCGATATTATCCTTACCCGAGGGGACGGAAGACTTTGTCGTTTTTAGTGACGCATCCAAGATGGGATTGGGTTGCGTCCTCATACAGAGGGGTAAGGTGATAGTGTACGCGTCAAGGCAGTTGAAAGAACACGAAAAGAATTACCCGACGCACGATCTTGAGTTGGCGGCAGTTGTGTTTGCGTTGAAGTTGTGGCGACACTATTTATACGGCACCAAGTGCACACTCTACACCGACCACAAGAGTTTGAAATATGTTTTCGATCAAAAAGAGTTGAACATGCGTCAAAGAATATGGCTTGAGTTATTGAAGGACTACGACTGTGAACTCCAATATCATCCGGGCAAGGCTAATGTAGTGGCAGACGCATTGAGCCGGAAGGAGTATAGTGGAGTGGTAAAAACCTCATTGGCGAGGATTGAGATCATCTCGAACCTTATGGACATGATAAAGGCCGCCCAAGCCGAGGCAATCCTTGAAGCGAACCTTAAAGATGAAGGAATGACGAAGCAACACCTTGCCTTGACGGAAGATGGGAGAGGATTGAAACTTTTCCAGGGACGCGTTTGGGTACCCAAGTTAGGAGGATGTCGGAAGCTACTTTTGGAAGAGGCGCATAAATCACGATATTCCATCCACCCCGGGAGCACGAAGATGTACAGAGACTTGAAGCTAAACTTTTGGTGGCCGGTTATGAAGATCGATGTAGGGAATTGTGTAGAGAAATGCCTTACTTGTTCGTTAGTAAAGGCCGAACACCAATGACCGTATGGAAGCCTACAATCCTTAGAGATACCGGAGTGGAAGTGGGATCAAATCACAATGGATTTTGTGACAAAACTACCAAAGACGTTGAAGGGTCACGATACCATTTGGGTGGTAGTGGACCGATTGACCAAGAGCGCACATTTCTTGGCCATGAGAGAAACGTTACCGTTGGACAATCTAGCAAGACTCTATATCAACGAGGTGTTCTCGAGGCATGGGGTGCCACTGTCCATTGTGTCCGATCGGGATAGTCGATTCACTTCCTACTTTTGGAGTGCTTTTCAAAGAGAATTGGGGACGAAAGTAAAGTTGAGCACGGCGTACCACCCGCAAACGGATGGACAAAGCGAGCGAACGATTCAAACATTAGAAGATATGTTGCGAGCATGTGTCATCGATTTCGGGGGATATTGGGACTCTCATCTCCCATTGGTGGAATTCGCATATAATAATAGCTACCATGCGAGTTTGGGCATGGCACTGTTCGAGGCGTTGTATGGGTGAAAATGTAGGACACCTACTTGTTGGTTGGAAGCGGGCGAGAAGCAATTCGCCGGACCGGAAATAATGCAAGAGACCGCAGAAAAAGTTAAGAGTATCCGAGATCGATTGAAAGCGGCACAAGATCGTCAAAAGAGTTACGCGGACAAAAAGCGGCGACCGATGGAATTTCAAGTGGGTGACTGAGTGATGTTAAAAGTGTCACCGTGGAAGGGAATCATAAGATTTGGCAAGCGAGGAAAGCTTAGCCCACGTTTTCTCGGGCCTTTTCCTATCGTTGAGCGTGTGGGACGCCAAGCCTACAAGCTTGAACTACCGCCTGAGATGAGTGGGATTCACCCTACCTTTCACATCTGTTACCTACGGAAGTGCTTGGTGGAGGAGAAAAACGTTATACCGTTATCCGAAATTCGCGTGGACAATGGTCGTTGCATTGAAGAGCCGGAAGCCATCTTGGAGAGAGAGACGAAGAAACTCCGTCACAAAGAAGTAGTGATGGTGAAAGTTCAATGGAAACATCATCGAGGTGCAAACGTAACGTGGGAAGCGGAAGGGGATATATAAGTCTTTTGAATTCTCTTTTGTTCGTATACTTTTAAATTTTGTAGCACTGGCATCACATCATTATTTTTCTTTATTTATTACGCTTTCCGTATTTATATTCCGTCTTTAATTGAAGTCATTTATTTTCCGTCAGTTACTTTCATGTCTCTACTTTCAGTACTTCACATTTCCGTACATTTACTTTTTGTTATGAGTAGCTAATCTCCTTAGATTAAGTATGAGGCAAATGGTGAGAATGTTACTGTAACATCCTAAAAATTGGGGTCAATTTAAAAATTGAAAATTCGGCTATATAACGTCCGTAAATGGAATAAACCAATCTACCTAAAAGGGAGATCCAATGACCTGTAAGATAAAAGTGTAACAATCTAACCCAAAGTACGTCAACCCAATACGGGGACTAAGTATGGCTATTACAACCCAATAACAAATGAAGAATACAATTCAACAACCTAGTAATCTAACTTGTATAAGCAAGATTAATGTCGGGTGTCGCTATTCTTCCAAAAGATATGATCTCTATATACTTCAAGTATTGGTCACTAAGTCATCAAAAAGACCACTCTCGACCCCAAGGTCGTCCGCTCAATCCCGACGTGTCCCACCGCTAGAGTGATGTAACACCCTCAAATATGGAAATAGCAACTTATTTAAAATTTTCTAAATACATCAATAAATAAATCATCTACAACCACAAATTAAGATTTAACCTCAATACAACCATTCATTCTATACAAAAGTGTATGATAAGGACGGGTGCTACTAAAACCCCATGATAGTTACTATCTCCAACGATGCGGAAGACTTCACCAACTACTTACATTTGCACAAAGCTAGGGCTCAACTCTTCATAGCTGCTAGAACCAAACCCCCAACAGAACCTGATGCACATGCCGACAAAATAAAAAGGTTAGACTTAACGCCTAGTGAGCTCAAGAGTTTACAACATATAAAAGTTAACCGTTTAACAGAAGAAATGCGGTTAAAATCATAATCTTTCAATTCATCATGTCTTATATACGGAAACGACTCATTTTTCCAATAATATGCAATTTAGGCCAAGAATATCAATTTAAACGTTTTCCAATCTAAACTACTTCAAGGACGAAGATACCAAAATAAACCTCTCATTCATAAATTTGGTTTAACACAAAACTCACTCAATACGTGGATAGAAATTGAACTCTCCATTTATGAAGATACGGTTAAAACTTTATATCCCAAAACACCCAAAACACGGGTGGGACATAATACTCAACCCATAAACCAAGGATAAAACCCAAATATACAAACGCCACCGAAAACTTGGATAATAAAACTCAATACCCAAAACCAACACCTTTCGGTGACGGGGGATACCCGAATTCCATCGAAAGTGATGGGCACACAAAGTTAAGACACTTATCAATGTTATATGAGCATCACTTAGGGATAAAACACTCGTTAGCATCAACCTTTCCGGGTCTATAACTAACAAACCAACAAGCTCAACAACTCCATGTATTTTGCCTGGATAATCACCAAGTTCAACAACTCCATGTCTGTACCTTGGGAATCTTCGTGCACTCATCAAGTTCAACCCCTCCAGGTCTTTACCTTGGAATCCCAAAACATCCCAAATATGGAAATAACAACTTATTTTTGGTACCATGAATGACTACAATACTCGAGCATGTACTTATAATGAATATGCAATAAAATGCATTGAAATGTAAACCATATTTTTGGACTCTAAATCGAGCCATTAAAACCGGACAAGTGTCCTCAATACTCATTTACGCCAGTACTGAGCTAAAATGCTCAAAAGCCTTTTGACCAACAGTTAACGTCCTCCAAATAATGAAATGCCTTTAAACAACGTTTATGAAGACACATACCCCAAAGATGTGGTTAACCCAAAACTCAACACGTATTGGGACCAAAGATTTTCCAACGGTTTTATGAATGCAAATATACCCAAAATGCATATAACATGAAATAGACTTTGTTGGTACCAAAATCATCAAAGATGCATAACCCATGAAACGGACTCTATTTGTGCAAAATTGCTAGGAACCCAAATATGAGCATTTTATGAGGTTAACACAACCAAAGTTTACCAAATATGAAAACTTATCAAAATACTCACACTTTGACAAATACCAAGGAAAACACCTTTTTACTTCAAAATACACATTTTGGCATGTGCACCGTTTTAACAAATCAACTTGAACTCACCTCGCTAGATTTAGGCTAAATCTAGATTTTCCCCCAACTATAGCTCCTTTGAAGAACACTTGGATTTTCAAGACCAAACTTCCAAAACCTAGATCCATACATATTCAACCACAAATATACATAATCAACCACAAATAATCGTTTCCCAAACCATGAACATGAATACCTCAACTAATACCGAAACCCTAACTTTCATAACCGAATAGGATAGAATATTACCTTAACCCAAGCTTGAATCCACCAACCAAAACGTTTCTAGTTCACCAAAATGGCCACAAATCTCCAATATATGAAAGGAAGCACAAAGGGTGGATGAAACCCTAGAAAACTTGGTGAAGAAGATGAATAGTGAGAGATGAGAAGCTTACCACCACCAAATACTCTAGTATACTCTAATATACTTCCAATCTATTTCCATATACTTGAAAATCTCTCAAAAACGAAACCGTAGCAACTTGAATCGCCCAAATCGGAGTTGAAATGAGAGAGTTATGAAGAAATGAAGTTTGGGGCTGAAAATCGTGATTTTAACACCCTGAAACACCCAGGCGATTGTGCCAGGCTATAGTGACAATGTCATAATCGCTGAGATTGTACCGAGCGTTTCTGGGCTCCGGCGACCTTGACGAGCATTATAGCCTAGCGCGTACCGAAACTGTTTTGACCATAACTTCTTCGTTATAGCTCCGTTTTCGCTCCGGAAAGAACCGTTGGACTCGTAATTGAATCCTTCATCCATCTAGACTATAAAATATAGGATTCAAGTCCAAAATCAAAAATCTTATTTTTCCTTGATATATAGGTTTTTGTATTAACTTGAATTGATACCTCACGAAACTCGGGGTGTTACACCGGCACTCAAACCCTTGGCAACCTGCCGCTAACGAGAACCTGAATACATATCATTTAAGAAAAAGTGTTAGGCTTAAAAAGCCTAGTGAGAACATACAGTTTATAAATTTCAAGAGATATAAACATTTACATCCAAACGGAAATCTTTCAATTCCAAGTTAACCGTTGATAAGAATAAAATCCATTAAAATAAGGTCATAAACCTTCTTTCAAGAACCTCACAATTTAATGCACATGTAGTTTTTCGCTTTGATTTCCTTACAAAACCTCACAATTTAATGCACATGTAGTTCTATATTTGTTAACGGCCATAACATCACAATTTAATGCACATGTAGTTCTATATTTGTTAACGGCCAGAACCTCACAATTTAATGCACATGTAGTTCTATATTTGCTAACGGCCAGAACCTCACAATTTAATGCACATGTAGTTCTATATTTACTTTACTTGGTAACCTCCAAATAATATCAGTCGACTCAAAACCTAAGGATCCACTAGTAAAGGTACAGACTTGTCACAACAACATATGTGACCAACCATAGATAGACATATGGTATAAAATAACATTTATAAACAAAAATGCATTTTCATGTTTAACTTCGGGTAAGAATGAAAATCATCAAAATGAACTTTAAACATTCTTTCAAGTAACCCACATAAATGTGCAAGTAAAACATCATTTTACTTTAAATAAGATGAATCCATCATTTTAATCGAAAATGATCGGGAACCCTAAAATCTCCCAAAACTCAAGTTATATCAAATATGCAGAAAACTTAGATCTGAAACCATGGAGATATATAGGAGTTCCAAAAGGTAGCTTTTGATATGTATACGGTTTTTAAAATGATAGTAGGAACTCACCAAACAGGTTTATACGAAAACCCGAAAAACCAGATATCGACCCCCTTTAGAAGACGAAGCTTTCTACACCGAAACCCCGAGCAATGCACTTACTACTAGCGATTAATGGAAGCTTGAAGATCCAAAGAAAACAAACCAATCTTAGAGAGAGAGAGAGAAAAGAGAGTGTTTGAGATTTGCGATTGAAAACCCAAATGAGATATTTGTGAAGACCCACTTTAAGTCGGCCAGGCAACCTCGCGGGTTATGCCGCGACCTCAACTCGCGGCATAACTCGCCCTCGCGGCATAACTCGCCCGCTAACACAAAACCCACACAAACAGGGGGTTTTGCGGGTTGTGTCGCGACCTCAAGTCGCGGTGCAACTCGCGTGGTTCACTGTGGTTCGACCAAAACCACCAAAATCCAAACTCAAACTCCCAACCAAACGCGGTGCTAACGACAACGCTTAAACACAAGAATAACAAGATTACATAACGAAAATCCGGGGTGTTACAATCCTCCCCAACTTGGGAATGATTTTGTCCCCGAAATCCAACTACTCGAAAAGATGAGGATATCTTCGCTTCATATCCTCCTCAGCTTCCCACGTCACGTTGGATCCCCGATGATGCTTACACTGCACCTTGACCATAGTGACCTCTTTGTGACACAACTTTTTAGACTTTCTCTCTAAGATAGCGACAGGTTCTTCTACACAACGGTTACCCTCGTCCACTCTTAACTCTGAGAGGGGAATGATGCTTTCCTCCTCTACCAAACACTTCCGAAGGTAACAAATATGGAACGTGTTGTGGATTATGCTTAACTCCGGAGGCAGTTCCAATTGGTAGGCTTGCAAACCTACCCGTTTAAGCACTTTGAAAGGTCCAAGGAAACAGGGACCCAACTTCCCACGCTTTCCGAACCGTATAATTCCCTTCCTCGACGATACCTTCAGCAACACACGGTCGCCCACTTGGAATTCCATCGGCCGTCTCTTTTTATCGGCATAACTCTTCTGCCGATCCTGAGCCGCTTTCAATCTTTCACGAATGCTCTTAACTTATCGGTCGTCTCTTGCACGATTTCAGGTTCGGCGAACTGCTTTTATCCCGCTTCAAGCCAACACACGAGTGTTCGGAACTTTCGCCCGTACAACGCCTCAAAAGGTGCCATTCCTATACTAGAGTGGTAGCTATTATTGTAAGAAAACTCCACCAAAGGCAGGTGCGAGTCCTAACTACCCCCGAAATCGATGACACAAGACCTCAACATGTCTTCCAACATTTGGATCGTTCTCTCGCTTTGCCCGTCGGTTTGTGGATGGTAAGTCGTACTCAACTTAACTCGTGTACCAAGCTCTTTCTGAAACCCATCCCAAAAGTTCGAAGTGAACCGACTGTCGCGATCCGACACGATCGACAGTGGTATACCGTGCCTCGAGACCACTTAATCGATGTACAGTTTTGCTAGCTTGTCCATCGGTAATGTCTCGCACATAGCCAAGAAGTGAGCGCTCTTTGTCAATCTATCAACTATCACCCAAATGGTATCGTGACCTCGAAGAGTTTTAGGCAACTTCGTCACGAAATCCATGGTGATATGCTCCCACTTCCACTTGGGAATCTCTAAAGACTGAAGACTCCCATACGGTCGTTGATGTTCGGCCTTAACTTGCGAGCACGTAACATAACGCTCCACATAACGCGCCACATCAAGTTTCATTACCGGCCACCAATAGTGCAGCTTCAAGTCCCTGTACATCTTCGTACTTCCTGGATGAATGGAATATTTGGACTTCTGAGCATCTTCAAGCAGTAGATCACGGTTAGCCCCAATCTTGGGTGCCCACACACGACCGCTGAACAGTTTTACCCCACGATTATCTTCCGTTAAGAGTAAACGCTGCTTCGTCATGACTTCCTCTTTGAGATTCTCTTCTAACAAAGCTTCAATCTGCGATGCCTTGATCTTTTCAACAAGGGTGGATACTAACTCGATTCTCGAACAGGTAGCCCGAAGACTTCTGCTATAGTCTTTCCGACTTAACGCATCGGCTACCACGTTTGTCTTCCCGGGATGGTAAAACAACTCACAGTCGTAATCTTTAAGCAATTCGGGCCACCGCCGTTGTCTCATATTCAACTTTTTCTGATCAAAGACATACTTCAGGCTCTTATGATCTGTGTAGAGTGTACACTTCGTGCCATAGAGATAATGTCGCCAAAGCTTCAAGGCGAACACTACTGCTGCTAACTCCAAATCGTGGGTAGGATAGTTCTTCTCGTGTATCTTAAGTTGCCTCGAGGCGTAAGCGATTACCTTGCCCCGTTGCATCAACACACAACCTAAACCCATATTCGAAGCATCGCTAAAGACCACGAAATCTTCTGACCCTTCAGGTAACGATAAGATCAGAGCTTCGCATAATTTCTTTTGAAGGATTCAGAATGCCTTTTCTTGTGTTTCGGTCCAATCAAATTTCGCATTCTTTCGAGTTAGAACTGTCAAGGAAGAAGCGATCTTTGAAAAGTCTTGAATAAATCTCCGGTAGTATCCCGCCAGACCCAAGAAACTTCGGATCTCTGACGGATTCTTGGGAGGCTCCCAATTCATCATAGCTTCAATCTTGGAGGGATCTACTTTCACTCCGTCTCGGGTGACAACATGACCAAAAAACTAGGGGTGTACAGAAAATCGTCAACCCGCGAAACCCGACCAACCCAACCCGCTCCCAACCCAATTAAACCCAACCCGCGAAACCGCGTAACCGCGAAACCGCTAATTGTAAGGGTTGAAATTGGGTTAGGAAAACTCAACCCAACCCAACCCGCGAACCCGCCGCTAATTTTTTTTTTAGAAAATTATATATATATATATATACACACACACACACACACACATATATATATATATATATATATATATTCACAGGCCACAGCGAAAAACTTAGAAAATAGAAACCATGGTCTAAATTTTAATTATCTATCCTAAGGCCCACAATAATAATTTAATCTAATTAAATAAAGCCCAAATCAACTCAGGCCCAAATTGCAATTGGAAGTTTGGAACGTATTGCTAGTCTGCTAGGTCATTCACGTTTGAGCCAATTCCATTTCCACCCTACATTCTTAGAATACATCGATCGAACTTACTGTCTAGAGTCTAGACTCTGGAGAAGCTGTTGATTTCTGCTGTTGATCTCGACTGGAGAACGAAGCTGTTGATTTCTGGACGAAGCTGTTGATTTCGACTGGTATGCATCCTAAACTTTGATTTTCATTTTTTTCAGTATATTGTTTGGTGTTTGCCGACCGGAGAACGTCGATTGAAGTAGACTTTTTGATTTCGGTATATTGTTTGGTGTTTCAGTATTTCAGTATATTTTTGTACATTGTTTGTTTCGGTATTGAAGTAGACTTTATGATTTCGGCGTATATTGTTTGTTTCGGTATTTCAATATATTTTTTTCAGTATATTTTTTTCACTAAACTTTGATTTTCGATTGAAGTAGACTTTTTATTTTCATTTTTGCATCAAGTATACTGTTTGGTGTTTGTATAAACTATTTGAAGTGTGTTTGGTGTTTGTATAAATTGTTTGGTGTTTTATAGGAGCAATGGAAAATACTCCTAAATCTCCAAAAATCGAAGACATTGATGAACAAAATACGTCTAAAAAAAGGGGTGGTAGAACTTCAAACGTTTGGGATCACTTTTCCAAAAAGGACTCTAGATGTGTGTGTAATTATTGTGGAAAAGACTATGCTTATCATAGTAAGAAAATTGGTACAAGTTCTTTGTGGAATCATTTGAAAAACCAATGTAAGAAGTATTTGGGTACGTTGTCCGATAAAAAACAAAAATTGCTTAACTTTCCTTCTAGCAATGATAATGATGGGTCGTTTAATAAAGAGAAATGTCGAAGAGTTGTGACTAGGTTTGTGGTTAAGGATGAACAACCCTTTAGGGTTGTAGAGGGTGAAGGATTTAGGGAACTTGTTAAAGAGTTACAACCTAAATTTGGTGTCCCTAGTAGAGTGACCGTTGCTAGAGATATTTACCGGTTGTTTTGTGATGAGAGAGTTAAATTGAAGAAAGAGTTAACAAAGGTTGGACAAAGAATATGCTTAACAACTGATTGTTGGACATCTTCCACACAAATGGCTTATATGTGTCTCACTGCACATTACATTGATAGTGATTAGCGTTTACATAAAAGAATTATAAATTTTTGCCAGATTTCAAATCATAAGGGTGAGACGATTGGTAAGGTTATTGAAACTTGTTTGCTTGGGTGGGGGATTGAGAATGTTAATACCATTACTGTTGATAATGCATCTGCAAACGGTGTAGCTGTTGCTTTCATTAAAAGAAGGGTTAATGCATGGGGTGGATCTGTTCTTGATGGTGAGTACATGCATTTAAGGTGTGGTGCTCACATAGTAAACCTAATTGTAAACGAGGGGTTGAAAGAGATGCATAATTCAATTACTGCGATTCGTAATTGTGTTAGATATATTCGTTCTTCTCCTTCACGGTTGCAAAAGTTTAAGTCTTGCGTTGAGAAGGAAAAAATTGAATACAAGGGGTGGTTGGTTTTAGATGTTCCTACACGATGGAATTCTACTTTTATGATGTTGGATGTAGCTCTTAAATTTGAAAAGGCATTTGAAAGGTATGCGGAGGAAGATGACAAGTTTGTGAGTTATTTTGAGGAGAAAGAAAACGACAAGAAGATTATTGGACCACCTACTTCTAGTGATTGGGAGTGTGCTTCTATTTTTGTCAAATTTTTGTCCACTTTTTACGAAGTTACTTTGAAGTTTAGTGGCACATTGCACGTAACTTCCAACAATTTCTTTCATGAGCTTTGTGAGATTGATTCTCAATTGAGTTACTTGGCTCGTAACAATGGTTCATTGTTATACAAAATGGCTACCAAGATGAAGAGTAAATACGACAAATATTGGGGTGATCCGGATCACATCAATCCCATGTTGTTTTTGGCGGTTGTGCTTGATCCGAGGTATAAGTTGAAGTATATAAAGTTTTGCTTTGAGTCCTTATATGATACTCAAACTGTTGCTAAGCTTGTTGTCAAGGTGGAACAAATCCTTCATCGAATGTATAATCATTATTCAAAAGGTGGTAAAGATGGTGATGAGGTTAGTTACTTAGTTTTATGCATAATTGTTTTTTAGAATTTTATTATGCTTGTTAATATATAATCATTTGTTTAGTTTATGTTTGTATTTCTTTTTGCTCTGTGTATAGGTTACCAAACTAGATTCACCACCAAGGAGTGATTCTAAAGAAACTTATCGAAGAAAGTTATTGGAATCATTTTTACAACAACAACAAATGGACGTGCCGGAGAACATGAACGACGTTGATAGATATTTGGTTGATGAATCTATCAACCCGAAAACTCCATCATTTGAGGTATTACTTTGGTGGAAAGATAATGCTAATAGGTATAACATTTTGTCTATGATAGCTAGAGATGTTCTTGCTATACCTATATCTACCGTAGCATCTGAATCTGCCTTTAGTACTAGCGGTCGTATTTTAGACTCGTTTAGAAGCTCTTTGAGTCCAAGAATGGTGGAGGCCCTTGTGTGCACACAAAGTTGGTTGAAAGGGAATAATGAAGGCATTCAAATAGGTGCATATTTGGATGAAATTGCATCGTATGACTTTCTTGAAGAAGGTAAATTTAACGATGTTTCTTTTTTCATGCTTATATTGGGGTATTTTATAAATTGTTTAATTTTTAGAATCATTTATAAATTGTTTAAATTTTAGACTCATTTATAAATTGTTTAATTTTTGTTTTTGAATTGTAGACAAACTCAAGGAGAATGCAATGTTGGGGTCGGAGAGGTCCAAGTCGGTCGTAGTTGATTGAGGATATTTGATTACTATCATCTAGACTTTTGAAGTTTAACTTTAAGACTTGTGGATTTTAATATATATTTGGATGATTGTAATAACTAGTAACTTTGTTGAGAATACTTTTAGTAGTATTTATCATATTTAATTCTATAATTTTATTTAGACTACGAAACCGCCCAACCCGCCCAACCCGCCATAACCCGCAAGGGTTGGGTTGGGTTGGGTTATACTTTTGAATGGGTTGGGTTGGGTTGAGATTTTCCAAACCGCCATAATTGGGTTGAGTTGTAAAAATGTCTCAAACCGCCCAACCCAACCCGCGTACACCCCTACCAAAAACTGTATCTCTTCAAGCCAAAAGTCACACTTGGAAAATTTGGCGTACAATCTTTCTTTTCTCAGCACATCAAGAACTTCGTTAAGGTGCTGCTCGTGCTCCAACTCGCTCTTAGAGTACACGAGTATGTCATCAATGAATACGATGACCGAATTGTCGAGGAATGGTCGGCACACCCTATTCATCAAATCCATAAATACCGTTGGTGCGTTCGTTAGGCCAAAAGGCATTACAAGAAACTCATAATGGCCGTAACGCGTTCTGAAAGCTGTTTTCGGAACGTCTTCTTCTCTTACCTTCACTTGGTGGTATCCCGAACGTAAGTCGATCTTGGAAAAACACCCCGCTCCTTGGAGTTGATCGAACAAGTCGTCAATCCTGGGAAGCGGATACTTGTTCTTCACTGTAGCTTGTTCAACTCACGATAATCGATGCACATTCTCATTGTGCCATCCTTCTTCTTGACGAACAAGACCGGAGCTCCCCACGGCGACGAGCTCGATCTTACGAATCCCTTATCCAAAAGCTCTTGGAGTTGGGCCATCATCTCTTGCATCTCCGCTGGCGCTAACCGATAAGGGGCTCTAGCAATAGGAGCCGCTCCCGGTACGAGATCAATCCGAAACTCTACTTGGCGATCGGGTGGTAACCCGGGCAAGTCGTTCGGAAAGACGTCTGTAAACTCGCGCACAATCTTCACATCTTCGAGCTTTAACTTTTCTAGCTTGGCGTCGATCACGTAGGCTAGGAAAGATGAATATCCTTTCAACAAGCACTTGCGTGCCTTTGCCATTGTGATTACTGCCACTTCACCTTTTCTTTTCTCACCATAGATCACAACGACTTCACCACAGGGATTGGGAAGTCGGATCAACTTCTTAGAACACACGATCTCGGCATGATTGTTTGACAACCAATCCATACCGACCACAACGTCAAAACCTCCGATTATCGGCAGTAAATCGATCGAGAATTCTCTTCCCTCGATACCGAGAGTACACTTCTTCAGAACATCACAGATTAGAACCTTACTACCATCAGCTATCTCTACTACTAACGCATCCTCAAGACTAGTAGTGGGCATAGCAATCTTTTGACGAAACAACTCAGATACGAAAGAGAAACTGGCACCCGTATCGAATAAAACACGAGCAGGTACAGAGTTTATAAGGAAAGTACCCGATACCACATCAGCGGATGTCTTGGCTTCATCAGTCGTCATCTGGAACGCTCGACCAGGAACCCTAGGTGGGTTCTCCTTCTTCGCTGGCGCGTTGCCCGATACAAGCTTCGGGCAATCTCTCCTTACGTGCCCCGGTGCCTTGCACTCATAACATACATGTCCTCTGATCGGACAGTCACGAGAGATGTGGTCAGACTTACCACACTTGTAGCAAGGTTGTGGAGCGGCATTACAGTTACCGTGGTGCTTGGTTCGACACTTGTGACACCACCTAGCTTCCTGCTGGCTGCTGAAGCTTCGGTTCCCGGAAAAAGGCCGGGATCTCCTGGGAGGCACAAAACTGTCCTCCCACTTTCTCTTGTCAGACACTACCACTGTTTTCTCATATTTGCTTCTCAAGAACAACTCCTCCATAAACTGAGCTTCTTCAACCATCTCTCGGAGATTGGAAGCTTTAGAATTGTGGACCAAAGATAACAGATCCGCTGGTAGGCCATTAAGATAGGCCTTCATCTTATCTTTTTCCGTTGGGGCCACGTGCCCCACCAAATCCAGCTTTTCCATGAACTGACGGGTGTACTCCCTCACCGTCAGGTTTCCTTTTACAAGAGACCGAAACTCTTTCTCGATTCGGTCAATAGTCCTTTCACTGCAGAACTCTTCCAACAATTTCTTTTTAAACTCGGTCCAAGACAACTGAGGCAACACAGTATGAGACAGGGTGGATTGAACGATATTCCACCAAGTGAGGGTCGTATCCCTAAGCAATTGGGTACCAAACCACACCCTCTGATCATCCCCACATTCGGAAGAGACAAAAGCCTGCTCGATCGCTCGGATCCATTTAACACAAGCAACTGGGTCTTCAGAACCAGAGAATTCTGGTGGTCCGCAACCCATAAAAGATTTGTAGGAACAACTCTTCCCCACCTTTCGGAGCACCAATAACCCTGTACTCTTCAGTTCTGACTCCGCTCCCAAAGCCCTCAGAGCCAGTCAGCACATTCTCTTCCACTGCCCCATGCCTTCTGAGGCTCGTGTCCCGGTCTTCCAACATTTTCAGAAAAACCTCTTGCTGTTTCTCCATGGCCGTCGTCACCATTTGCATGACGCTGGCCATCATATCAGCTTGAGGGCTAGCTAACTGAACAACGGGACTGGTGGACGTCAGAACCACTCTTGGTCCTAGCTCCACCTCCCCAGTAAGTAACGATGGCATGCCCGAAGGAATGACGGTCGCCGCCCTAACCACGGGATCTCGCTCGGGCGAACTATCGTCACGCAAATCTCCATCGACTAACGGTCGACTGTGCGTATTTACCATCCTAAAAATGATTGCCACACAATTACGAGAAGAGTAAGAGACAGGTCGAGAGGATAAACACGAAAGAACGTACTATTACAGTACCAAATGTCATAGCAACAACTCATTAAGCACAATCACGTATATATATTCTCATAATAACATTAGCTAAGTGAAATTATGAACATAAGATACATAAAGGTTCTTAATACCATCGCCACAACGTTTTATAACTACAATTTCCGTCAACTCTAAGACCAACCCATCTTAGTAGTTCTACCCAATACTCACGAATCAATGCTTAATATACTCAATCGAAGTCTAGACATCTTACATTCATGTCTAGATCACTTAAACTAGAGCTCTGATACCAACTTGTAACACCCTAAAAACCAGGGTAAATTTAAAATTTGTGGAAATTGTACAATTAAGCATCATCTAAAGGTATAAACCTCCCAAAATGGGGAACTGTACTTAACCTTTACAAAAATCTGAATACGGATAAGGATCCCAACAGCAAACCAATCTAAACATATACGTAAGTCTGTCTGTTTGGTAAGGCCTGAGGTTTTGGGTTACATTTAGTGACCGCTCGGGTTTGGTAGCGAGTAGGAATATGTGGCTCGGGCCACAGAGTTGGAACTCGTCTAGATTGGATAGGCGCTCACGCCTGTAAGCCCTCGAAAGTGGAACTCCAATGGAGTAAGGCCAGAGGCGTTAAACGGTCTGTGGTATGATGCTCGGTGGAGGCATGAGAACCAGGATGTCGGGGTGTTCTGGTAGAATCCAGTAACACCGCGGGGTCCGTGGTATGATGCTCGGTAGAGGCATAAGAACCAGGATGTCGGGGTGTTCGGGTAGAATCCAATAACATCGCGGGTGGCCCCATTCACGTGTTCTCGCCACCCAAGGTGGAAACGTTTAGATGATATGCAAGGAAGTCGCGTGAACGGCCTACTTGCGTGTTTTATATTCTCGGTGTATATGGATCTCTTCATCGTTGATTTGTGGTATTTTTCCTGGTAATGTGGTATTTTATCAATGTGAGTTTTAGTGGTTGACGGTAAATGTTGGCTCTAATATTGGGTTATTCCCACGTATATTAAAGTCGAATGGACCGCGTCATTTCCACGTTCGATATTTGGATTTTATTATACTTTATGGTCGCGTGAGTATTAATTCGAGTTACATATTTCCAATGGCATACCATATTATTATAAATCATTTTCCTTTGCATAAGGGTCGAATATTATGTCCCGCTCGTGTTCTGTGTGTTTTGGAATATAAGGTATTATTTTACATTTCTATGAATTGGAATGTCGAACTATGACCCCATCTTGGGTGAGTTCCGGATTGCATCATTTTTATATGAAACGTGTGTTTAGGAGCATTGTCTTTAAAAGTGCATATTGTGGGAAAATGTGTCGTTTCCATTTTAAAGTGTATTATTTCGAAAGATCTCGCTTTAAACTGGTTTCCTTGCTTTTAAAGATTTATTTATTCATGTTAAAACTCTTGAGCTCACTAGGCGTTAAGCCTAACCTTTTTATTTGTCGGCATGTGCATCAGGTTCCTGTTGGGGGTTCGGTTCTAGCAATGCTTCGAGAAGTCGAGCCTTAGTCTTCCGCAGGTTGGAGATAGTATTATGTTTGGGTTTAGTAACACTCGTCCTTACCATAGATTGTGGTATAGAATGTGTATATGTGTTGAGGTTAATTCTTAATTTGTGTTTGTAGTTTGAAATATTTATTGATGTATTTAGAAAAAATTTAATAAGTTGTTATCTTCAAATTTGAGGGTGTTACACGACGTGTCCCACCGCTAGAGTGACCTGCCATACATGACAACCAAACAAGTGTTAGGCTAGAGCCTAGTGAGAATATATAAGCAGAAAATAATTTAGAGAATAAACCCGATTGCAGTCATGTAGTCGATCTAGCCGTGAGCTAAGCCAAAACAAATCCAATAAACCATTAGCATTCAGTAAATACTGACAACAATTCAAACCACATAGCGAGCATCAACTACTCTAAGTATATAGCTCGAATACATCAAATCAACCACTCCAGGTCTATTCTTGAAAGTTCCCAAAACAGGGCAACTCGAGCACTATGGGATTACACCTTACTGTCCATGGGACGCTGCCCGGCCGTATAGGCCCACACCCTACTTACCATGGAGCCCGATGCCTATCCCGTGCCAAGGGTAACCAAATGTCCGAACAAGACATTGGGTTACTGTGCCTATGGATCCATTGCACTAAACCAAATACCAAACATGCTATTACAACCATCTTTAACCATGTATGTAATTCATGAGACCAAAACCCAAATATGAGGGTTATTAACATAGCTTATCTCGCATTAATTAAGAAGACTTCATAAACACAATCCCAACAATGATCAAACGATAATCTCGTTACAAAAATCACCATGTTCAATAATTTGTCTATTACATAACATATTCCCAAAACCCTGGTTTTCCCTTCATATGACATCAAAATCTCAAGTAACCAATATTGTTAACAAATAAGTAGGTAAGCATGAAAGTCATTCATTTCTTTAAAATCCCATCCCATAAAACTTTATTTCATCCAATAACCATAACTATTCCCAAAACTCATAGTTAGGTCAAAACCTAACAAAACCCAAATATGATTAGGAGACAAAGGTAAAATTATGAACACATCAACCCTAGCATTTATATTAGATAAATGGTTAAGAAAACTCACCTTGTGAGGGTTATACACAACCCTAGGAAATGGATGAACTTAGAGAAAGAGGATGATCACAAGAAGCTTTAAATCCCTACTTCCTTGAGGCCAAAGTTACCAAAACCTAAATGAAACCATAAATAACCATTAATGCTCAAATCTAGTAGCATTCAATGAAGAGGGAATTGAAACCCTACTTTTCACCAAGAAAATCGCCCCCAAGACAGCTCCCAAAGTCAGATAATGAATTTTAGGTCGTGAAGATGAGTTTTAAATGAACTGCACCCCAACCGCGACCTTGCATCGCGATTGTGACATTTGTCACAATCGATGTCACAATCGCGCGCTTCCCCCAACTCTCGGTACAATTCTCGCGATAGCGAGAGTGACCATGTCACAATCGCGGGCACTGTCACCACCACACCCCGAGCTTCAGTACAATCTTCGCGACAGTGCCTCGCGAGAGTGACTCTTTTCACAATCGCGGGCACAATCGCCCCATGGGTACCGAGGCCTAACTTTCCAAACTTTGACCCGAGAAGCCCACGATCCCAACACTAAGTCCAACGATAACGGTAAAAAATGAATGGGTCAAGATAAATACATACCGAAATTGAGGTGTTACATTAACCAAAAGAAAGTAGATGTTGTTTGACAATAATGATGTTCTGTTATTTCATTTCAAATTTTAAAAAACCGATGATACTTCTTGACACGTGATCACTTTGAAAGTGTTAAAGTGTCATGGTCTTAAAGATAATCCATTGATATGCATGTCAATTTGAATGATATTGGAAATAGACTTGAGAAAGTTGCCAATAAAGATATTTGTTGTCTATATTTTCCAAATTGATTTATTCTCGATGGGTTGGTCGCTATTTGTAACACCCTCAATTCTGGAAATAGCAACTAATTAAAATTTTTCTAAATACATCAATAAATGATTCATCTACAACCACAATTTAAGATTTAACCTCCATACATACATTCATTCTATACCTACAGTCTATAATAAGGACAGGTGTTACTAAAACCCAATAAGTGTCGCTATCTCCAAACTGCGGAAGACTTCGCCAAGCTACTCACTCTCACGCAAGCTATTGCTCATCTCTTCATAGCACTGCTAGGACCAACCCCAACTGAAACCTGATGCACATGCCGACAAATAAAAGGTTAGGCTAACGCCCAGTGAGTTCAAGAGTTTTTACATGAATAGATATATCTTTAAAAGAAAGGAAATCAGTTCAAATCAAGATCTTTCAAACTAATTTACTTTAGAAATAGAGACGACTCGTTTTCCACAGTTTGCACCATTAAAGACAATGTTCCAAAACAACCATTCTTTATAAAACGATGTGATCCAAAACTCACTCAAAACGTGAATATAAATCGACTCCCAATTGTGATACCGTGAATAACACTTCACATCCCAAAACACCCAAAGCACGGGTGGGGCATAACACTCAACCCATAAATCATGGTTAATAAATCTCATATACATTATGTCACCGAAAACATGGACACAAGACTCAGTACCCAAAACAACACCTTTCGGTGACGGGGAAGACCCGATTCCATTGAATGTGGCGGGTACACAAAGTTAAGCCACAAATGTATGTTATAAGTGTATCTTCAAGGATAAACAACCATTTACATCAACCCTATCTAGGTCTTTAGTCACGGTAGACATCAACCCTATCCAAGTCTTTAGTCACGGTAGACATCAACCCTATCCAGGTCTTTAGTCACGGTAGACATCAACCCTATCTAGGTCTTTAGTCATGATAGACAACCCTCTCTGGGTATCTGGGTCTTTAGTCATAATTGACATCAACCCTCTCTGGGTCTTTAGTCATTTGAACATCAACTCTATCCAAGTCTTTAGTTCCAAAGAATCACCAAGTTCAATCCTATCCAGATATTTACCTTGGGATCTCTCCATCATTGACACACTTGATTATGTAGGACTTACATCGTATCATCAACTCCTATTTCCAGATTAAAACACAAGAATCTTATCCCATTTACACGATAAAAACCAACCTCTATGCCTATGGATCCATTGCATTACAACCTAACACGTTACATGACTCCAACGGATGAACTAACGCATCCAATACACGTAACTCACAAATGAGATGCAACTAGGTACACCATACGACAAGGCTCCTTAACAAGCTACCAAAACTGAACAAATGTTCCAAAGACTCATTTGAGTGCAAACCAAGCCCCAAAAGGCATAATGTACGTTCGGCTAAAATATGAGAGCCAAAGTGGTTACATAAACCAAAATACATCTTTCCCAAAACTTTGTTTCTCAAATCACAATTGGCATTCGGACCAAAACCCAAAAAGGATTATCATTTTCTAAAGCGTTCCCAAGGTCGGGATTGACCCAAAACCAAAGGACTCACACCTTCGTACTTTTCAAAGTATCTCATTTCATGAATGATGCATAAAACCCGACAAACACTTAAAAGTGCATTTTTGACCAAATACCCATTTATGCAATAAATCACCAAGTCACATTCCTTTGTGACACATTTACCAAAATATCCCAAAATCCCAAATGTGGTGTTTTACAAGGTTTAATAAGCTAAACACTTCAAATAATCAAAAGTTACCAAACAACTCAACAATTGATAATTTCATGTAAAAACATAGATGCTTTAAAATAAACATTTTGGCATGTACAACGTTTTCACAAATCAACTTGAACTCACCTTGCTAGATTTAGGCTAAATCTAGATTTTACCCCATTTTGAGCTTCCTTGACGAAACTTGAATCCAAAACCTAGATCCAAGCATTTTCAACCGTAAATAACCATATTCAACCATAAAGAAACATTCCCCCAATTAACTCACATCAAAATACCCACTTTGGCCAAAACCCTAATTTGACCTAATTTCTCCAAAATCACCCAACTGACAACTTAAGAAATAAAGCACAAAAAAGTCATAAATAGGGCATTTATAACTTGAATAAAGCATTAGAAGGAAGAAAGGATGAACTTACAATAGTGGGTTTTGATAAAACTCAAAACCCTAGGATTTTCTTGGAAGAAACAACAATGAAGATGGTGGGAAGTTGACCCTAGCTTCCAAACTTGATAGAGACACAATATCTTGAAGTAAGTGGGTGTGGATGAACACTTGGTGACTTCTAAAACCGAATTCAATGGGATGGAGGTTTGAGAGAGTTCTTGAAGAAGGTGAATGAATAAGTGAGTGAGAATGAGTGTGGAAAGGAGTTTAAAAGCATCCAGGGACCGCAGGCGATTGTGACACGCGACTATGCCCTTGGCATAGTTGCCGGGCATAGTCGCCCGCTCAAAAGGAGTCGCGGTACATAACCCGCGAGTATGCCTCGCGATAGTGACCCTGACATTATCGCCGGGCACTATCGCCCAAAGTGTACCGAGAGCAGGGAGGGGTCGCGATTATGACACGCGACTATGCCAGAGGGCATAGTCGCCGGACACTATCGCCCTGACAGTACCGAAGGTTAACAAATCCGATTTTTCGACCGACGAGCTCTCTATACGAAACTCAACATACACCAACACGACTTGGGTAGATTTATAATCATAACTTAACCAGATAAGCGAGAGTTAAGAGTTTTCCAAAATCACGGGTGTTACACTATTCAACGTGTTAAGTGTAATGGACTCAAAGATGAACTACTTGGAACACACCAACTTGGATGATATAGGAATCAACTCAAGAGAGTGATTTTTCACAAATAGATTTGTTTATCCATATACTTTGAGGACTTATTTTTCACTATTTATTTGGTTCTGGTACTACATAGACATATGTACGTTTTAAAGACAAAAGTAGTGCGATTGTTAAAAGTAGTAACAAACCAGAAGAACAAAAACCATAAATTTTAAACCTAAGGGACAAAAATTACAATTTTTAACAAACTACAAGGACTAAAAACGTAATTTACTCTAAACATAGCTTATTAGCGGAGTTTAAATACATCATCAACTACTTTGTACCAAAAGAAAACAAATGAAGAACTTATACTCACTTGTGGATTTCCCTGTTATCTATAGCAAACTTCAAGTAATCCCTCCCAAAACCATTCTTAAAACAACAAACATCAAACTTATTGTTTCGAATAAAATTCGCATTCTTCAAATACCCTTTCGAATGCAAATAAGCACCAAATTCAACCATATCAGCTGATAACTCCTTAAGGGGGTGTTTGAGATTGCTTATTTGAGGGGCTTTTTAGCTTATTGCGATTTGGCACCGGAGATAAGCCCTTTTGAGTGTTTGGACGGAAAAAAAAGAAAAGAGCTTATATCGGTGTCAAACCGCTGAAAAGCTATTTTTGACAAGTCATTTTGTTTTAACTTATGACTTATCAGAGGTTAAAGCCAAATGACCATTTTACCCCTTTTATTTTAACCTAATCGATCTGGCCTCTCTTCTCGAACTGTTCTGCGCCTCTCTTATTGTTCTCCCATCACTCGTCTTCTCCAACAGGTCGCCATCGCAAGAACAGACAAATCGTCGGCTCCACCTTCTTTCGTGTTCAGGTATGATTTTTCTCTTCGTTCGTGAACAAGCAGATCACCTTCGTTCGTGAATAGATTTTTTCTGTTCAACTTTTTTTCCTATCGATTTATTCGATTGGTGGCCTGTTTGCTCGTTATTTGTTGATTTTGTTCACTGATTGAAAGCTTTTTTCTGTTCGATTTGTTCACGATGATTGTTATGTTCGATATGCCATTTTTGTTCACGATTGTTATGTCTGAGGATTGTTCAATGATTTTTTTGCTCAGAAAACCCTAGTTCTCTTCCATTCCTTCCTTCTTCCTTACAATCAGGTTCGAAGAAAAAACAAACTGTGATTGTTATTTGTTAAATTTGTTCACTTTATGTTCTGTTCAATTTGAAGCATGTCTTTTTTGATCATTTTTACATGTAAAAGCTAAATTTGCCAAACACTTAAAAAGAGCTTAGCAGCTTATTGCGGTGGGATACCACTATAAACTAATCCAAACACCTTTTAAAAACTCCGGTTTAAAATCGCATAAGTTGATAAACACAATCTTATTTAAATAAGCAATCCCAACACAGCTTAAATTCCATCAATTCCTCAACTTTCTTACACCCTTTCATTAATTCCCCTCTTTGATCACTACCCATAAACAAACTCGACAACCTCTTCAAACCCTTCTCCGATTCTTGACCACCGTTTCCAATCTCATCAATTTCGTCGATTTGTTCGACATTTTTCGATAACCCAACTGCTTCTTTGAAAAGGGTTTCTAATGGCTTCAAAGAACTCGATTGGGTATTTGTTTTTTTCGATGGATCTTTGTTGTATCTTGTTAATTCCTCCTCTAATTTTTGTAGTTTTTTCTTGAGTTGTTTGGTTTCGTTTTCGTTATCTTGGATGTTGGTTTTGGGTAAGCCGATTGCTTCTGTGAAGAAGGCGTCGAGTGGCTTTTTGGATTTTTGATTTGGTTTTTGAGGAGTGAAGTGGGGATGGAATTGGGAGGAAAGTGAGATGGGTCTGGTGAAAATTGAAGTGGGTATGAAGGATTTGGAAGAGAAAAGTGTGCGAAATTGAGGAGAACGGAGGGTTTGAGAGAGAATCATTTGTAGGGGAGGATTAATTTGATGGCGCAATGTTTAGGGTTTTGAGGTTTTACGGAATATCGATGGAGGATGGACTCATTCATTTGATTTTATTTTTTTTCAATTTAACAATTAAAAATTCTTTGAATAAAACTATATTGAGATGCTCTGAACCCCCCTTGGTGGTCGTCGGAAAATGCTTCCGGTAGTCACCGGAGAAATAAAGAAGAAGAAAAAAAGCCATACATGATACTGCAATCACTTATCTTCTTCCTGAAAAAGTTTTAAAGTTTTCCCCAATCGATAAAACACAACAATGGCTCCATGAGGAAGAATTGCCATAAATCAGTTACCCATATCAATGAAATACTTCGGCCAACAACCTTCATATCCATCATTCAATCTCTTTTTGACTCAGGAAGATTGCACGATGCTGTCAATCTCACCCTTTCTCACCCAGTTCAGTTCCACCATCCTCCTTATGTAAAACTTTTGCAACTTTGTATCGATAAAAAAACCTATAATCAAGGCCGTTTAGTGCACGATCATCTTTACGCTAATGGGTTTCATTCGAATATACATATAAATACCAAGTTGGTGATATTGTACTCAAAAGCTGGTGATGTGAAAAGTGCCCGCAAGGTGTTCGATGAAATGCGTGAGAGGAGTGTGGTTTCTTGGACTGCATTGTTATCTGGGTATGCTCAGAATGGTTCTTGTGAGGAAGCTTTGATGGTGTTCCGTGGCATTCGTCGAGCTGGTGTCAAGGCTAATCAGTTCACGTACGCGAGCGCTTTGAGTGCGTGTGCGAGGTTGATGTCTCTTGGTTATGGGATGCAAATTCAAGGTTGTGTTTACAAGGGTAGATTTGTTGATGATTTGTTTGTGCAATGTGCATTGGTTGAATTGCATTCCAAATGTGGAAAGATGGAGGATGCCTATTACATCTTTGATTTGATGGATGGTAAAGACTTGGTTTCTTGGAATTCGATGATTGGTGGATTCGCTGTTCGGGGGTTTAGCGATGATGCTATCGTAATGTTTCGTTTGATGCTTCGTGAAGGTACATTATGAACCAAACACTATTGTGGCCATGTTTGGGAACCATATGCTAGCTTATTTTTTGGGTTTTCCAACAAACTAGCCATTTATGGCAAGAAAATTCGAGAAAATGGCTAATTTTTTTAAGGGTTTTAAAGAAATAGCCATGAATTCCGCCAATTGGCGAAACCTACCAACCTAACATGAGGGTCCCATCTCTGATTTCGCCAACCAACCATGTGTTGACACGTGGATTTCGTCAAATGTGTCCGCCAAATTTCCCAAATGTGCGAAATTTTGAATTTTTGAGATAAGTGATCTATTTGATTTTTCAGCTGATTTGGCCCACAAACTAAAAAAAGTGGATCACGCGATTCACTTTGACAGAATTCATGGCTATTTCTTAAAAACCTTTTAAAAAGTGGTTATTTTCTCAATTTTATTGCCATAAATGGCTAGTTTAGTGAAGAACCCTTATTTTTTTTGCTTATTGACCCGTTTGGTTAGCTTTATGAAACGCTACTAAAAGTAGCTTTTCAATAAGCTTGTGGGGTTTTAAGCCATTTTCCAATTATACCTCTTATAATTTCCAAATAATTGTTCAAAATATCCTTTTAGGCCATTTTATATTATCATCTATCCAATGAGCTAGGCTTTTAGGGTGCATTTGGTACATTGGACAGGACACAACAGAACAGGGATCACTGCCCCATGTCTGGATACCAAACGCACCCTTATTATCAAACATAGTTTATCAACTAAAAGCTAGTTTATTAGCCAAGAACTGTTTTTTTTTCAGCTATCAACTAGCTTATCGGCCGACATAGTTTGCGAAACATAGCTTGTGTTTCTTTAATATACTTCTAGTAAACCTATCTCTCAACTTTTATGTAATTTTTAATCACTTTCTGATAGGTATGACACCCGATAACTTCACGTTGGCTTGCGTTCTGATGGCTTCCGCTCGAGGTAAAGATCTTTCAAATGTCAAACAGCTACATGGATTCGTTTCAAAATTAGGTTTCGGATCGTATAACAGTTTAAACGGTTCACTAATTAACGCATACACAAAGAGCGGAAGCATAACAAGTGCACATAAAATATACAAAAACATGATGGTAAAAGACACGATATCCTGCACTGCATTGATCACAGGATACGCTCGTGAACGTAGTAATAGCACAAATGCCGTGAATCTTTTCATCGAATTGCATCGAGTAGTCACGAGTATTGACAGTGTAATATTATGCTCGATGATCAACATTTGTGCGAGCACTTCATCACTTGGATTCGGAAGACAAATCCATGCGCTTTCCGTTAAATGTTTGGCCTGCCACGATGTACCCACGAGCAACGCTCTCATCGATATGTACTCGAAATCCGGCGAAATCGTGAACGCACGTCGGGTTTTTGACGAAACGAAGGAGAAAAACGTTATCTCGTGGACTTCGTTGATCGCTGGATACGGGAAACATGGTTACGGGCGTAACGCAATTGAGCTATACAACGAGATGTTGGATGAAGGGTTGGAACCGAACGATATAACGTTCTTATCGCTCCTATTTTCTTGTAGCCACAGTGGGTTGACGACGGAAGGAAAGGAATTCTTCAATAGCATGGTTATCGAATATAATATATTGCCTCGACACAAGCATTATTCGTGTATGGTTGATTTATTAGCGCGTGGAGGTGAGATAGAAGAAGCGTATCGTTTGATACACGACATGCGTATGAGGCCGAATGCTTCGATTTGGGGTGCGATTCTTGGGGCGTGTAGCGTGTATGGCAACGTTACGGTAGGAAAAGTAGCGGCCGGACATTTGTTTGATATGGACCCTGAAAACTCGGTCAATTACGTTGTTTTGGCTAGTATTTACGCAGCGGCCGGCTTGTGGGATCGCGCTTCGGAGACGAGGGAGTTGATGAAAGTTAAGAGGTTACAGAAGGATTGTGGACACAGTTTTGTTTTTCAATCAACAAGCAAGAGGCTTTCACTTCCATAACTAGATTAAAGTTACCATTTTCTCACAATAAGAGAGCATTAACACCAATCAGGGTTACAAACTGTTGTTGTGCATGATATAGAGAGGGAGGTTCAGGGGAAAACACGGAAAAAATGAAAAACTGAGGAACACCTTGATAACCGTTCATCTGGATGGTATACACATGTGCATACAAAGAACAAGTACTTGAACCCAGATGCTGATTTTGATTTTATGAAAGAACAAGGCTACAATTTTTGAGGAATTAGATGCATAACCACATCCTTGCCTGTTATTCTAATTATGCGTGTGTAAAAACTCATATCAGAGGTCATGTACTTGAACGTATATACAATCATATCAGAGGCCATGTTACAATCTTATACGCTTGTAACATGGTTCTCAAAATTCCAATCATGAATATATTCAATGTGAGTGTATTCATACAATATTTTTATTGCATTATACAACATTTTTAACGTAGCAGGTGTTTGGTTAGAGATATTAATCTGTAATTAACGGCATTGAAAATAAAAGAATATGTTTGGTATTATAATGAGGTCATTCCTCAAGAAGCCCGTATTCTAGATTAAACTGGAGGAAAATGAAAATTTCATTCTCGTTTTCATTCTTTGTCATTTTCATTTTCATTCCTATTTTCATTCCCCTGCCTAAACCGAACAATCCCTTATTATTATCTATACTCTCTAATGAAAATTATAATACGGTTACCTTGTACAAGTCGGTTTCTTGTACAAGACCGTTTCTTGTACAACCCACGTCTCCCTCTCCCCCCTCATATCGCTATATCGGTTTATTCCCTCACCATGGATGCTCTATTTCTCCGGCGACAATCTATTGAAGAGCACAGAGGTTATCTTTCGCTGCCTCCTTCAATCGATTCCATCATCTCAACTGTGGGCTCATCGACTCCATCATTTGGTCTTCAATCGACTCCATCCTCTTTCTCGCCTCGCTTCCAGGTCTCGTCTCTCAAGCTATCGATTTCCAGATTTCTAAACCTAAATCCTAAAGCCATCTCCAGTTTCATTCAAGAATGGTACGAACGCCTTTTTGTTTTGAATTTCATTGTTTCTTAAAATTGCTTTGATTTAAACCTGATCGATTTAAATCTGTCACTCTGAAGGTAAATGGTGGAAATTTTGGGGGGATAGCAACTCAACCCTGTTGGTATTCTTACCTTAGAATTTGATGATGGCGAGGTTTTCTAGTGGAGCAAGGTATCGAAAATGCAACCAATGGAAGCATTTGATTTCTGTTTTACTGATTTCGTCTCCTGATTTGTTCCCATTTTTTTTGCAGCAACGATGGAATTGAAGGTAGCGTTTGGAGCACTGAACACTGCTCTCTATATCGGTGTCGCTGGTGGTAATTTGTGTTTATGACACATTCAGGCCAAAACGGTGTGTTCCTACTTCTCTATGTAAATTTCTGCTCAAATAACTTCTACTTTTCTCTTGCCATAAATCCCTAAAACAAAAGGTAGTTGAGGTCTTGTTGGTTTTATTTATATCGGTAAGCAATCTCTTGATCCTCTCTTTCTTTTCAGATTTTGATTGGTTTGCGATTCTTGATCTTGTTTGTACTTGGGTTTTGATGGGTCTTGAATTTTAATGAGAAAGAACGCGACTTTCATAAGGGGTTTTGTCGTTTTGAATTATATTATTGATCTTCTTGGATCTTTGATTCATTAGTTTTTTGGGTATCTCGAGATTTGTAGGGTTTCAATTCAATCTCGAAATTTCTCGTATGGATATGAATTTGTTTTACTTTTTTCTTGAATTTGAAGTTGTGATGTGAAGTTTCATGCTTTTGTTGAACTTTTTAGGGGTTGTTTTTGGATTAATTTTTGTGGGGAGACATTGCAGGTTTAGATTGGTGGAGGAGAAATTGAGAAATGTCAAGTAATAATAATGCAGCAGCATGTGCAGAAAGGGCAACAAGTGATATGCTGATCGGTCCAGACTGGGCCATAAATATTGAGCTATGTGATCTTATCAATATGGATCCCGGGTATAACTTCTTTTCCCAATTTTTACATCTAATTTATTTGCAGTCTTTTAATGGTTTCAAAGCTTAATACTTTGTCTATAAAGATAATTTACCTGCCAAATTTATCTATTTGTTTGAAGTTGCAATTTTGTTTCTGATAAATGGTATTAAGGCATAGGGTATGTCTATGTTATGGACTTACGATGAAAACCCACAGTTTCGAGGCAGTCCTGCTCCTGTTCATGTGGATAAGATGTTCGAGTTGATAAAACAAAAACTCCCCGCCCTCCCAGTCTTCTTCTATGCATCCTTCCGGAAAGAAAGAATTTGGACATCTATGTTTTTTACTCACTTTCTTGATTTTTTGCTACCCAAAAAAAGAAATTGTCTTTAGTTGATGGAAGTTGTTTGGTTGTTGATAGGTCCTTGGAAGCGAAAATGCCTTGTGGACTTTGGAATCGTGACGCAGTGCATGGCTCCGACTAGAATCAATGATCAATATCTAACCAACATTCTTCTAAAGATTAGCACAAAGGTCTTGATCTGATATCAAAGCTATTTTGGTTGTTTTTGATCTTCCTGGAACTTGGGTCACATTTGTATTTCTTTGATTTCAGATGGGTGGTATCAACTCCTTGCTTTCTATGGAGTTCTCAAAATGTATGCCGGTGGTGTCAAGGGTTCTGACCATAATCATTGGAATGGATGTGCCTCATGGCTCTCCTGGTAGCACCGATGTTCCTTCTATTGTCGTGGTATGTTGAGACTTTTAGATTTTGATTCTGGTGACAACTTGTTGACTTTTAGACCATAATTTGAATCTAATTTTTTCGGGAATTTGTAGGTTGTGGGGTCGAGGCATTGGCCGCTTGTTTTTCGTTATAGGGCATCTGTTGATTTATTTTATGTTTCTTAACAAGTAACGGAAGCCATATAAACAGTTTATTTTGATAATGTTATCATAAATCTATTGAAAATTTTCTAATATGTACTTGTATTTCTCTTTAAAGGTTGTAGAAGTAAGTTCAAGCAGGATGGTATCGACAAGAAAAATTAATAGACGGCATCTACTAAAATCAAGTGGTGAGTTCTGAACATAATGATCACTCTCTGTAGAGCTACTTGCTACTTGCCACTTTCTGTTTCAATTTAGCACTTTATGATGCGCCCATGTGACTTCTCTCTCATAAATCCGTGATGTTCAAGCTCCTTCATATGCACCTGCATGCTCTTCCTAATTGTATTTTTTCCTTTTTAATCCTTGTGGTTTTCCTGTTGATACATTTGATAATAACTAAGTTAAGAGTATCGGTGTTACTTTATCTGCATTGTCACTTCTTAAATGAGGTTTTGATAGCAGGTCTTCGCCCTAGAGACATTCGGAGTGTTGATCCTTCACTGTGGTTGACCAACACAATGCCCTCATTGCTGGTATGGAACCAAAAGTTATTGTTTATGGCGTTTTAGTTCATGCGAATGAAAATCAAAATCTTGGAGCCGCTTTCTTGGCATTGATCTCCACACCAGGATGCTCTATTAAAAGGATTCTGTAATTTGATGATATGTCTGTTTTGTTGGTTCCTTGCTTTGGGAGCATCTAAATACATTTAAGCACAAACAAAGACGGCATGTATCATTTTCTGGAGAGTGTCTGTTTTATTCGTAGATTATTTTTAATTGCAAGATGGGAATAATTTGGTTAAATGTCATTGTGAAAATATAATCTTCCATGTAATCTATTGGCAAAGACCAAATGGCAGATACCAAGTGCCACCTCCCTATCTTATGTTCTGCACTTGTTTTCCTATGTTATTTCTACTATATCAGAAAAACCAGTGACTAAACTGCACTTTTATGTTGGGGTAACATTGTGAATGACTTGTAATTTTATTTTGTAATAAGCAGACGCTCAAGAAACATTTCCTATCAACTTTTATTTAGAACAAAGCACTGTTAGCTGTATTGAATAAGGCTTGACATTTTATAGGAGCGCATTGCTAATTCTTGTTGCTGTTCCTTTAATTAATGGAGCTGATGGGGGCACTTACCATACTTGGTAGTTCTTTTTACCACTTATGGGACTTCTGTGTTCTGATGATGCCAGAAGCATAAACACTTATTGATGGCCAAGTTCATATACGGAATTTTGATTTGTTTACAGGTTCGTGAGAATGCCATGCTATTGAATTTAGGCTCATTGCGGGCAATTGCAATGCAAGAAAGTGTCTATATTTAATTACAACTGGTAAGTATTGCTATGTGAAGATTTTTTTTTCTTTTTCAATTCATCCCTTTCTATTTCATGCTGAATCGGAGTGTTATTGGGGAGGAGAAAAGGCTAGCTAACGGACGTTTCTCTTTTTTGGTTTATTTGATGGGTATTTTAGGAGAGCAGGGAAAGCTTTTATCGACGCATTATTACCTCGCTTAAATCCTAGAAGCATGCACGGAGGTCCTGTAATGCCATTTGAACTTGAGGTTGGTTCTGGCCTATCTGATTATTCTGGTTATTTTTTATTTATTTTTTGAAAGGCTTTTTTCAGGGATATCAGTAATTGGGACAAGGTTCGGATCCTGTTTCGTTTGTCGGAAGGGAGGCCTGGGTTCAATTTTACCGTTTTACCCCCGATGGCGTTTTATCCCGTTAATTAGGACAAGGTTTGGATCCTGTTTCGTGAGGCGAAAAACGAGTCCGATTCGAGATACTTGAAGGGGAAGTTTGAGCAGATTCGGAACCAAAGTTATACCGTTCATCTTTGGAATAAGCAAAGTCGAGTGTTTCGTATCGACAATGGGAGCATTCTTAGAAGGATTTTAGCGACCTACACCTCTTCCCTCCGCCATCATTTTCACCTCCATCTCCGCTTTTCTCCTCGCCCCCGACGGCCTCGCATGGGCCCTCTCCAACTCCAAACCCCGCCCCAAAACCGCCATCCCTGGTCCCGCTGGTTTCCCATTTTTAGGCCTCCTCACTCTTTCCAATGGAAACTTCGCCGTCACTGATCTCAACGCTTTTAACGTCATCTTCAAAGTTAAAGGCAAGCATATCAGCCTTTGTGATCGCCAAGTTTTGCTCGACGATGCTGGTAATACGATCTTATCATTCCAGAAAAAGATTTGATCAATTTCTCTCTTAGTTTTAATATTTGTGTTTTTTTTTTCAATTTGATTCATGTATTGCTTCGGTCTGAAAGGTTATAAGTTTCTCTAATTCGTTTATACTCTCTTATCGATATCAATTTTATCGTTTTCATCCGAGTTTAATCAAATTATTAACCATATTTGCTCGATTTGGTACAACAGAGGCCCCAAAAAGTGATTTGATGCATTAAAATTAGTTTCTTAAGCTTTATTGATGATTAATACCAGGTAATGTCGTTCAACTTTGATGAAAATGGAACGATGTAATTGGTAAGATTAGGAGGATTAGTATCTAATTGAAAATTCGTTATGGTAAAGTGTGCAAAATCCAGTGGCTATTTTGTGGATTTGCCGATTATTTATTAACAATTGTGTGATCATCTTAATCTTCCTTCGAATGTTACTGATGGTAGCTAACAAAATCAGTTTCTGTTTTGTTTGTTGATCCATTTTGTGATGAACCTACTGGTTTTTTGTTTATATTTATACTTTCTGATACTTTTTTGTGGAAAATGATGATGAACCACCTATTGGTTTTGGTACTGCTTTTGATTAATCTCTTGGTTTTCATTTTCTCATCCGGCATTGGGTGAAACTCGGCCCGTGTCTTGGTGGGGGAACCTGAATGGTGTTGCAGCCATGGCTATGTTTGATCCCCTTTGTCGGATTCCAGATCTGCAAATCTCACTTCTAAGCATGTCGTTCGAAATTATGAAGTGTTCAACAGTTGCAATAAGTATATAGAAAGGAGAACATTTTGATTTGTAATGGTGAAATTTTTTGCACACAGAACATGAGGCAAATTTCAGGGGGATGAAGATCATATTATTGTTGTTGTTATTATTTGAATTCGTCCATATGACTTGTTAAATATTGCTCTTTTTCAGATTTGATGAATTCCAAGAGTGGTATATCTCTGATGTGTGCCATTGCAAAGTTCTAATGAGGTGAAAAGTTCAATTTCAATTATCTTTATCTTTTTTTCTTTATATGATTGCATTTGATCTTTATCTCTAAAGCTCATTTTTATTGTTTGTACTTAACTTTAAGAAATTATAAGTATGTAGAGTAAGTTCGATCTTTAGAAAAGTGATGGTATCGTGTGGTAGCTATCAACAGTTGTACATTTCATTTCTATTACCACACAAGAAGATTCTGCAAATCTTAATTTTTCGTGTTAACTGAAAGTCGATAATGGCAGAGCTCAAGGACTCATATTTTGGGACACTGAAGACAAGGCTCTAGGGGTAATATCTTTCAACCATTTGGAAGTTCTCTATACTTTTTTGTGCCCTTGGATACATCAATAATGATTCCCTTACTTTATGATTCTTACCAACTAAGGGGTCGTTTACCCAAACGGTTACCCGGTAAGCGGGTAAAATTCTAATCCATCAAAAAGCTATTGCATGCAACAATTTACCCGGTAAGCGCTTACCGGGTAGGAGTCGTGACCTCGACTTATCGGGTAAGACTCTCCATTCTTCTATCCCTCTTACCGGGTAAGATTCTCGTCCCTTGCGATGTTCATCCGGTAAGGTAAATGAGTCGGTAAGCACTTACCGGGGTAAGCATTTAGTAAACGACCCTTAAGTAATAACAGATCTATTTCTATTTTAGAATAAAATTAAAATGGTTGTTTCTCCCCTAAATTTCAACCGGCTTTTGAATATAATAGAGTTTTAGCCTTGCCTAAGGAATTTGGGATGCATGTGAAATGGAGTTGGAAGTCTAGAATTTTTTGGTTATGCTTTATTAAAATTATAGTATGACATGTTGTTAAATGATAATTATCTATTGACCCTTTTATGCATCTGCTGGAATCTGGTTGATTTATACTCAATGTTATCTATCATGTTCAATCTGCATTTTGGCATCAAGCTGTCATATTTATTCCATTCTAGCATTCTGCTTTTCGGTTCTGATTTATGGGTAGTGGGCATTTCAAACATTGCTGCATTTTTGCTTATGAATCTGCAGTATGGAGTCTATGATTCTGACTATTTTTTCTCCTGAGTTGTTGTCATTTTTTTGTTTGGGACTATTTTGAGTGCCAATTTTATCAGATTGATGAGTTTTGGATTCAGTTGGATGTGTTATGGTTATATAGACACTCAAAAATTTGGCACTTGAATTGGTTTTCTATTGATCTGTTTGGGACTATGTTGGGTTGACTCTTCCTCTTTTTGGTTGCACCTTAAGTATGATTCTGGTTCTTTTATGCAGATCAGATTGGATTTGGGGTTATTGGCAGATTGTGCTTCGTTCACAGGGGTCGGGCTGGTTTAATATACTATAAGTAGCCAAAAGAGTTGCTAAAGATATCATTTATAACCTTTACAAAAATGTTACTTGAGATAATATTTGTAGAAGATTTTAAAAAACGTTACCAATGGACCGTTTAACAAACGCTTACCCGTAAGTGTTTACCGGTTATGATTTACTTTATCGAGTGAACATGGTAAGAACCAATAATATTACCCGAGGCATAACAAAGAGTCAAGAACCTAGAATCTAATTCGGTAAGTGAGGGATAAGACTTTCACGTGCTTAGCGCTTACCGTTATAATCGTTTCGTCAATACCTTCAAAACGAATCCAATATTGAATATTTTTTAATTTAACCGTACTATTAATTATCATGAATATCTACGAATTAATTTGTTTTATATCCATACGTTTTATTTTTTCACCTTTAGCATATTAAAAATACAAATCGTAGACCAACTAAAATACATTAAAAAGACGTTTCATTCTTATTATAAATTATATCATTACAATTTTTTCGTCAATAATTTTAGTATAAGCTCATTATTGAATATTTTTATGGGTTTTATAATATATCTATCTATATCTCTACTATATTATAAAGATTTTAAAACGATTATTTGTACAAAGTGGTTATTTGTACAATGTTACATTTACCATCTTTACACTTACTTATATAATTTACTTTATATCACTTTTTTTTTCATTTTTCATTTTACACCATTATCATATTAACACAAATAATCGTATATGAACAAAAATGCAATGAAAAAATACGTTTCTTTTTTTACAAATTATACCATTATAATTGTCTCGTCAATACCTTCAAAACGAACCCAATATTGAATATTTTTTAATTTAACCATACTATTAAATATCATGAATATCTACGAATTAATTTGTTTTATATCCATACATGTTATTTTATTTTTCACTGTTAGCACATTAAAAATACATAATCGTAAAATACGTTTTCGTTCTTATTATAAATTATATCATTATAATTTTTTTCGTCAATAATTATAATATAAACTAATTATTGAATATCTTTATGGGTTTATGGCTTCATAAGCTGTGATTCTTAGGTCATGGTTGATTGTTGATGACATGTCCATAAGGAAGTAACATTAATTGTTCGCTCTTTACTTATATTTCGCTGCATCGCGTGGGTATATGCCTAGTATACATACAACTTTTTAATACGTTTAAACTTTGAACTAACTAATAACCAACTTATAAACATGTTTAAATACAACATAAATATTGAGCCATACTATTGAATTGTTCGAGTTTAAAGTACAGGGACCAATAGTGTAGCTTGATGAAAGTATTGTGTCGCTAAAGTGATTCAGCCATTTAAATCAGTACGGTGGTCGCCGGAAAGCTGTAGCGGTAGCCACCGCGATTGGGCGTCATTATTCCATAACCAGAACAAATTTTGCAACTTTGCATCGATAAATAACCAGGGGGGTCTATTGCAGGAACTGATGATAGCTTTCCGTTAGGTAAATTTCTGTTTCAATAACACCTATCATTCAGAATTGTTTTGTCTTTTTTACAATTTGAATCCTAACAGGATCATAATATCCTTACAACAAACGGGTTTCATTAAAAAATAATATATAAATACCAAGCTGGTAAAATTCTACTCGTAAATTGGTGGCATGAAAAGTGCACATGAGGTGTTCGATGAAATGCGTAAGAGAAAGCGTGGGTTTTTGGACTTCATTGTTATCTGGGTATACTTAGAAAATAGTTCTGTTCAGTGAGTTGTGATGCTGTTTCTTGATATGCACCGACTTGGTGTCAAGATTAATCAGTTTATTTGCGGAAGCCATTTAAGGGCGTGTATAAGCTTGAAGTCTATAGCTCGTGGGATGCAAACACAAGGCTTTATTGATAAGGGTAGATCGCAATCCGACTTATTTCGATGCGAAGGAAGCATTAATCCGATTGTATCAAGTTTTTTACAGAAGGGTTTCTCGGATATCACCAATGAAAATGTTGGAAAATCACTACATGCTTTTTGTATAAAGAACTTTTGTCGTCTAAGCGTATTCCATACTAACACGTTGATGAATATGTACTCGAAATATGGCAAATTGGAAGCTGCTTGGTACTTGTTCGATGAAATGCCTCAGAGAAACGAAGCTACATGGAATACCATGATATCGGCTTTTGTTCGAGTCTCTTTGTACCAAGATGCCTTTGAGTTGTTTGTGCAAATGCGTGCTCAAGGATTCGAAACAAGTGGCTTTGTTATCGCTAGTTTATTAACCGGTTGCACTTCTTCGGGGGTTATGCTACATCAAGGATTTCAACTTCATGGTTTAATCTTGAAAAATGGTTTATTGTATAATGTGTATGCAGGAACCGCCCTTCTAAATCTTTATTCCGCGTATGGATTTCAATCTAGCGCTCATAGGCTGTTCGAGAAAATGCCAGAAAAGAACGTAGTATCGTGGACTTCATTGATGGTTGGCTACTCCGACGATGGATATCCGATGGAGGTTATAAAATTGTATCAGCAAATGAGGTGCGAAGATGTCGATTGTAACCAGAACACGTTCACCACTGTGATCACTTCTTGTGGGTCACTAGAAGATGAATCATTGTGTCTTCAAGTTCTTGGAGATGTCGTAAAATGTGGATTTGTTTACGATCTTTCAGTTGCCAACTCTCTGATATCGATGTTTGGTAATTTGGGTAGAGTGCAAGAGGCGTGCTATATTTTCAATCAAATGAGTATGCGTGACACCATTTCATGGAACGCCATGATCTCTGCATATGCACGTAATCTTTCGTACGTGAACTCGTTCCATTGCTTTAACTTGATGCGCCGTGCACACGAGGATTTGGATGCGATTACGCTTTCTGCACTTTTATCGGCATGTGGTTCGATGGACAATCTCGTCTGGGGTTCTGCGGTCCACGGTTTGGTGTATAAGCTCGGGTTGGATTCAAATTTATGTCTATGCAATACCCTTTTGGGGATGTATTCAGAAGCCGGGAAATCAAAGGAGATGGTACGGTTGTTTGACGAGATGCCGAAGAACGATTTGATCTCGTGGAATTCGCTAATCGCTGGGTTTGTTCAGGAAGGAGAGTACCTCGATGCTTTGACGGTGTTGGTTAGAATGCTTCGGAGACAGAAAAGTGTTAATCACGTGACGTTTGCTAGTGCGTTAACCGCTTGTTCAGACCCTGAACTTTTGGGAGAAGCCGAAATTCTTCATGCGCTTGTGTTCACATCTGGCCTCCACGACAACTTGATCGTCGGAAACGCTTTAGTCACGGTGTACGGAAAGCAGAAAATGATGTCGAAAGCTGAAGAAATCTTTGAACGGATGCGCGAGAAGGACTTGGTGACGTGGAACACGCTCATCGGAGGATACGCCGGCTGTGAAGAACCAAACCTCGCAATCAAAGTTTTCAACTTGATGAGGAAACAAGATGAACCTATAAACTATATAACCTTGGTTCATATGCTTAGTTCTTGTGTTGCTCCGAATTACTTGTTCAGCCACGGGATGGCGTTACATTCACATGTGATTAATACCAGTTTTGATTCGGATGATTATGTTAAGAATTCCCTTATTACAATGTACGGGAAATGTAATGATCTCGACTCGAGCATGCGAATCTTCGATGGATTTGTTAACAAGGCTTGTGTATCATGGAACGCGATCGTTGCTGCGTATGCTCACCATAGCCATGGAGAAGAGGCGTTGAAAAGATTCTCGGAAATGAATAAAACCGGAATACATTTGGATCAGTTTAGCTTCTCTGCAGCTCTTGTCGCTGCCGCTAACTTGTCTAGTCTCGAAGAAGGCCAACAGCTTCACGGTTCGACGGTTAAATTCGGGTTCGACTCGAATCAATACGTTACGACAGCAATGTTGGATATGTATGGAAAATGCGGCGAAATAAATGATGTGATGAAAATGCTTCCGGAACCAAAAACTCGACCACGTGTATTGTGGAACATACTGATATCGGCTTTAGCTAGACAGGGATCTTTTCATGAAGCCAAGGAAGCTTTTCACGAAATGATGACGATGGGATCGAAGCCGGATCACGTCACTTTCGTTTCTCTTTTATCGGCATGTAGTCACGGAGGTTTAGTAGACGAGGGTCTCGCTTACTATTCTTCAATGACTACAAAGTTTGGAGTCCCGGTTGGTATCGAGCATTGCGTTTGCATAATCGATCTTCTCGGGAGATCCGGGAGGCTTTCCGAGGCCGAATCTTTCATCAAGAAAATGCCGATCCCACCAAACGACTTCGTCTGGCGAAGCTTGTTGGCAGCGTGTCGGGTTCACGGAAACTCACGACTGGGAAAACAAGCTGCAGAACATCTTCTTGAATCGAACCCGTCAGATGACTCCGCTTACGTTCTATACTCGAATGTTTGTGCAAGTAGCGGGAAATGGGAGGCGGTTCATAATCTTAGGGAAGAAATGGAATCCAGTAACGTTAAGAAGAAACCCGCTTGCAGTTGGATCAAAACGAAAAGAAAGGTGAGTTCTTTTGCGATAGGGGACAAATCCCACCCTCAGAGTGGTGCGATCTACGCTAAACTCGATGAGATCAAGAAAACGATCAAAGAAGCTGGTTATGTTGCGGATACGAGCTTTGCATTGCAAGACATTGATGAAGAACAGAAGGAGGATCATTTGTGGAAGCACAGTGAGAGGCTGGCACTTGCATTTGGATTGATCAATACACCCGAAGGCTCGGGTTTGCAGATATTCAAGAACCTTCGTGTTTGCGGCGATTGCCATTCGGTTTTCAAGTTCATAAGCAAGATTGCAAGGAGAAAGATTGTACTCAGGGATCCTTTCAGGTTTCATCATTTTAGTGATGGCAAGTGCTCTTGTGGTGACTATTGGTAGTAAAGGGTTGTTTGGCAATTGCTGAATGGTTTAGTGCAGAATGATTAAGTGGTTTGAATGATTAAGACCACTTAATCATCGCGACCACGTTTCACGACCCCCACCCACCCCTCGGCCCTCGCGAGTATCGTCGTCCACGGTCCACCATCGCCGGCGACGCAATACTCAGTCCTCACCTCCTCGACCCTCGACCTGATTATCCTCGACGCTCGACCTGATTATTTTCCAGATTCGAGTATTCTCTACGACTCGAACTCGACCATAGTCCTCAGACCACTCGACCTCAGTTCTCACCTCAATCTTCAGTCGACCACTCGACCGTCCTCAATTCGAGTAGGCATTGCAGATTCGAGTAAGTCTCTTACTCTCTTAAATCTTAATCTTAATGAATGTAAATTTCAAGTTCAAAATTTCAAAATATCTTAATGAATGTAAATCTTAATCTTAAATCTTACTCGCTAGATTTTGTGTTTAAATCAAAATTTCAGTTTGTGACTTTGTGATAGTATCATTCAATATGTACAAGAATCAAGCTAATGTTTTGTTAAATTTCAGTTTGTAATTTTGTATTGTTAGCTACTGTTTTGTTAAATATGGTATATTGAATTGGGTCGGGGGACCGGGGCCGGGTCTCTGACCGGGGACGGAACCACCGTTGACCGGGGATGGGGATTCAATCCCTGCATCCGCCCGGGGCCGGGGCTCCCTACTACGAACCGGGGCCGGGGAATGGGAACCCCGCCCCATCCCATCCCCGCCCCGTTCCCATGCCTAATCGTTATCGCACTAAAAGACAAACTAACCTTGAATGGAGTGGACAGAATAAAGAGTGAAAGAACTGCTGCTGTTGTTTGTGTTATTTAGATTGATCAACAACAATTTCATCAATCGATTATAAAACAGTTGCTTAATTTCGCATTCCGATTGTTTATATATCCATATATATGGTGTTTGTAGTATCTTTTCAGGGTTTCTGATCAAATGGCATCCGCCTTTCTTTCAAGAACTCTTTTTGCAAATCGTGTTGTTTCATCTTTCGCCTTCAATCAAAAGCCCCAAAGATTGGCATCCGTTTTCTTTGTAAGTATCCTGAATTTTAGCAATTTCATATGAAAACGGAGTTTTGTTTATTGGGAGGTTCGTAATCGTTAGACAGTAGTGGTTGATTTGATTCTTGGATTGTGACATAATCACCGTAGGTTGGGAATTGAATCGTTGAAACTTGTTGATTGTTTCGTAAATTAATCGAATCATTTTTCTCTTTTATGTTGGATTGGTGCAATTTGGTTTGTAAATCATATGCACACCAAGTGTTTGATTTTGGAATTCAAACCTATCACTTGTTGAATGCAATAAAAATTATGTTTTATGCAAACTTCAGTTTAATGTTATTTTATTTAAGCTAAATATTAGGGCAAAAGATTTCTTTTGGAAGAAGGGGGGGGGGGGGGGGGAGTAGAATGATTAACCTTCCATGGAATCTACAACTGTATTGTGTGCTTTGAATCATACATGGACATTCAATACAAAATAAACTACTTGTAGTTTTACTTTTGGTTTTTATTTGTGATACCAACTGTTTGATGATATGTCCCTTATAAGTTCCATAAAAGTCTCCATGTGTAAAGATGGATTTCGAAAGAAACCGTACTAAATTGGTTGGAAGAATAGAGCAATGCAAAAGGGGGGGAAAGGAAAAGAAAAAGATTGGTATCTGAAGTGTGATTTATTTTCTTGAGGTTAATATAGTTTTTTGCAATTTTAACCACATGAAACCAACTCTATCTGTGTTAGAGCTGTGATATACTTGTAGTTACCTCATGTAGCTATATTCTCTATCATTTTTTCAGAAGAAACCCCTTCATTCGTGGGCTTCCTCATCTCGTATGGCGTATATGAGTACTTCCTCGATTCGTAGTGACATGGCTTCAACCGGGGTTGGATCTACAGCTACTTTTTTAACGAAGTCCGTGTCGACTACCGAGCCTGTTGTTTCAGTTGACTGGCTCCATGCCAATCTCCGTGAGCCTGATATCAAGGTACTGGATTGACTCACAAATGTTGTTCCTTTTTGGAGTTGGGCTGAACTATGTTCTTTTAACACAGGACATTATGTGCTCAATTGGCATATGTTAAGAGCATAGAGGCCTTTACATATTTTTGTTCTATGCTAATAAGATAAAACACTATGCATGTCCTACATAGGGTGAAATTTGACATTATGTAAACTTGAACTTTGGGGTTTTATGAGTGCAGTTGTGTGGTTATGCTCGTGTTACAGTTGACAAAGTCTGACTACTTTCTTAAGCAATTTAGTTGATTTAGAAGAATAATTATGCAGACTGTTTGCTACAAGTTCTTTCTGAGTTGTTAGCATTCTAGCCAATTGCAGCGGTTTGGAGTTGATAGGTCAGTTTAATGTACTCAAATGAGAAAAGTAGTGGAGTGATGCGATAGTGAATATTGCATGACTAGAATATATTTTCATGAAAAGGGTGGATAGTCTTCAACTATGAATATTTCTATGAAAGTCAAAACCTGTAATATTGATGATTGTTTCCATATGAGTTGTATGTGTTGAGAATCCGGGTTTCGTGGTTACAATCACTTGGATAATTTCTTGGATTGTGTATTGAGAGCACTTCCAAATACTATATTTCGACCCTTCATGCCTTAGGTTTCATGAAATCGGTATTGGGATAATCCAAGAAGTCACACCAGTCTCAAGGCATGTTAAATTGGCTTTGTGAATGATTCCAACTATTTGATGTGGAAGATTCAAACACACTGGTTGCTACATTCCAACTAATTGAGGTGGAAGACTATGCATAATCTTCACAAGGCAAACAAGCATGTGAACGATTCCATATTCTTCAAATTATTCTAATACTTCAAACCCGGTTCACATTATTCCATGAATAGGTTCACATTATTCCATGAATATGTATAGTCTTCCCTTTTATTTTAATTGTCAATCAAGTTAACATTATTCCAGAAATACTCAGTTTCCATCGATTCATATTTTCCAAATGCATTATTTTAATGGTCGACAATTCATATTAAAATAGATGCAACAAATGCATATTCTTTATGAACCAAATAGATGCAAATAGATGGTTTAAAACAGATGCAAATCAAAAAGATACAAATGGTGTTTAAAATAAAAAAAATTTACTCGATGCAAATCACAATCATAAGAAAACAAAGGAGTAAGAAGAATTGAATAGAACCTATGGCTACTTGTAACCTTTATTGATATTGGATATGTTCGTATTACATGCTGATGTTTACATGGCTAAGAGAACAAACCTGGGGATCAACAATCCAACCATGGTAAAGTGGTATGTCCAATAGATCAAATACTGCACACTCTCTGGTGAACTCAAAATCATCAAATCTGCAACAATTAAATGAAGGAGCAAATATAAAAAAGAGCCAACATCATGCCCCATGATTTGAAAAGATAATGCAACCACTACTAAATGAGCACACCAACATTTGCATGTACATATATATATATATATATATATATAGAGAGAGAGAGAGAGAGAGAGAACTGAAGAAAAAATAACATACCTCATGAATTTTATGTTCACATCAATTCCAGTCGTAAATCGAGGGAGTAAGTCGATGGCATCAGCTATATTCTGTTGTTGATTTTCAACGTATCCCGCATCTTTATTCTGTACCCAAATTAAAAATGATCAAAGTCAACCTAAAAGAGATACAAGAGCAGTTTGTCCAGTTAACTTGTAGTTAGAAGTGTTTGATGGGTAATTAGATAGTAAAGGTTCGATAATTGAACTCTATCTTCTACTCTTTCATATTAAGGGCCAACAATGTGATCAAACAAACAAAATAAATAAAAGATGACATTAGCATTGTTGTTTGAATCAATTAACCGATCTGCCACAAGTGAAAGCAATTTCTCCTGTGATACTTCAGCCACGCCCGAGCTCAGATTCAAATTGTTTCTCAACAACAGAACGTTACCTAACACAGATTGCACAAATTGATCATCAATATGCAATTTGAAACTTTATGTTCCAGCAGATCAATAAAAACATCACAAAACCAAGAAAACAATTGTTTTATAACATCCAAAAGGGACCTAAATGACAAATTTAGTAATATTCAATAAGCTTAATATGTTGGAAATAATCTTGCTATGATGAACAAATTAATCACAGGTAATAGTATGAATACACTTGCTAATTTTATTGATACTTGCAATTTTTTTTGTTCATACACTTTACAAAACATTGACCCTATTTATAAACACTGAAAAGGTGCCATCAAACCATCGCAATGGTTCGGTAAAGGTTGTGTTGTTTCATGAAGCATCATACCTCTTCATGAATGGTCACACCCTTTCACTAAGCATCATACCTCTTCATGAATTGTCCCACCCTTTCACTAAGCATCATACCTCTTTATGAATGGTCACACCCTTTCACTAAAATAACTACCTATAAATATATATATATATATATATATATATATATATATATACTGACTTGATTATATTTAACCCACAAGTTTAGGTTAACTATCAACATAATATGCAACACAAAAAGGATGCTCTACATGATCAAATATTGACATGGCTTAAATTGAGTGCTATTCTATCATTACTTTACCACGGATAAAATGAGAATAATAGCAAGTTGCAACATTATTTTTTCACATATAGAATTCAACAAAATCCACTCCCATTCACCAGTACGATAAATTCTTAAACTTCAATCACCATTCAGACTAAAAACTTCAGAAAAAATGTCCGAAGTCTCTACAAATCGAAAAAATAATGTTCATTTCCTAATTAACAACTAAAAAATCTTTCAAGAGACCACTATAGATAGTTGCCTCCTCTAATTCATATAGTTTTCCACAACACCAGCCTAAATGCCACACATCACTAGCAAAAACATCTACAAAATTAAATAAACTAATGATCCTTTCCTAATTAACAGCTACACACATTGTTCTACAAAAAACTTTTACAGTAAAATTAACAAACCCTAGAAATAGTGAAGATTGATTAAAATTAGGGGTGTCAAATGTGTACCATGACAAACCAACCAATTCATTACCAATCGTACAAATTCAGTTGGTACCACTTAAATTGGTACCAATTAAATTGGTTGGTACTACTGTACCAACTTCACTAACTTGGTTGGTACGTGGTTTTGAAAATCGTGACGGTAATACCGTACCATACCGACTTATATATGTTATTTTTAATTATTTATTAAATAGGAAATAAAATAAAATATATTTAATTCTAATGATTTAAATCATTTAATGACTTTCAGAGTTTGATCTTATTGTTTTTATTTTTTTAATGGGCCTCATCGATCTCTAAACAACCATTTGGGATACAAAGCGCATTATGGTCGAAACCAGAAATCTCGATTTTCAAATAAAAACCATTAGGGTCGAAACCACAGAGAACTAACATAAGCTTACCTTGAATCGATACTGACGGTTGAAGGTTGAATGCGTCGATACAAGCTTGAATTCGATCTGTAAACAACCATTTTTATGAACATAATTTCAATTTCACTCTAGATTATCACCCTAAACTTCAATTTTATGAACATTACTTCAATTTCACTCTAGATTATCACCCTAAACTTCAATTTTATGAACATAACTTCAATTTCACTCTAGATTGTAGCCTTAAACTTCAGTTTTATGAACAAAATTAGGCCTCCACCATATTCATGGTCAACAATTCGGGGATGCAGTTAACACCACACAGACGAAGAGGGTAACAAGGAAAAAATATGTGCGCATCCTCAAATTTTCATCAAATTTCACAGAAAAACAGAAACAAACCAAAATCCACTTGAAATTAGGCATGAACAAACGAGTTTTTAAGGAAATTAAGAGAAATATATGAATGAAATCGTCGAATCTATGCGTTTTTCAACATGAACTGATTAAAATGAAATGAAACAGATGAAATACCTAATTGCAGATAAGGCAAACAAGGTAAATTGTTGAGTTTGGTTCTACACCAACAATCCATTGTGAGATAACCCATCGCTCATTGCTCAATTTAGAACCACAATATCCTGGCTATGGAAAGAAATCGAGAGGGAGGCGCAGCATATAGAAATTATGCCGGACGTGTGAGTACGTAGAGAGGAGATATAGTCGATTTAGCCTGATTGAACGTGGGAGGAGATATACACCAACGAGAGGGTCGATTTTCATCCTGATTAATTGAACGTGGGAGGATATCGTGGGAGGAAGAAGAGCGTAAATTTGGGCTTTACAGAAACCAACTTTTCAAGAACCAACTTTCAACGTTTAAGAGTTTTAATATGGTAGTATAGATACACATACCTACATACAGTGATTTTGCAACTCTTGAAAAGGTTGCAACCCTTGCAACCCACATTTTAACCGTCGGATTCATAATCGACGGTTATTTTATTTTTATTTTTCTTTTTTTTTAATTAAAAATATTGGGCCCCATATCTGTTGTAACCGTCGATCATGAATCCGACGGTTAAGATGTGGGTTGCAAGGGTTGCAAAATATCATTCCAATATATATATATATATAAATATATATGTAACCTTTTACATGGTGCAACTCATGCAACCCCTTTATCCACAACTCATTTTATTTTCATATTTTTTAATTAAAAAAAGTGAAAATAAAATGAGTGGTGGATAGAGGGGTTGCATGAGGTTGCATCATGTAAAGGGGTTGCATTTGAACACCCCTATATATATATATATATATATATATATATATATATAAACGGGTTATTCGGGTCATTTTCGAGTTGAAATATTTGACCTTGACCTTACCCGTTTAATTTTTGTGTCGTGTCGTGTCAACCCGTTTACTTAAACGGGTTGAAATGTATTATTCAAACCCGTTTATTTCGTGTCGAGTTAGCGTGTCGTGTCAGTTTTTGCCAGGTCTAACTGAACCGAATGTTCAGCGAAACGTATGAACAAGTTTTGTTGTTGGTCTAGTTAAACGAACGAACATGAACAAGGGTCTCATTCGTTCATTTATGTTCGTGACGTTCGTTCGTTTATGTTCGTTTAGGCTTATTCGTTTGTCTTCGTTTAGCTGGTTCGTTTATGTTCGTTTGGCATGTTAATGGACGAACATAAACGAACACGAACACACCTGATTTCTAAACGAACGAACACAAACACAAAGATTTTCGTTCTGAGAAACTGGTAACCTTGGTCACTTTTAACATATTACTAGTCATTTTAGTTGACCATTTACCTTATGTCGATGTTGATGCTGATGTGCAGGGAACTCAGGTATCTAAATGTTTGATATATCACATCCAAGATACCTAAATGAAAGTTTTCAAAGTATGTTACTGAAAATAGAAATCAAAACAAAGTACTTGCATTTTCATGCAATTTATCGTTAATTATAGGATTGTAAACTAACCGAACGAACAAAAAGGGTAGACAACCTTCTCACAATAAGATAGGGTTAACATCAAATGTTTGGTCATTAATTAACTACATCTGTGTATGATTAATAAAATTAAATAAAACCTTTATTTTAGGCTAAATTGGCTTATAGATAAATGGGCTTAAGGATAATCATAATAACCACTCATATAGCCCACCTATAAATAAGGTGATAGGGTCTAAACCTAAAAGGATATTCAGTATTTTAGATTTATTGATTATCAGAGAAAAACAGAAAAGAAATTTATCCTTTTTTTTCTATTAAACACATTGTGGAAGCCAAAGCGTATTCGTGTGTGGATCTACAAATAGAAAAAAACCTACCTTGGTTTTTAGCGCTCCGCCATAACCCACATCAAATTAGAAAGTTAAAATTCTAAACACCATATAGTTTGTGTAGATTCGTTTTAAAAGTCTTTGGATCAAGTTAGTGTTTCTTTTATAAAAGTTTTATACAAAAGATAACCTAAAATATTTTTCCTTTGCGTTTTAAAAGGTTACAAAATTGTGTCGAAACCCTACGGTTAAAAATCTATATCTATACTATATTATAAAGCACGAATAAAAAACTTTTAAATACAAATTATCAGGCACAATGTACCATCATTTTATGCACGATTTTAAAATTTTCTTAATTTACAAGTATCAAAGCACAAGATACATATTACTACTGCAAGCTTCTAACACCACAAATTTGGTATGTGCAAGGTCTTCCTTTTATGCAGACATTTCATGTATCACTATTAATTAATATATCGTATTACTATAATTTTGTTTTAATTATATTATTAAATATGTAATTGGTTATTTTTTCTAGATGTCATTAAAATATATAAAATAATCATTTAATTCTAACAAAATACTTAATTTTTTTTATATAAAAAACATTATATTATTAAGCCTAAATTAAACAAATTTATAAAAACATTATCACTTTCTCAAAATCATCTAAAATCGTACTGTAAATCGAGAAAAAAAACAAAAAAAAAACATTAAAATCGTGATGTATCTCACTGCATTGCGCGAGTACGCTTCTAGTATTCTAAAATATATTAAAAACACTTGTTTAGTAAATATCAATTATTTTTAATATTTAAAATAATTTAATTTTATAAATTATTTACAAACATTCAAACTCAATTTCATTTCAAATCCTACAATCAAACACACCAAAACTTCCAAAATCTTTCCACGAAATCCAAATCCTACAAACCAAACCGCCCTAAAAATTAGAACTTAGAATGAAAAAAGATTTCAAAATACAGGGGCCAATTTTGCACTTCTCTGAAACTCCAAGGGCTGATGAGTACTTTTTGTAAATACAAACCCTTTTCTTCTTCATCGTTATCGCACTAAAAGACAAACTAACCTTGAATGGAGTGGACAGAATAAAGAGTGAAAGAACTGCTGCTGTTGTTTGTGTTATTTAGATTGATCAACAACAATTTCATCAATCGATTATAAAACAGTTGCTTAATTTCGCATTCCGATTGTTTATATATCCATATATATGGTGTTTGTAGTATCTTTTCAGGGTTTCTGATCAAATGGCATCCGCCTTTCTTTCAAGAACTCTTTTTGCAAATCGTGTTGTTTCATCTTTCGCCTTCAATCAAAAGCCCCAAAGATTGGCGTCCGTTTTCTTTGTAAGTATCCTGAATTTTAGCAATTTCATATGAAAACGGAGTTTTGTTTATTGGGAGGTTCGTAATCGTTAGACAGTAGTGGTTGATTTGATTCTTGGATTGTGACATAATCACCGTAGGTTGGGAATTGAATCGTTGAAACTTGTTGATTGTTTCGTAAATTAATCGAATCTTTTTTCTCTTTTATGTTGGATTGGTGCAATTTGGTTGGTAAATCATATGCACACCAAGTGTTTGATTTTGGAATTCAAACCTATCACTTGTTGAATGCAATAAAAATTATGTTTTATGCAAACTTCAGTTTAATGTTATTTTATTTAAGCTAAATATTAGGGCAAAAGATTTCTTTTGGAAGAAGGGGGGGGGGGGGGGGGGGAGTAGAATGATTAACCTTCCATGGAATCTACAACTGTATTGTGTGCTTTGAATCATACATGGACATTCAATACAAAATAAACTACTTGTAGTTTTACTTTTGGTTTTTATTTGTGATACCAACTGTTTGATGATATGTCCCTTATAAGTTCCATAAAAGTCTCCATGTGTAAAGATGGATTTCGAAAGAAACCGTACTAAATTGGTTGGAAGAATAGAGCAATGCAAAAGGGGGGGAAAGGAAAAGAAAAAGATTGGTATCTGAAGTGTGATTTATTTTCTTGAGGTTAATATAGTTTTTTGCAATTTTAACCACATGAAACCAACTCTATCTGTGTTAGAGCTGTGATATACTTGTAGTTACCTCATGTAGCTATATTCTCTATCATTTTTTCAGAAGAAACCCCTTCATTCGTGGGCTTCCTCATCTCGTATGGCGTATATGAGTACTTCCTCGATTCGTAGTGACATGGCTTCAACCGGGGTTGGATCTACAGCTACTTTTTTAACGAAGTCCGTGTCGACTACCGAGCCTGTTGTTTCAGTTGACTGGCTCCATGCCAATCTCCGTGAGCCTGATATCAAGGTACTGGCTTGACTCACAAATGTTGTTCCTTTTTGGAGTTGGGCTGAACTATGTTCTTTTAACACAGAACATTATGTGCTCAATTGGCATATGTTAAGAGCATATAGGCCTTTACATATTTTTGTTCTATGCTAATCATTTATGATAAAAGACTGCATGTTCTACACTATGCTGTTAATATCGGATATCGGTGCTATATCGGTCAGGGACCGATATTTGATATATCGGAAATAGCGGTGATATACCGGTGATATATCGGTCCAAAAATATCGGTTCATATAATATTTCTTAGAATTATATATATATATGCATCCAATAACATATCATATGCATTAACTAAAAACATAGTTTCAACATCAAAACATCAACTTAAAATAGTTTCAACATCAAATCATCAAATTAAACAAGCAGAGGAGAAGTCGATGTAAGCACTAAGCACTTAAGCAGCAGCAGTCGTCGATGTATGAAAAGATTAAAAGAAACAGTAGAAGAAGAAGAAGCCGATGTAGATGAAAAGAAGAAGAAGTCGTCGTTCAAATACAAAAACCTAACAATTAAAAAAAAAGGCCCAAAAAAAGGCCCCTTATAACAGCCGAAAGAAAGCAGCAGCAACTCTAAACACTTCATGTTTAAAAGGGGGTGTCTCCTCGTCAAAGATTGTTTCATGCAGCAGTATTAGTACTTTCAGGAAGCATGGACCTAATATGGATGTCACTTTACTTTCCGATACAGAGGTATCAAACGCTATTGAAAATGAAAGGAAGCTTAACATAGCTATCGAAGGGAGCATTGGACAATTCAATGCCAATATCCCAGAGGGGGTGTTTCATTTCAAGGCATTGCAGGGAGGAAAAATATTCATTGGGAAAGACAGCTCTGTTCTTTTGGGCTGTAGGTGGATCTTGTTGGGCATTTATATAGCCAACTTGAGCTCTTTAGCCGCTCCGACACAAGTTACAATAAGCATAGACTCAGTTGAGCAGCTGGATCCACCACCGGAACCACTGCTAACACCATCGCTACCGCTACCGTCGGAAATTGTTGATATTAGAAGTTGGAATCGTTTGTTTCATTTCTTCCCACCTTGAGGACAAGGTGTGTGTTGAGGGGAGGGTATTGTTATACCCTGGGTTTGGAAGTCAAAGTCAAGTTAGTTGGTCAATATTGGAGGGCGGGTAGGTGAGCTATAGGGTTAAGGGTAGTATAAATAAAGTTGTTAGCTACTTTTTAGAGGATTCTGTTTGTGATCTGATTTTTAGCGGGAAACCGTTTGGGAGAGACCATGGCCTCTCGAATGCCATTGGAACCCTTGTACCTTTGAATTACCCACCGATTTCCATTTTTGTTCATTCAATAAACCTTCATACTGTCCAGAGAAAGCTATTTCTGCCCAGTGTATACCAGTGTGCACTCCACTCAACTCACATTATGTTGCCCAATCACCTAGTCGATCCCTAGTAAATCCCAATTACACCAAAATGTTTGATGACACTAAAATCACCAACAATATGGATATACTTGGCATATGTGTGGGCAGTATTCTATGATGATTGTTCTCATATTAGTTGTATGGATATACTTGTAGGTATTGGATGCATCCTGGTACATGCCTGATGAACAGAGAAATCCACTTCAAGAGTATCAGGTGCATGTTATAATTTGTTAACTCCTGTATGTGACATTATCTGGTTATGAGTATGCAAGGAACTTAAGTTTCAAAATGGGACATTCCTTCTTTGAGTAGCCTATTTGACAAATTCTTATTTCCATTATTTTATGTTAACTTTTATCCCTTCCTATTTCATTTTGGAGGGGATTTCAACAGGTTGCCCACATTCCTGGTGCTCTTTTCTTTGATGTAGATGGGATATCAGACCGAACCACCAATGTGAGATGCTCTCTTCTATAGTTTTTATGTACTATTTTGAAATAAAACTTAGTTTGGGACCCAACAAAAGGAAATCAGAAATTAATGTTTTCTATGTTTCTTTCGAGTGATTCAGCTGCCACACATGTTGCCATCCGAGGAAGCATTTGCTGCTGCTGTTTCTGCTCTTGGTATTGAAAACAAAGATGGAGTTGTTGTTTATGATGGTAAAGGGATCTTCAGTGCCGCTCGTGTCTGGTGGTGAGTTACAAGTTCTTAATTGCTATGGATTATACCATGTTGATCAATTGATGTAAACCTGAAGAAAGTGATTGGCTTTATTGGGGAATTCTTTTATAGGATGTTCCGAGTTTTTGGACATGATAGAGTATGGGTATTAGATGGAGGCCTCCCCAGATGGCGTGCTTCGGGATTTGATGTTGAATCTAGTGCTTCTGGTGATGCAATATTGAAGGCTAGTGCCGCAAGTGAGGCAATAGAAAAAGTATACCATGGGCAGGCGGTAAGTCCATAACTTTTGTACATACTGTTTCCTTAACATATGCTGATACAATTGAATAAACGGTAGCTTGTTATGACTCTATTTATTTCACTTGATTTCTTCAATTTCAATTTTATTTCTGAATCAAAGTTCTGAGAATTGAGGAAACTGTTTTTTTTTTGGCAGGTTGGTCCAGTTACATTTCTAACAAAATATCAGCCACATCTTGTATGGACACTTGAACAGGTTTGTTGAATTATGTTTATGTGCTTTTCTCATTTCGTATTGTAAAGTGTCGAGCATGGTTAGTATGATTAGATATATCACCAAAAGGGAAAAAATAAATAAGACTATGCATATATGTATATATATGTGGGTGTGGGTGTGGGTGTAATATTTTTACATTTCTAGCAAGCAGATATGAAATTAAATGGTGTTTGATATTCAACTGCCCACCATTGACACAAAGAGATATGTGTGTGTGTATATATATATATATATATGTAGTCCCAATCATTAGCAAACCTCCTAACTTATAAAACCATACAAAAACGAGAACATTCATTTTACGAAAACATTAGAACACCCTTTTACTTGGTCAATCACATGTGATACTAAATCAAAGACGCGGGTGACCTTTGGTGCAGCCTAGGTCATGGGACTCACCAAGTCCCCTGTATGATAAGGGTGTTCTCGTGTTTTCATAAAATAAAGGTGTTTTCATTTGAACCTCCACCTATATATATGCGTGTGTGTAGGTATGTATATTGATGTGTGTGTGTATATATTGTGCACATTTTATGTGGTGTCTGCTTTGTTACAGGTTAAAAAGAATACGGAGGAACAAACACATCAACATATAGATGCCCGGTCAAAGGCCAGGTATAATGAATTTTGTTACAATCATATGTGCGTAAAGATTAGTATGGGGAAACTAGCTACAACCCAGTGAACATGTTACTGCTTGCACTGCCACAACCTTTTTTTCTTGAAGAATACAATCTTATTTTCGTCAAGATGTTGAAAGCAACTTCTTTAGAATGGTACCTCAACAGATATTTGGAGTCAGATTCACAAAAATAGAAACTTAGCGAAGTCATTCATTTTGAATAACATGATATCTCTTAGCTTTTGAAATAACAGTATTCTATCTTTTCATGATAATCTCCTCATAAGCTAAGAGTAATGGTTCTTGAATAACGAGATATCTGTCCACTTTCAAAAGAAATAAGTGTCTACTTTCCGGTTCTACCCTTAATTATGAGAGGAGAAATGTATTACTCTCTCTATTATTAGGGGTAAAATTGTCATTTAGTTAATTAAGAAGTGTTATAATTACACATTTCTAAAACTATGTGCCTTTTTTCTGTGTACATTTATTTTGGGACGGAGGGAGTAATTGTTAGTGGAATTATTTTTTTTATGGTGGTTTTGATTCATTTTCAGGTTTGATGGTGTTGCAGCCGAGCCTCGAAAAGGAATAAGAAGTGGCCATGTTCCCGGGAGTAAGTGCATTCCTTTTCCGCAGGTAATCAAGTCTATCTTCATTAGTTGTGTACGATCCATCTAGTGTTTACATAGGAACCTTGATTACCAACGGTCTTTTTTATCTTTTAACTTGTAAGCAAAACCAAAAAATTGCAAAACTGATATCTCCTTCAGTATCAAGAGCGTTTTTTCTTCTCGTTTTTATGGTTTTGATCGCTAAAAACATAGAAAAATGTTCCTAAGGTGTCGATACTTATGCTTGTGTTCTTTTATGCTTATACAGTTATACCTAAAGTCTCACTCTTTACACTGTTCTCAAAACCTTCATTACTAAAAGGAAAGAAAAGGAAATGGAGGGAAAGGGGAGGAAAGTAAAAAGAAACTCGTGTTCTCGAAACTTTTTAGGAGAGAAAGGAAAGGAAATGGAAGGAAAATAATGATAGCTTTCCTTCCAAATGTGGGAGGAAAAGGGAGGGAAGGAAAGGAATTAAAACCTGTTAAAAGGATTATTAAAATTGCAAAACTACCCAATCTTTCATTTTAAAGGATACATTTTTAAAGGGTATATTTGTAAAAATGACATCTTCTTTTCCTCTCTCCTGTTTAGGAACATGAAAAATTATTTTCTTTCTTTTCCTTTTCCTTCCCTCTTGAGAACACAAATAATTTATTTTCCTTTCCTTTCTTTTCTCCCCAAATTCGAGAATGCAGCGTTTGGTCAAAATGATAAATCAAGAAGTAGCCTAAAAACATGTTCTTTGTCATGCATGATGTTCTTGGTTCTTGCAGATGTTAGATGGCTCACAGACACTACTATCAGCAGACCAGCTTAAGAAAAAGTTCGAACAAGAGGGTAAACTTGTCAACTTTTGTTTTGTTCCCAAATTTTACTCCCCATGTTCCTGGATTCTTATTTCTTGCAACATTTTGCATCATGAACAGACTACTTTACCCCTTCTACAATTGCATTCCACATGAAGTGAATGATAATGTATCTTGCAAGAACTTGCCAAAAAATATTTTTGACTCGGGCACATTTAGAGGGAAAGATAGATTATTTTCTTCAAATAGAATGAGAACGAAGGGATGACCTAAACCTAAACCTAAACCATTGATGCAGGTCTTGGGTTTTGATAGGGTTCGGTGTGATGAGCCCTGGTTCTCTTCTCGTTTTTTTAATGTTTAAATAAATTCACTAACAGGGTATTTTTGTCATTCAACATTATTTCGTTCCAACTCTGAAGCTACATTGTGCAAACCAAACAAACTGATTTTAATTCCTTTGACAGATTTCATTTCAGTTCTTGCCAACCAACTGATTAAATTCCATTCCAATTCGTTCAAATTCCAATTTCTTTGACAGATTCCATTCTTTTTAAAAACAATTTTGCAAAACAAATGTCGCCTTATGGTTCAAGCATTAACATTATTACTACATTTTATTTGCATTATGTTCTAATTACTGCAAAGCTTCTCTTCCCTTCATGGTAGAGGCAATGTCTGCTTACATCCTACCCCACAGACCATATATATATATATATATTATGTATTATCTGTGATATACTGATTTCGTTTAGTTTGGTTTTATGATTACTGATTATTCTGCAGGAATCTCATTGGACAACCCCGTTATTACTTCATGCGGCACTGGTGTTACAGCGTGCATTCTTGCATTGGTGATATTCTCTTTTCCTTTCGACCTACACGACAACGACGTTTGATATTTCTATGAAAATCAATCGTTTGTCGGATTTTGAAGTAAAACGTCTTATTTTGTAGGGACTCCATCGACTTGGGAAGACCAATGTTCCAGTTTACGATGGATCTTGGACCGAATGGGGAGCGCAAGAGGATACTCCCGTCTCAACTTCAACTTCTTAACGTTAACGGGTACCCTGAGAAAACCTTGTTCTGGCCCTTTCCATTATCTGTAGCGGAAATTGTGCATCATAAACATGGATCTTTCCTCTTTATTCAACTACAAAAGATTTTTTTTTTTTGGTTAAACATGAACCTTATTGTCCTGTTGAACTGAGTCAGGTTTCATTTACCTTTTAAGGTTAACCTTGTCCAATTTGTGGATGTTTTAAGTATACAATGTTTATGTTTTGGAAGGGTGTCTCAGGCTATGCCCAGAATAATCTCGGTAAATTGTGACCGCAAGAAATCAACCCTGATAAACTTAGGGGCCGTCTATCCAAACACTTACCCGGTAAGTACTTATGCGGTTAAATTCAACGATATCATTTACCTTATCGGGTATGATTTTAGTCCATTAAATGGTATTGTAGGCAAAAATTTACCCGGTAAGCGCTAACCGGGTAAGAGTCGTCGCCCACATTTACCGGGTAAGACTCTCGACCATTGCTTTCGTTCTTACCGGGTAAGATTATTTGTTATTATCATATTCATCGGTTGAGGCAATATAACTTGGTAAGCTTGGTAAGCGCTTGGTAAACGGCCCCTTAGTGGCCACAATTGTTGTGTACGCTTGGAATTTAACAGTGGGCCAATGGGATATTCCACCACATCACCAGGGCCTCAACCACTATGGACTACGTCACAACCCTTGTGGTTATATAATATTTATTTATGGCAAATACTCGTACGCTCCTCACCTTTGGTGAGGTTTGAGGGGTTGGGCTTTGTAACACCCTGAATTCTGGAAATAGCAACTAATTAAAAAATTTCTAAATACATCAATAAATGATTCATCTACAACCATAATTTAAGATTTAACCTCCATACATACATTCATTCTATACTTACAGTCTATAATAAGGACAAGTGTTACTAAAACCCAATAAGTGTCGCTATCTCCAAACTGCGGAAGACTTCGCCAAGCTACTCACTCTCACGCAAGCTAGTGCTCATCTCTTCATAGCACCGCTAGGACCAACCCCAACTGAAACCTGATGCACATGCCGACAAATAAAAGGTTAGACTAACGCCTAGTGAGTTCAAGAGTTTTAACATGAATAGGTATATCTTTAAAAGAAAGGAAATCAGTTCAAATCAAGATCTTTCAAACTAATTTACTTTAGAAATAGAGACGACCCGTTTTCCACAGTTTACACCATTAAAGACAACGTTCCAAAACAACCATTCTTTATAAAACGATGTGATCCAAAACTCACTCAAAACATGAATATAAATCGACTCCCAATTGCGATACCGTGAATAACACTTCACATCTCAAAACACCCAAAGCACGGGTGGGGCATAACACTCAACCCATAAATCATGGTTAATAAATCTCATATGCAATATGTCACCGAAAACATGGACACAAGACTCAGTACCCAAAACACCACCTTTCGGTGACGGGGAAGACCCGATTCCATTGAATGTGGCAGGTACACAAAGTTAAGCCACAAATGTATGTTATAAGTGTATCTTCAAGTATAAACAACCATTGACATCAACCCTATCTAGGTCTTTAGTCACGGTAGACATCAACCCTATCCAGGTCTTTAGTCACGGTAGACATCAACCCTATCCAGGTCTTTAGTCACGGTAGACATCAACCATCTCTCGGTCTTTAGTCATAATAGACATCAACCCTCTCTGGGTCTTTAGTCATAATAGACATCAACCCTCTCTGGGTCTTTAGTCATTTGAACATCAACTCTATCCAAGTCTTTAGTTCCAAAGAATCACCAAGTTCAATCCTATCCAGATCTTTACCTTGGGATCTCTCCATCCTTGACACACTTGATTATGTAGGACTTACATCGTATCATCAACGCCTATTTCCAGATTAAAACACGGGAATCTTATCCCATTTACACGATAAAAACCAACCTCTATGCCCATGGATCCATTGCATTACAACCTAACACGTTACATGACTCCAACGGATGAACTAACGCATCCAATACACGTAACTCACAAATGAGATGCAACTAGGTACACCATACGACAAGGCTCCTTAACAGGCTACCAAAACTGAACAATTGTTCCAAAGACTCATTTGTGTGCAAACCAAGCCCCAAAAGGCATAATGTACGGTCGGCTAAAATACGAGAGCCAAAGTGGTTACATAAACCAAAATACATCTTTCCCAAAACTTTGTTTCTCAAGTCACAATTGGTCTTCGGCCCAAAACCCAAAAAGGATTATCATTTTCTAAAGCGTTCCCAAGGTCGGGATCGACCCAAAACCAAAGGACTCACACCTTCGTACTTCTCAAAGTATCTCATTTCATGAATGATGCATAAAACCCGACAAACACTTAAAAGTGCATTTTTAACCAAATACCCATTTATGCAATAAATCACCAAGTCACATTCCTTTGTGACACATTTATCAAAATATCCCAAAATCCCAAATGTGGTGTTTTACAGGGTTTAATAAGCTAAACACTTCAAATAATCAAAAGTTACCAAACAACTCAACAGTTGATAATTTCATGTAAAACACATAGATGCTTTAAAATAAACATTTTGGCATGTACAACGTTTTCACAAATCAACTTGAACTCACCTTGCTAGATTTAGGCTAAATCTAGATTTTACCCCACTTTGAGCTTCCTTGACGAAACTTGAATCCTCCAGCCAAAATCTCCAAAACCTAGATCCATAAATTTCAACCATCAATATTTAACTCTAACCCTTTAGAATAGTTCCCCGAACATTTTACATGGAGATCTCCACATAAACCAAAACCCTAATTTCTCAAAGATGAAGAAAAAGAATGTTACCTTGCTCCCAACTTGTATCTACCAACAATAAGCTTCTAGGGCCCCAAATATAAACTTCAACCTTCAAGTCTTCAAAAAAGGTGAAAAGGGTTTGGGGAACGTTTTGATGAAACTCTAGAAGATGAGGATGAGATGGTGAGCTTCAAACTTTCGTATCCAAATCCTAGCTTGGTGAGGAAGATCCTCCTTCAAATTCAAGGTTTTGAGGTTTCAAAAGCAAGAAAACCCTAATTGGATCTAAGGGTTCGTTTGAGAGAGAAGGGGAAGGAATGGGTGAAAGAGTAAATGGAAGAGGGTTGAAAATTCGGGATTTAAACAAGTCTGGGGCTGACACTATGCCCATGGCACAGTCGCGTGGCATTATCGCTGGGATCAAGCCACCCGCAGTACAAGGCTCGCGACATTGCCCCGCGATAGTGACATCCTGTCACAATCGCGGGCATTGTCGCCCGACTCTCAGAACTCTCGGTACAGGGGCCGCGATTGTGCCCCGCGAGAGTGACCTCTGTCACAATCGCGGGCACAGTCGCCCAAGGGTATACGGCGTCCAAAATTCGAACTTTTAACCCGAAGCATTTCCAATACGAAAGCCCATTTCCTTAAACCAATCCTAACTGAGGTTATGATTACAGGTAAGCAAAAAGGAGTACAAGCAAAGGAGGTACTGAAATTACGGGCGTTACAGGCTTTATCGTCGGGCAAATGACTCTTTTGTCCAATTTGTGGATGTTAATGGGATGGATTAGGGAAGGAGACCATATTAGGGGTTGTTTGGCAATTGTTGAATGATTTAGTGCAGAATGATTAAGAGACTCATATGATATAGTGCAAAATGAAATATGGTTGTTTGTTAATTGTTCAAAATGAAATCAGGGCTCTGAATGATTAAGGGAGGACCAAGATACAAAATCATTCAGAGAGTTTTGGAACCATTAAAAGGCGGACCTTTTTTTTGCCAAACAAGATTTACCTCTTAGCGATTCAGATGTTGCCTCTTAATGGAACCATTAAGAGGTAAACAAAAAACCCTTAGTGTTTGAATTGCATTGGACAACTTAAGATTTTGATGGATCAAAATATCATATATGCTTGTGTGATGGTGCAATTAAACTTCGATATGGCCCTCGGATGTGTAGCTCAATTGGCAAAGGGGCGGAGCGACCTTGTTCAAATACACAACATGTTCAAGTTCAAATCTTGTGGGAGACGTGCTTGAACTCCTCCACTAACCTCAGATAAACTGTTCTGGTTCAGGTTCAAATCTTCTAAAACTCATATAAATTGTTTTTAAAAAATGTAAATATTAAGTACATAAAATTGGTTAAAACTTGTAAATGGTAACATAAAAACATAAATCTCTAGCGAACATGTCCTGGTTGAATCGATTCTTCTGAAAAATTGCATGCATAACTGGTCTAGATCGAGAATCCTAAATGAGTCCACTCTCTTTTAACCGGTCCCAAATGCTCGTCTTTGGCTTGCCGAGGATAGGATGTCTTTCACAAAGGTTATCTAGAATCCGAAGACTTTCAGACTATTCAAGAATGCTTATCGACTCTTGCAAAAAAATCATAGAAGCCTATCCGTGGAAGGATGGAAAACACTCCCTTGATGTTTCAGAAACCGGATCTCCACCGTTGATGCAAATAGATCCTAGCCATCCATTTTGACGTGGGACAAGTATAAATAGGTGGTGGCCTCTTTTGGCGCAACACACCTCAAAGTTCTTTTAAGATGCGTTAGGTACCGAAGAGAGAACCTAACAAAAACTTGTCACTCCACATTTGATGCAACAATTATATTGTGACCATACGGGGTGTTTGGGATTGCTTATTTAGAACAACTTGTGTTTATTTTAAAAAAGTGTTTAACTTATGTGGTGTCAAACCGGAGTTTTTAAAAAAGTGTATGGATTAACTTATTGTTGTACCAAAACGTAATAAACTAATAAGTTGTTATTTAAAGAAGTTTAAGATTGTTTATACATATAAAATAACCAAAAAAGTCATAAGCATTTTTCAAATAAGTTGACAAGTTAAAACCAAATAACTTATCAAAAAGTGTTTTTCAGCGGTTTGGCATCGCTATAAGCCATTTTAATTTTTCCTCATCCAAACACTCAAAAGTGCTTATCTCCGGTGCCAAATCACAATAAGCTAAAAATCACCTCAAATAAGCAATCCCAAACACCCCTTAAATGGGACAAAAATGTTTTTTTTTTTTTTCTTTCTGTCCCATCAAAATAAACGAAACAAAATAACAAAATGAAACAAGTTTGGTAATTACTAAACTACGGTTAAAACCCCTAAAACCTTCCTTAATTCTTTCATCCACCTGCTTAATCCTCGTCTGTTTAGTCCTGTCCAATCCAATCATGTGCAAATTACATGTTCAATCTTTCATTTTATATCATCATGAAACTACAAAACAAAGATTCATTTATACAAGGACTGCTGATACCAATTCAAGAACCAGCAAAATGGTCACAGATTCACTAGGACCTTTTTATTAACTTCTACTCTAAACTAATAATACCCTTAACCGTAAGGCGGGTTTCATTATCGTCACATTTCTCACTCTTGGTATTAAAGCGAAACAATGGCAAAAACATGATCACGAGAGGCGAGGCTCAAGCGTCGTTCAAAGCGAGCACACCAGGAAGTGATTTTCCCTCCAGAAGCTCCAAACTAGCACCACCACCTGTTGAGATGTGGCTCATCTTGTCGGCAAGACCGACCTTTTCCACAGCTGCAACTGAATCGCCACCTCCGATGATGGTTGTCACTCCCTTCCCACTAAGGTCGGCCAATTTCTTGGCGATAGCCTGTAAACACGACCTTTAGACATCAATCTCCGATGATGGTTGTTGCTTCCATTACAAATGTTACGTATGCATGGACGAGAAACTTCTAATGAGAACCATAAATATTTTGAGAATCCGGGAACCAATTATATTTCATGTATTATTCATTATGAATAATCATAAATATCATGCATTTTCATCATGAATATAAATGTATATTTATAATGAATATCACATTATGAGTAATTTTCATCATGTATCATGAATATCATGCATATTCATCAGGAATAAAAATGTATTTTTATAATGTATATCACGTATTTTCGTTATGAGTAATTTTCATCATGTATCATGAATAATTGGTTTTCAGGTTCTCAAAATATTTATGGTTCTCATGTGAACCTGCCTCTATTTATGAAAATCTAAGTATCAAGTATCTTAAGAGACCAGAATGTGTACCTCTGTTCCTGCAGCAAACTTCTCGAACTCAAACACACCCATCGGTCCGTTCCAAATGACAGTTTTGGTGGTATCCAAAGTTTCACTGAATGACTTGATGGAATCTGGTCCAATGTCCAGTCCCATCCAGCCATCAGGAATACTATTTGCTGGAACAACCTAAAATTGAGCAATAACCAGATCATTTAGCATGTACCCACACTTCAACTGAAGTAATGCAGACAATGAGATGTGGGCAAACTGCCAACCTACATGAAACAAAAGCAAACACAAAGACAGCATGCTATTCAGTAAAGGTAGCATATCGTATGCAAACGGGACTGAACTGGACAAGTTGTATGTATGGTGTTTGGTACACCTAGGACAAGACTGAACACAGAACAATATGTCTGTCTAGTGTTGGGTAAGTTGGACAGTATGACAAAACTGTTAAAATGATCCTTAAATTTAATGATTTTTACATAATATAATAGTTATAAATGACACAAATCAAGCTTTGGTGGTCGGAGGTGGTGGAGGTGGAGGTGGAGGTGGCCGGCAGCCGGTGGTGGTGGTTGCAGGTGGCAATGGTTGTTGTAGAGGAGTTGGATGTGGCCGGTGGTGGTGGTGGTGGTGGTGGTTGCAGCGGAGGTGATGGGCGATGATGAGCATATTAAATAAAATACCATATTAGGGTTATATATCAAATGTGGGTTGATAGTAATTTTTAAGTTTTTTGGTGGGACCAAAAAATCTTTTTTTGTCTTACTCCGTCCCAGTCCCATGTAGCGCCAAATATAAAACAATGAGTTTTTGTCATGTTTGGTACTGTCCCATGTACCAAATGCAACCTATAAATCTCGACGTGGAACTCTTCCATTCCATGCCATTCAAGTGCATTTGGCATGGATACAGAATGCCAATTATCTACTAGATTGAAGCATGAACGATACGAGCGAGCAAATGGAAAAGGAAAAAACCTTGCTGTTGGCATCTGCAGCAAACTTGTCAGCAACTACAACATCAGTAGGAAGCAGCAGAGACACCCCTTTAGACTTGGCCTTTTCAAGAAGTGATGTTGCAAGGGAAAGTTTATCTTCTTCCACAAGGGAAGACCCAACTTTGTGGCCTTGGGCTTTATAGAAAGTGAACATCATTCCTCCACCAAGCACAAGGATGTTAACCTTCTCTAATAATGACTCAATCACACCAATTTTACTTGAAACTTTTGACCCACCAACAATTGCAGCAAATGGCTTCTTGGGATTAGATACAGCTCCAACAAGGTAGTCAAGTTCCTGAAAAAAAAATACATATTTTAATAGATCACCAAATACAGTTCATTACAATCTGGTAACATTCCTCATGGCCAACCAGAACAATGGTAAGAACTAGAAATTGACTCCATTTGAAGCCAAATTTTGGCAGTTCTGTATCAAGTATTAAGAAATGACAAGACCTTTCCAGGCTCAACTGTGCTTAGTGAAGATGAACTACTTCTTCGCTATGATTGGGATTTAACGTCTTCAACTAATTTTTTTTTTGTTGTGGCTTAATATCTTTTACCATTAGTCTTCTTTTAAGAATCCTCTCCTTTGAACTCTTTTCTATTTCCTTCATTTTTGTAACAGCCATTTTGAAAATCGTAGGTTCAGCTCTTTTTTTGGCATACACTTTTTTGGAAGCCGTGGGTCTTCATGGAACAGCCACTCTACTCTTCGGAGTAGGCGTCATGTCTGCGTATATCTCACCCCCTAGACCAACCTCCGAATGGGATATTATGCGTTAAAGTGGTTTGGTTTGGTATTGTTCAGTTTAATTAATACTCCCTCTGTCCCGAAATAAATGTCCTCAATGAAAAAGATGCACACTTTAAATGTATAATTATTACACTTTTTAATTAACTAAGGGAAAATTTTACCACGAGTAATGAATTTATCTCTCATAATAGCGGTAGAATTGGAAAGTAGGCAATTCCTTTTTAAAGAGGACACTTATTTTGGCACAAATTAGAATTAAAATATGGACACTTAGTTTGGGATGGAAGGAGTATGGAAGTTGTTGTATCTTGACTACTGCATATTTTGCTCTATTCATTAGCATTACTCCCCTTCACCAATGACACATAAGGCCCAAAGGGCACAAAGAAACACAGCTTGATTTATAGCTTGTAACCTACATTGCCACCAAATATTCAATGTCCCCTTGCTCGCCATTCACGACCATCGGTAAAAAGAGATTAAGGCCGAGGACAAACCTTTTGCATGAGGAACCCAGCAACAGAAGGCTTCAAGTGCTTTGCCACACCCTCAGTAGATGCATGTGCCCTATGTGCAGTACCAAATGCATCATTAACATACAAGTCACCTAGGGATGCAAGCTTCTTTGCAAATTCAGGATCATTCTTCTCTTCCTCTGGATAAAACCTGACGTTTTCAAGAAGTAAAACACCCCCATTAGGGATCTCGGCCACCAGTTTCTCAACTTCTGGACCAATGCAATCACCTGCCATCTTGACCTGTTACGCGATAAAGTGCAAAGAAAACACTTCAACAAACGGTTACAATAACTGATGAGGGTAGTTTATGCAAATTAAGATGCATGTAGAAGCAAACCTCAACTCCAAGGAGCTCAGAAAGTCTAGGCACAAGTGGCTTCAGGCTGTATTTTGGGGTAACACCCTTTGGCCGTCCCTGTAAATGCATACACAACAAACACAATAATATGAAAACCGTGTACTACAAGTAAACTTCTCTCCATTCAGCAGGGAATATAACAATGACCCATAATCATCTATCAACATAACTGGAACTGATTACGTTAAAATTCAATAACTGATTCCAAACGAAAAAACATGGCATTGTTAACAAAAGTGACATAAATCGCTTCCCTTTGTAATTCCTATTTTAGGAGATCTAAACATGTCTTGGTATCCCCCTTGGAATTTTGAGGTCCCGAATCTGAATCTTCCTTCTTAGACATCCCTTGGATCATGTTGGAGTTCCACATCTAGACTTGGATCATTTATCCTCGGAGAATAACCTAACAAGTTATATATATTCTCACATGGTATCAAAGTCAAGACACTTATGGACCATCTAACCTCCGTTGGAGGGGGGTGTTATAGTCCCTCAATATATGTTGGAACCTAGTTGCACATATTGTACTCTCGAGAGTAATCTAAGGGTTCCACATATTCTAGCAACAACGATCGTAATTAATTGATTAGCATCTTTGTTGAAACGAACACGAAAATCCACATCATAGTCACATAATCAGAAAGCACAGATTCAAATTCTACAAATGAACATTGCGGAAGAAAAAAAAAAGATTCAACTACATCAAAAAGCAGCATGTACTTATAACTTATGACATTTTATTCGAAGATAAATGGCAACAAATATATACGATCCAAATCAAGTGAAAAATAAAAACTATAACAAAACATATACCAGATGAGAAGAAAGGACGACTCTAGCGCCATTAGACATCAAGTATTTGATCGTAGGTACAGCAGCGCGGATTCGTGTGTCATCGGTGATCTTAAAGCTGTCATCCAACGGTACATTGAGATCAACCCTAATAAACACCTTCTTCCCCTTCAGATCTCCTTCCTTCAAGCTACTTACACTCTTCTTCGTCGCCATTTCTAAACAAACAAAAGGATTATTCGAATTTCAGTTTCGTCCCTGTCAAACAACCGCAAAAAAACAAATCAAAAACACGATTCACGATCAGAAAACAATAACAATTCAAATCATTCAATCAATTAACATGATATATAGTATGAATGTAAAAGGATTTCATGAATGAAATCGATTGATCGATCAAACTTACGATGAGATCAGAGGTTTGTGAGCAGAGAAAAGAGAATCAAACGAATGGTGCTTTTAATGCTATTCTTGCGTTGAAAGATTCAAATATAAATGAGTAGATTACAGTTTTGGTCCCTGTGGTATCTTCTTATTGTCAGATTTAGTCCCTAAACTTCATTTATTATACAGGTGGAGTCTGTGGCAGATCCAGAAAAAATAATTGATGGGGGCCCATATAACAAAAATATTGATTAACAAAAAGATACGATTTCATTAAAAATGGTAAGAAGTTACCTTTTACAATTGTGTTCTGCGAGTCTTCATCTTTTGGAATTGGCTAATTACATCAGCACTTGTAACATCAAAAAGTGATTCTTTTTCTATAGTACAGATTAATGCAACATTCAAAAATTCATCAACGATTTTGTTACGCAAATCAGTCTTCTCAATCTTCATGGCAGAAAAACATCTTTCTACCGTTGCGGTAACAACAGGCAAAACCAAAGCTAACTTCAAATAACCGATATACTAGAGGATAAGTTTTATGTTTTTTTGCATCCACCATTTTTTCTAGCAATAAACAATAGCAATATAAATAGATAGTTATATAAAAATCAATGGTTTATTTATCAAACATCAATAGAGAATTAGCAATAACAATATCAATGTAACACATTACACATTAGTTTAAACTTTGAACAAAATTGCAATTTGCAAAATTAACAAAGTACCTAACAAACATTTCTATTATGTTAAAAACTTAAAAAATCAATCCAAAATACCATATATTAAGAAAATAAAACTAAATACCAAGTTTCCAACAATTCAACAAAATTATTTATCAAAAAAAAATCAAGAGTAGAAATAAAAAAATTAGGTTTTTACCCAAACTAGGACAACAGCGACCAGCGAGAGCAGAGAGCGATTTTCGTTCGTTTGAGCCTGGATTGATTTTCGTTCGTTTTCAGTCGTCGAGAGCAGAATCAGAATGATTGAGATTTGAGCGACAGAAGGAGACAGAAGCAAGATTCAATTCAGCCTGGATGCACGATGTATAAAAAGTATGGACAATAAGCTGCAGAACAGGGGCCTCTTTTCATATTTGTTGGGGGCCCAATTTCTTAAACAATATAAAATTAAAGTAATTTTTTTTTATTTTACCTATCAAGACATGGGTTGGTAGGGGGTCCAGGACCCTTACACCCAACTCCTCAATCCGCCCTTGGGTGGAGTGGTGGTGGTTGTGGTTTTGCAATTCGTTTCGATTTTGGTCCCTCTAACTAATGACTGTAAGTAAGGGTTGTTTGGTAGTAACTGAATGGTTTGATGCACAATGATTAAGATACTCTTGTGATATAGTGCAAAATGAAATATGGTTATTTGATAATTGTTCAAAATGAAATTATGGCATTGAATGGTTAAGGGACGCCCAAGATACAAAATCATTAAGATTGTTTTGGAACCATTAAGAGGCAGACTCATATTTTGCCAAACAAGATTCACCTCTTAACGATTTAGATATTGTCTCTTAATGAAACTATTAAGAGGTAAACAAACAGCCCCTAAGGGTTTGCTGAGTCAAGGGTATCTTGGTCTTTATATTTTTTTAAATCTTCTTTAAGTACCCGATGAGGTGTTGTTGCATGTGAATGCTAAACCTACCCACTGTGCTCTTCATCCCTAAGACTGTGATTCCCCGTTCGTGACTTAAACCCTCCCTGTCGACTACCCCTTCACCAACCCACAACTCCCTAAAATAAAACCATATTTCGTTTTGAATTAAAAACAAAATTGGATCCTAAAATCAAAAATCCAAATGGGTTGTCAAAGATGGAGTTGTGTCATTGTGGTCACGAAATGCGACGGTGCACATGGACGAATGAGAGGGTCGTTGGATATGGAGTTGCATGTCGGAGACGTTGATACGGGGGAACTTTGATATGTCTTGAGGAGATGGAGTTGTAGGTCAATAATTCGGTATGTTAAGAATATGGAGCTGCTGATTTATTGCTTGTTTGTATGTATATGTATATTTCTCAGTGTTGACCATATAATCTTTTTTCTCTTTCTCGACGAAGCAAATACAATGGTATAAGGAGATATAGTGGGGAAAATAGTTGCACATTGGTGGTTGGCTGGAAAACGGTGGTTGAAAGCAGTGTCTTGCGGCTCTTGCCTAAAGTTTCACCATTTCGACGATAAGGGTTTTGGTGACCGGGGAAGAAGGAATGTGAGTAGGGGTGGGGTAAGGTATATTATATATAACATAATTATTTAAAGTTTTAGTTTATAATAGAAAATTAGAGAAATGGTAAAAATCTACGATTATCGGTCAAATAGACCAAAGCCGAAACGAATCATAAATCACGATGATCGCTAGTATAAATAAATGAAATTCGGGGATGAAATTTGTAGTAGGAACATACCACAAGAACCAAAACTGTAATTTACTCTATAAAAAATCTCATCTCATGTCTCTTGTTTTTAGTCTTTTTATTCTCCCACCACTTGCATATTATGACTTGTAATGATGTCACACAAATGAAATGGTATTTTTAATGCTATACATTACAATATTAAATTATATTATTAATATATTTAGTAGAGCTATGTTGTCGGTTTTATGCAACCTTAAAATACGTATAAATAGATTTTCACGTAAGTATACATCTTTATCTACTGTCGTTTTTAAACAGGTAACAACGGTACAAGTACCGGATATCAATCCCACGGGGAAAGACTTGCAAAGGTTTCTCAAAAGTCTAATATTTAAAAGTTAGTTCCATATGGCAAATTCGAAGAAATATTTTTGGTCGGGTGCTTGGTTAGCAGCTACAGAAATCAGTTATAAAAAGAAACAAATGGTGTAAAGTTTTGTTGAGATAAAAACAAGCAATCCGGTAAAAAATGTTATAGCAAACTTACCTTCTCATATTTAATATTTAAGTGACCTCTGAAAAGCCAACACGTTTTCATACAAATAATTAGTTGTCAATTAATTAGGTGTAATCTTCAATGAAATATTTATGATCTAATTTAAATAACAAATACTATATAAATACACCTCTTTACGTTTTACATGTAACATCCCAAAAATTGGGACAACAAAAATTTCCAAAACGGAAATGTGGTATATAAAATGCCAAAGCATGATCTTTCCCAAAAAGGGAACAATATACGTCTGTATAATTACAAATTTGTAATAATAAAATAATGAGGGATAACAACCTCTTAATCTAGTTCATAGCAAGAAATGAAATTACAAACGATTGTCATCTAAGTCCCAAAATAAACGTATTCTATAATTGGCGTCCTAAAAGTGCTCCCAAGCTTTCATCTAAAGGCCGCTAGACCTTATCGGCAGTTGCGTCGCTAAAACCTGAGATAAATATCAACACCAAACAAGTGTTAGGCCAAAAGAGCCTAGTGAGTTTGAGCAATATCATAACATATTCATTTAAAGGGGTTAATAATCATAAAGGTCCATAGATAAATCAATTGGGGAGACCCAAAACACCAACGAGTTTCACCTCAAGAGTCGATGTACCTTGATGTTCACTCTCATGAGCAACATCCCGAAGGCCTGACACATTTGAAGATTACCGCCAAGAGATTACTCCAAATGGCGGAGATCTAGACACATAACAATAAGGTGACGCACAATACTACATCCTCCTAGTTCCTACTCGAGATTCATCCACTATCCAATCTCACAATATATACATTTTACTCCAAACAAAATCATATAAAAGTTTCCACATAGCTCCAAATCTCATTTTAGGTCAAAATCCTAAATCATGTAAATTCCACACATGTCGCATTCATCAAATATGTATATCATGTGAATATATGCCAACATTTGTCAACAAAATAACCCCATCAAGATTCTCGTAAAATATTATAACTCAAGATCCCAACATTTCCCAATATAGCAAAGTTAGGTCTATTTTGTCAAATGGTTAACATAATGAAAAGGAACATGAAATGGTAATAGAAAGCAAATAAAGACATGTATCTCATTTTAAAATGGTTAGAAAACACACTACATAGGTTTTATAGAAAAACCCTATAAAACTTGTAATACCCTATAAATGATGATGGATAAGGAAAATGATATTGAGAATTGGAATCCTTGGCTACAATCTTTGGTTGGGGGGTTGATTCTTGCAATAAATGTGGTGGATGGTGACCTTTAATGCTCATTGAACTGATTTATAGAGGTATCTAGAGAAGAGATAGTATTTGGGGATAAATAATGAAATGAAATGAAGTTTGGCTAGTTTATCTCTTTTATCAACGACATAGAGGTTGCGCGTGGATGGTGGCGCGGATTGGCCCGCGTCGAGAGGCGTGCCGACCTCTGGAGTCGCGAGATTACAGAGCCACGCGCGGGCCATGGCGTGAGTCAACTTGCGCGGTTAACTCGGTTATCCTCCCCCCCTAAAGAGGATTTCGTCCGCGAAATCAAGTCTCAGGTGAACAAATGAGGATGTCGATTCTTCATATCTACTTCGGCTTCCCAAGTTACATTTGTGCCTCGGTGATGCTTTAATTGAACCTTAACCATGGTCAATTCTTTATGGCGTAAATTTCTTCGTCTTTGATTCCAATATTGCTTATGGATCCTCCACGCAACGATTCCCGTTGTCCACCCGAATTTCCGTCAAGGGAATTACACTATCTTATTCGGCTATGCATTTCCAGAGGTAGTACACGTGAAAGGTAGGATGAATCCCGTTCATTTCCGGCAGTAAGTCCAACTTGTAAGCTTGTAGTCCAACCCGCTCCAAAATAGTGAATGGTCCAAGAAAACGGGGAATAAGCTTCCCGTTTTCCCGAAACGAATAATCCCCTTCCACGGTGACACCTTTAGCATGACTCGTTCCCCTATATGGAATTCAACCGGTCTTCTCTTTTTATCTGCATAGCTTTTCTGTCGGTCTTGGGTCGTCTGCAAACGTTCCCGGATACTTTTTACTTTGTCCGTCGTCTCCTGTAAAATATCCAGTCCCGCGAATAGTTTTTCTCCCGCTTCAAGCCAACATAACGAAGTCCTGCATTTCCGTCCATATAGCGCTTCGAATTGTGCCATCCCAATGTTCGAGCGATAGCTGTTGTTGTAGGCGAACTCCACCAAGAGTAGATGCGAGTCCCAATATCCCCCGAAATCTATAACACACGACCAGAGCATATCCTCAAGAGTTTGGATCGTCCTCTCATTTTGGTCGTCTGTTTGGGGATGATAGGTCGTGCTCAATTTGACTCTTGTGCCCAATTCCTTTTGTAAACCGTCCCAAAACTTGGAAGTGAACCGGCTATCCTGATTCGAAACTATAGATAGCTGGACACCATGACGCGATACCACTTAATCGATATAGAGTTTGACTAATTTGTCCATCGGTAATGTCTCTCGCATCGCCAAAAAGTGTACGCTTTTTGTGAGTCGGTCCACCACCACCCAAATGGTATCGTGGCCCCGCAAGGTTCTTGGTAGCTTGGTGACGAAATCCATCGTGATATGTTCTCACTTCCATTCTAGAATGGCCACCACAAGTAATTGAAGTTTTTTTTTAATATGCACGTGTGCATCACGTACATGTGCATATACACGTATGCATGTTACAAATTATTTGTATGCATATATACATACCGTTCAGATGAATAATTATTAGAGTGTTCCTCAGTTTTTTTCATTTTTTATGATTTTTCTCTGAACCTAACCCTTTTTACATAAATCATTGTTTAATTACAATTCCAAAACTAATTTCATCAAACCAAACAAACAAATTATAATCCCTTCAAATAATTTCATTGTAATTCTTGTCAACTAAACAAATGATCAAATCTTTCAAATTTTAAATTTCACTTCTCAAGTGGATGCAATGAAAATCTCATATTCTCTGGTTCAAATACAGGCACTGCCAAAACCTTTATAGCCATGGAGGTTTACCTGCCATGATTAGGAGTGTAAACGAGTCGAGCTTTTAACGAGCTACTCGAGTTCAAGCTTAATTATTCTCGAGCTCGAGTCAATCTCGAACACAAAATAGAATTCGTTTAACTTATCGATAACTTTATAACACCAATGTTCGACTCGGCTCGTTCAAAAACTCGATTTAACTTTTCGAGTTGAGTCGAACCGAGCCATTCGAGCATACCCTTTTTTAAGTCAAATATACAATAAAAATATAAAAGCTATCGGGCTCAAACTGATAACCAAGTTAATAGCGCGATTTCGAACCCATAAACGACCATCGAGCTCGATAACTCAAAAAATATTTGAGCTCGAGCCATACATTAAAAAGTTAATCGAGCTCGAGTCGAACTCGAGCCCAATATTAACTTTTGAACCCGACTCGATTAACCTACTACTCGACTTGACTCAGCTCGTTTACGTCCTAGCCATAATTAATATCGTTTACGTCCTAGCCATAATTAATAGGTGCACGTATGCTGACGAGAGGTCGAAATTAAAAAAAAAAGGTCCGGTTTAAACAGCGAACCCGGTTCAGTGTACGGCATAAAAGTCGGAGGCGGTGATTAGTAGGGCATGCAAAGAAAATCGAATTGCAAACGCAAAAACCCTTGGGGACTTTTGCTACTCTTCCATTGAAAACTATACATACAGACCTATATATATATATATACACACACCATCCACAAAAGAAGTGTTCTTACGCTCTGTGTAGCGATTCCTGTGAATCTCATATTTGTATTTATCGTTCGTTTCCAATAAACACGAAGATATGAGTAGCTGGAGGAGTTTGATTTTGCGAATCGGCGAGAAATCACCTGAATATGGCGGAACAATCGATTACAAAGAGCACATTGTTAGTTTCTGGTTTATGTTTTCTCCATTTTCAATTCATACAACCCTAATTTTTTTTAAATTTTACGATAAACCCCTAATGTTGGTAACCCTAATTTCGTTGTTTCTTGTAGGATGCTTGTTTTGGTGTGGTTCGGCGGGAACTAGAGCATTCTGAAGACGAAATCTTAACTGTGAGTTAATGTTTATTTGTTTTTGATTTAGAATTTGTGTAGAAATGGTTTGCATGGAGGCTTATGGTTACTTGAAATTTTGACAGTTTCTTCTACAATGTTCAGAGCAATTGCCTCATAAGATTCCTCTGTATGGGACGGTGGTAGGTTTAGTTTCTTTTGTTTTTATGTACCTTTTAGACGCTGATTTTTGATGTCTTATTGGCTTCTCTTTTTGTTTTTAGATTGGGTTATTGAACTTGGAAAATGAGGAGCTCGTGAAGAAAATTTTGGAGAGTACTCAAAAGAGTTTGCAGGTGAGTAAGCAGTGGTTATTTGATCAGCACTTTTGCTTTCTTCCTGAATGCACACACATGTTAAACGAACACAATTGGTGCATTTCACGGTTCCATATGTTATTTTCGCCATGCTTACTATGTTATTTGATGGAAAGAAATACAACATTGATTTTTCTATCAGTTAAAAAATCAACACACAAGTTCTTAAGCAGTAGCTACTAGCTTGAGCTTGTCATTTCGTATCTCTTGTTGTAGGTTTTGTGTTGATTTTTTTTCCAACCTTTTGTGATAGGTTTTCTTGTTTATTTGCAGGATGCACTTGACTCTGGAGATTGTAACAAGATCCGTGTATTAATGCGGTTTCTAACTGTTTTGGTAATGTTCCGTATACTTTATGTTGTTTTAACCAGGATAAAATGCAAATGAAAACGGTATGGACTGAATAGATATGTCCTTATTGTGGTTTCTGAATGGGGTTATTAGCTGTATCCAAATTTCAATGTTTTAGAGATACAATTGAAATACAATTTTGGTTTAATCACACTTGTGCATTTGGTCCTCTGATTTCTGCGCATCTTTTCTATCTGCACATTAGTGATGCTACTTACATTATCACCATAGTGTCACTTCTCTCATTTGCTGAAGTGTGTTTTGAGTTGTATTTTGCACTTATATCTCGTAGATGTGTAGCAAAGTCGTTCAACCAAGTTCACTAGTGGTGGTTTTTGAAACGTTATTATCTTCTGCTGCAACTATAGTCGATGATGAGAAAGGGAACCCTTCATGGCAAGCCCGTGCTGATTTCTACATAACCTGCATTCTTTCCTGCCTTCCTTGGGGTGGATCTGAACTTGGCGAGGTACATTCTCGAATTTTATTTCTCGCTCATTTTGGTTCATACAACTGACATATGATATAAGATTGTGAGAATAAACTACTCGGACATGAGAATCTTGCATGTTGCCTTTTTTTTTGCCAAACCACTCTGACCATTCCTGTTTTATCCTCTAGATGTTTGGCACTCGACTTTAGAAATATTTTTTGCTAGTTCTTGGTTATGGTTTTCTTTGTGCTATCTTGTATAAATGTATAAATCAGTTTTGGTGCACAACTTGTTCCAAGAGTTTTAAAACCAAATTCTCATAGGTCAAGGTGATGTGAGCAAGAAAATGAATCATTTGCTTAATAGGAAAAGATACCTTCATTGACTCTGAAATATTGTTAAATTAGCCCATTAAAATATAGAACCTAAAATCCTAGGATGTTGTATGCCAGTGGAAGATAAATTGATACTACCTGCCTTAGGGTTTTCCAAACCACATAATCAATAGGAAAGAAGAGTTAGTGTTCCGGAAACCTCTGCTTAGGGCCGCTTAGGCGTTTAAGCTTCCTCCCACTGCTTTGAGCAACTAGAGTCACTTAATCAGCCACCTAGATGTTAGGGATCCCCATCCAATTATAGTTGAGTGCATAAAAAACAAAATGGTGATTAATCGACTTGTATCAACTTGTTCTCATGAATTGACTTTTCTTAACTAGAAAGGTCATTCTACATTTTTTCCAAACAATGTAGAGTCAATATTTTAATTTTCGTGTGTATACAATTACACGGGGTTATATTCTACATATCTAGTGAACCACTTATGTGCTTGATTAATCTCTGCCTAGAATATTAAGTGCAAGAAATTAACTTGACGTCAGCTCTGCTTGCCCTTTTTCCTGGAACAAGTCAAAGAATAAGAATCAAGTATGTCTCTGCTAGTTGGCAGTAAGTTATTTTTCCAATTTATGTTAATGTTGTGATTTGCAGATCATGTTTATTCCAAGGAAGCACTCGATCATATATCTTGGACTTCATTTTAGCCTGTTTTGTAGACTGTAATTGGTTCCTGTCATGAAAGAGTCTTGGAGGATGTTGGCTTTAGATGCAACATGCTGGAAAATAAGATGATTGATGATTTTGGGATAAAGGAAAACAATTTACTATTTATCTTTATTAAGAATAATATTGGTAAGTGAACACATAGTTTCTTGCATGAAGTCACAAGGAGGAAATCTTGGTTTTTTTACTGGTTGAGCGGATTTCTCATTCCTGAGTTTTTGCAGTTACCTTGTTGGATGCTCTATATGTTACCGTTAGTTCCATTTGATATTTCATTTTTTTTGCAATATCTCACTGTAAAGGAATTTAGTGTTTTTTTTTTTGGTTTGTTTGTGTTTGTTTGTGTGTGTGTGTGGGGTGGGGGATACTTGCGGAGTAAATTTTTGGTTAGTTTTTTGCCAGTAACATTACCAGTAGAGGCTATATTTTGGATTTAATGACCTCCGGAGATATACATGAGATATAAAGAGGCTATTCATATAGTGTTTATCAATGTAGAGAAGACATGGTAGGGTCCAAGGATAGATGAGAAGAATTCCCCCACAATGTATGCCAATGTGATCAAAGATATTTATGATGGCATAGTAATGTGTGAGAGTATATGACGGTGAGATAAGATCCTTGGAATCATAAGTTTTAAGATAATACTTGTGCCAAGAGGAGGTTGTTAGGACCGGCAAGGTTCGGAGGCCTTGGAATAAAATGATAGTTGTTGCAGGTTAGTTCATTTGTACATCTTAGTTAATGATTGAGTGAGCCTGCATTTATATTCAGAAAGTTGTGAGTTAGAAGTATTGTTCATGGGGTGGATTTGGTTATGGTTCTGCCTGGAACATTGATGTGATGGGATGTTAGGGCTTCCAGCATGTTTTTGTGCTAATGACCGAGGATAGAGATGACCAACTGATGGTGTTTAGTTTTATTCTTTTAGTCTAGTGATACTCTGTTGGCAAAGATGCACTGGGCAAGACTGTCTGAGGGGCAGAATTAGTAGCAGGACCTGGTTGATTGCATGCTTTGTCATGAAACTCAACAAGGCACTTTTTGACTTCTTCACTGGGCTTACTTTTCTTGCACCCTCCTTAAAATGCTTTGTTAAGTTCCATATGGAGAAAAGCTCCTTAAAATGCGTTGTTAAGTTCCATATGGAGAAAAGCCTGTTGTGGTAAGCGGTAATCTCAGTCTAACTGAATTTCACTTCTATTTAACTTTGGACAAGGACGGTAAGCGTGATTGCGTAAATTTAATTGCAAAGAAAGTTGTTATCAGTTTGTTGAAGGACTTTGTTTTTTCTTTTCAATTTTCTTCTGTTGCCACTGATATGGTACAATAAGTAGTCTAAACATTGATAATAAATTTAGAACTAGGAATTTGGATTGGTTTGATGGAGTTTACATGTAAGATTTTCTTGACATTTTATTCTACTTATCTTTGTAAGAGTTTTAGGTTCTAAAAATCTATAAGATCAAGAACTCACAGTCATAGCTGTCTTTTATGCTACTGGTTTTTTTCTTCTAGGTATAACCAATTAACCATCCTCATTATAGCGAAAGCAATCCTTTTGGTCATTCTGTTTGATGGTCGGGAACTTAATCCTTGCAGCAAATTCCAGAAGAGATCGAAAGAGTTATGGTTGGGATAGAAGCCTATTTAAGTATCAGAAGACGTGTTTCTGATGTTGGTCTATCTGTCTTTGAGGATATCAACAAAATCGATAAAGTTCATGTTGAACAGGTATCATATACAATTCTTCTTAGTTGTTAAGTTCCTCCATATCTTCTCTGTTCTTCTTCTTGAAAGAACTCCAAGTGGCTTTGATGCTCATATTTTATTTGCACTGATATGATATTTGTACATTGTATACGAATTAGCATGCATTGCAACTCATGTCAACACAAAAGAAAAGGTTAACTAATATCAACACAAAGGAAAATTTAAGTTTTTAGTATTATTGTCGATGGTAATTCTTTGTTTTGTTAATTACGTATTTCATTCAGTTTCACTTGTGCTCATAGTTGCCCAATTTTAAATTTCGTGTCCCTTTTCATGAATAGAAGTAGAATGTTCGCAGAAAGTAAACCTTTGGAGCTTGAGGTGCTTCTGTGGTAGAATATTTAGAGAAAAAGGGTGTGAATAAGGCAGAACATATTTAAGAAACCTTTTTTTTTTCCCATTTTCATTAACATAAAAGCAAAATAACAATATTTGTGGTAGTACCCTCGGTTTACATACAGACACAACTGCCAAGTTACACTCTACTTGGTTGTATAACATAAGAGCAAAATCATATTTGTGGTAGTAGCCTCGGTTTACATACAGATACACTTGCCAAATGACACAACTTGATCATGTTTGATAGCGGTATATGGAGGTAAATGTAAATGATAGCATTATAGTAGCTTGGGTGTTTTGAGCAGAACATTCTGTTGGTTCCTGGTGGGAGGTGTGACAGTGAAAACATACTTAATCCTCTTGTAGGACTACTGTGCAACACTAAATTTTGGGCAAAAGACATTGTTTTGTGATCATAATTATATTCCTTTCATATAAACGTTAGACAACAGATAGTTTTGACATTTGTTTTTTAGTTTTTTAATAACCTTCTCACTTTGGTGGTTTACTCGTGCTTTAATTATGTTTTATAGGATTTTGTGGAAGACTTGTGGAGTCGAATCCAAGATCTCTCCAAGAACAGCTGGAAACTTGAGAGTGGTACTTCTATATGCTTGTTAATTTTATCTTTTCAGCTTCTGTGGCAGTTGCATTAAGCTGCTTCAAATGTTTGTTGAAATGGCGATGCTTTATTTGGCGCTGAATTGAGTTGTACCCGTTTGTTTGGTATGACATTGATAGTCCTATGATTCTCTTTAACATTTGCTCTTTGTATGGTCACAGTTCCAAGGCCACACCTTTTATATGAAGCACAATTAGTAGCTGGGAAGTCTCATGATATTGGACCCATCAGTTGTCCTGAGCAACCAGATATCCCTGGGGAACTCTCTGGAGTCGATTTTGGTAGACAAAAGCATGAGGCAGAATTGAAATATCCTCAGAGGATACGAAGGCTCAATATATTTTCTGCTAGCAAAACTGAGGTAATTAACTAATTCAGGTTCTTACATGATTCTTATACTTTTCCTATGCAATTTTCTATGACCGGCTCTTGCATACATTTTCATCTCAAAATATCTCGTCTTTGGCTATATGTGGGAGTACATTGACCTGTGGATTACGTTTCATTTGAAGTCAATTAACACTTAACAGATTATGGTTTCTAGAACAAAATGGTTGGTAGTTATGGCGAATTAATATCTTTATGGACTCGTGGCATGAAGATTGATGCTTGTTTGTATTGATGTTATTTAGCATATGTCTTGCTTTTCTTGTTCATGTGGGCTTGTGCTGATATGTATATCTTTTTTGTGGCAGGATCTACAGCCTATAGATCGCTTTGTTGTGGAAGAGTACTTATTGGATGTGCTCTTTTTCTTGAACGGATGGTTTGTAACTTCTTTAACTTTTTATTGTTGAGGTCTTTTTCTTTTGGCTTCTAAATTCAATAATGTGTGGCCTAGACTTCTAAGAAAGTGATCACCTTACCTTTTAATGAGCTGCTTCTCTTGGACATGGTTCTTATTCTTATATTTCTTGGTTTGTGCAAAGCTAGTCGAAAGGAATGTGCTGCATGCATGGTTGGTCTACCGGTTCCTTTCAGATATGAATATCTAATGGCCGAGACAATTTTCTCTCAGGTAAAAATTTATTATCCATGTTGTTTTGATGCATTCTTATCTTTGTTGTTCATGAATGACAATTTTTTTTTGTCAGCTTCTATTATTGCCTCAGCCACCATTCAAGCCCATATATTACACACTTGTCATAATAGACCTCTGTAAGGTATAATAAATCCCAAGCTGGTAGCTATTTTTCTACTTGTTTCTTTTCTTTTTGGGGTTATTTGGAAATGAGAGTGCATTCTTACTAATCACATTGTTCTGGTAGTCTCTTCCAGGTGCCTTCCCTGCAGTTGTAGCTGGGGCTGTCCGTGCCCTTTTCGATCGAATAAGTGAGTTAGATATGGAGTGTCGGACACGCCTCATTCTTTGGTTCTCACACCATTTGTAAGTTCATTTTCTTATTTTATGATATGTAAAATTTGTCTTTATTAAATATACTAGAAATGTACCCTCGCAATGCAGCGGGTTTCTGAAATCTAGAACTCGAACCCTCGATCATTATTCATACTTTTTGTTAGTCTTTTTTTATTTTATTTTACGATTTTGAGAAACCTAGATTTAAAACAAAAATAAATTTTAGTTTAGTTTAATTATGGTTTATTATAAAAAATAATAATAAATTTTTTTGTTACGGGTCAAAAAATGTTTAATTTAAATGATAACTATATTTAAGATATTTTATATTTAAAATTAAAAAGATAACATACTTCAATAAAAAATAAAAATAAGGTGCTTTATCTCGAATTTTCTTATATTTATCGGTTAGTTATATCAATAGTTAAAATTTTTAGATATTTTAGAAAATAAAAATAAGTGCTTATCTGCAGTTAGTTACACGAATTCAAACATTGAGCTTTTATAAGTTGTACTTATGTTTAATCAATTTGTACTTTTGGATTTTAAGTAATATGCATTAATAAGTGGTACCTAATGCATAAAAATTAGTTTTTAAGAGTTTAGCTTAAATGCTTTATAATATAGTATAGATATATTAGTTAAATTCAAAATTATAAGTTAATGAAACATAATTATAACTTATTAAAGTCCCATGTTTTTATTTGTATAACTAACTGCAAATAAACATATTAAATACAGGATAAACACTATGAGATAAACTACGTGTTTTATTTTTTTTTAATATATTTATTAGATCAATGCATGTTTTTATAATATAGTATAGATATATTAGTTATGAGATTATAACTAATATAGATATAGATATATTAAGAGCAAATCATAAAATAAAAGTTAAATATTGATAATAGTAATATTGATCAAATCCTCCAATAAATATAAAAAATAAATATTGATAATAGTAGATAATATTGATCAAATCGTCCATTAAATATAAAAAACAAATATTTATATTAATAAATGATTATCCATTCCACAAATAGATGATGATGTGAGATACTATGCTTTGATAAGTTGTACCAATGTATTATGAAATTGTAAATTAAGTAATTGGCTTTAATTAGTTGTATTTTATGCTTAAAATGTTGTAATTAAGAGTTTTTTATGTTTCTTTTATAATATAGTATAGATATAGATATAGATAGTAGTTTTTTTTATCTATTTTTATTGTCCTGTTGCGTGTGAGGATGCTAGATTATATTGGTGGGAATTTTTTTTGTCAGTGTTATGGTTCTTTATGTAGCACTATTTGCTCTCATCTATCATGTCTTTGGTGAATAATTTTTCCAAAGCATATGCAGTTATGCTAATCCTGAGTTTGGTTAAAGTTTGATGGTTACATTTTCCTTCAGATTTTCTTATACTTGCATGCCAATATTGCAGATCAAACTTTCAGTTCATCTGGCCCTGGGAAGAATGGGCTTATGTCTTGGATCTTCCAAAATGGGCTCCACAACGTGTATTTGTCCAGGAGGTTTTGGATAGAGAAGTCCGTTTATCGTACTGGGATAAAGTGAAGCAGGTATATGTATAAGCAGCTATACATTTATCTCTGATTGTTTTATATCTATTCCATGCCTATTCTATTAGTTTAGTTCCTCTTTCCAAGTTGAGCAATTTTAACGTCAATACTCATTACCCCCTGTCATACCCCTTATCCGATTCTTTGAAAAGTGGACCATATCTTCAACCACCTTTTTCGTTATGATTTTACCCTTCGACAGCTCTCCATGCAGTCATCAGGAAGATGAAAACCATTTTGACTTCACATTGGAAGTATAAAAGTTGATGCTTCATGTCACAAAGATTGACCCTTTTTTGGTTCAAAGTTATGATTCCATCCCATGTTCTTTCTTCATTTATTGGATCATTTACGAATCTTTAGAGGCATGGTTTTACTTGTCTTTGGCCAATGGTAAAAAATGTCTTTATCTTATTCCTTGACTTATCTTTTCGTGCAGAGCATTGAAAATACCCCAGCTTTAGAGGAGTTGCTTCCTCCAAAAGGTGTTCCTGACTTCAGATATGGTTCAGAAGACGAGGATAAAACTGAATATACACTTTCAACAGAACTTAACGGTATGGTGAAAGGAAGAAAAACGGCACGCGATGTTATCACGTGGCTTGAAGAAAGTGTAATCCCAGTCAATGGACTGGATGTTGCCCTTAGAGTAGTTGTTCAGACTCTTCTGGACATTGGATCAAAGAGTTTTACTCATTTGATTACCGTGTTGGAGAGGTATGGACAAGTTATTGCGAGAATTTGTCCAGATGAAGAAACTCAAATTACACTAATAGCGGAAGTTGGCTCATTTTGGAAGAATAGTGCTCAGTCGACAGCCATAACAATCGACAGAATGATGGGTTATCGGCTTATATCAAATTTGGCTATTATCAAATGGGTCTTCTCTCCACCAAATGTCGAGTTATTTCACATTACAGATCGTTTATGGGAGGTAATACATCTTGACCTTTTTCCGTTATTTTATTCCGAATTTATTATTAGTTTCTCTTGTGAAGAAAATTTATGATAATTCTTGTGAGACAAATAACTTTGTGGCTAATCCTTGTAAGATGGAATTTATTACTAATCTGAAAAGACGACGGTTTTTTAGGAAGGTAGTAGAATTATACAATATGAACTTAAGGGCTGCAGAAATATTTTTTGGGGAAGGGGCAAAAAGTGCATTTTGGGGTTAGGGTTCTTCATGACTTCAGAAATAAATTTGTTTTTACCGTTTGATCAGTCTTAGCACAATAGATTGTTTTGCTTTATCTTCTTCAGTTGTTTTCATGACTCTTTTTTGGTTGCTTACCGTCATACTTGTTCACTGTCTCTAACAGATTCTCAGAAATGCTCTTAATAAAACATACAATCGCATATCTGATCTAAGGAAAGAGATTTCTCATCTGAAAAAGAGTGTGATAACAGCCGAGCAAAGTGCAGCAAAGGCTAAAGCCGAGTTGGATGCTGCTGAGACCAAACTCATGCTTGTGGATGGTGAGCCTGTTGTTGGTGAAAATCCTGCTAGAATGAAACGTTTGAAATCAACGGCTGCAAAGACAAAGGAGGAGGAGGTATCCACTCGTGAATCGTTGGAGTCAAAGGAGGCTCTTTTTGCACGAGCCCTTGAAGAAAATGAGGTATTCTTGACTACATATTGGCGCTTTATCTTTCCGATATTGATTGTTTTATATGCTTATCACTATAATCTAATAACAATTAAGAGACTACAAGTATTATTAGGACATGTTCCATCATCCGCTTGGAGGGTAATGAATTTTCTTATTTGTGTTATTGCGAGGGAAGTGAAAGAAAGAAAAAGAAAGATGTTACTTTTACAAACACTCTTGTTTATTTTAAAATGGTTTGTAATTGATGTGTAGATATGTAATTTACAAATCTTCGTAATTGTTATTTATCCTCCCACACATGGGAGGAAAAACATTACTTTTCTTCCTTTTTCTTTCTTTTCCCTCCTAAAAGAATTCGAGAACACAATATTTTTTTTCCTCCCACTTTCTCTCCCTTTCCTTCGTAAAAAAGATCTTGAGAACACAGCATAAAGGTGCATTTGGTACGCAGACATGAGTGGACGGGTGAGAAAGGCAGGGGGTGAAATAATCCTGGAAGGTTTTAAGGTTTTAATTTGACGTGGTAGTTCAGCAATTTATCAATTTTGTCCCGCTTAGGTCCTGTCACGTCCCACTCTGCTGTCGTGCCAAACGTGGGACAACAAGTTTTTCTGTACTGTCCTAACCCATCCTGTCACGCGTACAGAACGTACCCGACTGCCCTGCAGGCGAAAATATTTTCACCTCTTTGCTTTTATTGTGCATCTAATTTCTAGTGAACATTGTTAAGGCTCATGCTCGCTTGAAAAAGTATGAAGCTATGGAGTTCAAAACTCATCTTAGATCACAAGTTAATTTGTACGTTGCATGTGCAGGCCTTGTTTCTCTCTTTGTACAAAAATTTCTCCAGTGTTTTAATGGATCGCCTCCATGAAACGTTTGGAGAGAAAACGTTGGAGCCTACTGGTGATTCAGAAGCAATGGCCGTCGATGAAGAGGACACATCTGCAATGGAGATGGACAAAGAAAATGGAAGTTCCAAGAGGTACCATTTCCACTTGCTTTTTTTTTCCGGCTGTCAAAATTTGTGTGTTTTCCGCCTGTAATTTTAGTGCATTCTCTTGTTTATGTAGAAATGTCGGCAATTCTAAGGGAAACATGGGTGGCACCGAATATGTTGTGGAAGAGAAAGAACAATGGTGTTTGTCAACTTTGGGTTATGTGAAGGCTTTTTCAAGGCAATATGCTTCTGAGGTTGGTTCCATGCTTCTTTTATCTCTCTAATAGTTGTTCTAAATGTAATCTAAAATCTGTACTTGCTTTCTGATGTCGAATAAGACTACCAGTATTAAATTACGGAAAACATCAAATGAGAACCATAAGTATTTCGAGAACCATGAGAACCGGTGTATGCATTGATGATGCATATGAATTTCAGCGAGTATATGCATCAATGCAATGCATATATACATATAGATATGCATTGATGAATGATGAATATATTCGTTGACAAATTACTTATTTCGATCATGTATATGCATTGATGAATATTTTCTATTGATAATATGAATTTTGGGGAGTATATGCATCTATATGATGCATATATATACTTGCATACTTAGTAGATATGCATTGATGAATATACTCATTGACAGAATACTTATTTTGATCGTGTATATGCATCAATGAATATTTTCATTGATAGAATACACTATATGATTTTTTTTGAGTTATGCATCAATGTGATGCATATATACTTGCATACATAATAGTTATGCATTGATGAATATATTCGTTGACAGAATACTTACTTTGATCGTTTATCTGCATCAATGAATATTTTCATTTATAGAATACACTATATTGGATTTCATTGAGTTATGCATCAATGTGATATGCATATATACTTGCATACATAGTAGTTATGCATTGATGAATATGCTCATTGACAGAATACATATTTTGATAGTATATATGCATCAACGGGAATAATTAAAAGAGAACACAAAAAGGTTGAGAACTGTGAGAACTTTTACCTTAAGGTATTGTTTGATTTTATTTTCATCTAAAGCTAGGATTCAAGGTATTGATCGACATATATTTGTTTTACAGTGTGAAGCTTTTTTTATATGTACTTGTTTCACAACACGTTAAAAGGAATCGCAATGTGAAATATGTGTTTTTTTGTTTCAGAACACGTTAAAAGAGTATCACAATGTGAAACAAATATATGTTAATCAATATCTAAACTCCTTAGATGGAAAAAAGATCATGTGAAACAACACATGATGCACTGGTTGTCATGGTTTTTAACTTTTTTGTGGTTCTTATAGGATTAGCCCCCTTTGCATATATTGGTTCTCACGGTTCTCAAAATATTTATCTTGCTGGAAAGTGCCTGTATTCTCTATATGTATCCATAACGGAAATTTGAGCTAATTTACGAGAAATGGTATGCGTATGTTTGTGTGTTGATTCACAGATATGGCCACACATGGATAAATTAGAAGAGGAAGTACTAACGGAAAGTGTTCATCCGCTGTTCAGAAAATCCGTTTATTCTGGTTTACGTCTACACATCGATCAATGATTCCAGTCAAATTTCTTTCTTTTTTTAAGATTTTGTGAATCAAAATGTGGTTGTACCAAATTTATGATTGTAATGTACTTACTACTCATATAACACATGTGGATGGTTGCTACAACCACTAGGTGGGTTGGGTAGACTAGTAGTAAGTGGATATGCCCTTTTTTTTATGAAACAAATTTAGGCTTTTATGCTGTACCAGATTATGCAATTTCTGACCTGATATGCACATTTTGAAACTGAGACTTCTTAGCAGACATTTTTTTTTGTTAATTGTGGGTGTCTTGGCCACCTTATGTACACCTCGAGTCATTTTAGGGGACTTGCAGAATAGCGGGAAAATCCCCAGTGGCCTTCCAGGTTCTATCCAGGACTAGAACTGGAGGATTTCCAAATGCTTGGTTTTCTATTAAGTCATGTATGGATAAAGCTGTCTATGTGGATTAATCTGTTTGTATAGATTGAGGAGATTTTTGTTTTAGAATGTTTTTTTTTTCATAGATGGAAGGAGCGTGTTTTTTAATTGGAATGACGAAGTTTGAAAAAAACTTGGCTTTTTGCATAAAGCTCCCTCATAGAAGCTTACTGAATAAGTCACTTTCTATATCATTAAGTCACTATCAAACAGTTATGTATAGTTGACCGAATAAGTTGTGAGCCCCATTAAGCTGCTAACAAACAGGCCCTTATTGTCTATTGAGTTAACCCCACAAGGTGGTGCGGTGCAATATAGAGTCAAAATACTGCATAGTTTGAGAATTTTTTTAAAACCATATATGTTTTGAACTGTAAATATGATGTGGTTTGTACGGAGTCTTTTTACATTATAGTACTTGTATTAGTTAGAACTTAAGCAGAAATTCAAAGTTTAATAGTGTATATCGTATAAAATTTTAACATATATAACACACTCTTGTGTGTTTTTAAGGGATATGTTTAATTGAGAATTACATTTTGAAAATATGAGAACCTAACTATTCATGTTTTTTTCAATGATAAATGTTACAAATATTTATGATAAAAAATATTATATATATATATATATACATATATATATATATATATATATATATATATATATATATATATATATATATGGTGCAGCCTGAATCATGATTTTATAATTCAAAACCACAATTTTAGACTTGATTTCCATGAAGAATAAATTGGTTCAACTCATAATAGAACAAATTATGATTCTATTTTGGCTCATTCTTGAAGAAGGTGTGACCTCAAAAGGGTTTGCATAAATGGTTGCATTTCGATTAACCCAACACCCTTTTCTTATATTATTTAATTAGTAAAATGATGAAGAAAACTACAAAATATATATATAAAAAAAAGTAAATATTATGACTATTGGACAATGCTATTGCCATTGGGGAAACCACCCTTCAATCAATGACAATTTCATTCATTTGTCAAATGTAATGCATAAATTAATAAACGAGAATCAAACGAGAATATGGTTAAAATAAAAGAACATAAAAACGTTGTAATTTTGCACTGATATATGACTTTATATGCGAGTTTAGTGTAAAATCATATGTAATTTATCCATTCTCGCGTTCTTGGTCATTGTTCTCGTTTGAACCCGACTCCATAACTAAAACACTGATTCTATCCGGAAAATGACTTCTCTACAGTTTTAGGCAAGTAAATGGTTGCATTCTTCCCCACTTTGCAAAACGGTTTACTGGGTTCGTTTGATTTGGTCTTGATATACCTATCTGATTATCTCTATTGTTAACACTAAGGGGTTGTTTGTTTACCTCTTAATGGTTCCATTAAGAGACAACATCTTAATCACTAAGAGGTGAATCTTGTTTGGCAAAAAAAAAAGTCTACCTCTTAATGGTTCCAAAACCCTCTGAATGATTTTATATCATGGGTCTCTCTTAACCATTAAGCACCCTGAATTCATTCTGAACAATTACCAAACAATCATATTTCATTATGCACTATATCATAAGAGTCTCTTAATCATTCTGCACCAACTCATTCAGCAATTTCCAAACAACCCCTAAGTAATTTTATTTCTTTCTAAACTAGGTATCTAAACCAAGGTTAAAAAAGAATTAACAATTAATAAACCAAAAAGGGAAGAAAAAACCAAAACCACCAACTCAAAGAAAGCATAGGCCACCTAATAGTGTCTCATTGCTTGTTGGCCGACTCACCCAATGTCAAATATCACAAGACTTTATTTCAAACACTACACATCTCTTTCATACACCAAAATTTCAAACCAACTCACTAAAAATTGGATCCGAAAAGAATAAGATGTATGCAGGTTTTTCCTCTGTAACAAAGGATAAACAGTTGTAACTACTCACCTCATTTCTTTCAACAATTATATGATTTTGGTTAGACCATTTTTCGGCATGCTTCGTTCTCTAGACAAAAAGGAAACCCACAAAATGAAAACTGTTTGTTTACCTTTTAATGGTTCCATTAAGAGGTAAATCCTGTTTGGCAAAAAAAATGGATGCCTCTTAATGGTTCCAAAATCCTCTTAATGATTTTGTATCCTGCCTCCCTTAACCATTAAGAGCCCTGATTTCATTTATGAACAATTAGCAAACAACCATATTTCATTTTACACTATATCATAAAAACCTCTTAATCATTCTGCACTAAACCATTCAGCAACTGCCAAACAACCCCTAAAATGGTCTAAAATGACAATGAGAGTTTATAGTTTTGAATTCAGGAGCTGCCACGGAGGTTAACCTAATAACCTACGATGACCACTCCAGGTCATTCATGTCCACCCAGAAGATTAGCAAGTGCGTGTAGGCTGACTCGGATACACACAGTTACCACAAAGAAAAAGTTAAATGGCATGGGGAAACCCTAGTTGAGCAAACAAACAAAGACAACATAACAGTTTTAACATTAAAGTAATCTTTTTTATTTCCGCATAATGACCGGACTTTTAGTACTTGATTCCATTCTAGATTCGACGATTTCGAGCCACATAAAGATCTTAATAGTCTTAACATTAAGCTTAAGCTAAATTGCCTTGTATGGAGGTGGGTGTTGACAATCTTGAAGATGCCTGCCTACCTGCCTGCAGATTTTTATCAATTTATAACCCCATCTCTCTCCTCTCTCTCTCTCTATATATATATATGTATATATATATATATCTTGTTCCATTGCATAAGATTCCAAATCTCTAATTACCTGTTTCTACCCTACTAAAGTCTTGATAACTACCCACAAAAGTCTTGAACTCAAGGTTTAAGTTTCAGTAATTCACAAGCATACCTGCTATATACATAAGCCTAAATCCAAAAAAAAGATCAATCTTTTTATGGAACCCATCAACCATTTTGGGTTTTCATTCAACAATATTCATCAACAACACCTACCAATTCGCCAGTTTTCGCAAGCAGCCCGTGTTGAGGAACAACACCAACGCCAACCAGAAGAATCGTGGGAGCTGTTACAGCACCTTGATGATCAGGTTTATCCTCATGAGATGGCTACTTCTGTAGATTCCATGGAGGAATACCAATTTGTTGACAGTTGCTTTAACATTGATCATATCCACCACCATGGTGACTTGCCATCTTCACCTGAGGAGAATCACCTGCTGCAGCCGTTTGACTCGTTCTTGCATGATGTTGACCTTAACGCGTTCTTGATGCCCGATTATCCTATGATGATGATCCAAGAAGAGTATGACTCGATTGATATGAGCAGTTCATGTGAAGATACCGCTTTTGTTTCTTCACTGTCATCATCTTCATTATCAGATATTTCCATGCAGCCCATCTACGAAAATAGCACAACCACGTTCATAACAGAACCAATAGAGGATCAGAATCAAGATCAAGATCATATGATGGTGAACGGTGTTGATGATGGGCTTCAACTGGTGCACTTGCTCTTGGCATGTGCAGAGGCCGTGGGTTGCAGGGACACCCAACTTGCCGATTCAATCCTATCCAAGATTTGGTACTCAGCCAATCCATTGGGTGATTCTTTACAAAGGGTGTCATATTGTTTCGCTATGGGGCTGAAATCAAGACTATCCCTTTTGCAGACCAATGTGAATGCAAACGGTACCATTTCAATGTCAAACGGTTGGGGGAGAGTGACACCTCCTACAGATATCAGAAGAGAAGAGAGGATTGAAGCTTTTCATTTGCTACATCAGACGACACCGTATATAGCATTTGGATTTCTTGCTGCAAATGAGGCCATATTTCAAGCGGCAAAAGGGAGGGACTGTTTGCACATTATTGATTTGGGAATGGAACACACGTTGCAGTGGCCGTCCCTGATAAGAACGTTAGGTTCAACCACGGATCCAGGAGTGTCGCCAAAACTCATCAGGATCACTGGAATTTTAGGAGATCGAGGGGAAACGATGGAGTTGGAATCCAGCATGAAGGAGGGGATAATCGCTGAAGCAAATTCTCTTGGAATTGAGGTAGAGTTTCGGCTGATTACTGGGCCAGCCACCCCAGCCATGTTAACGAAAGAAAATCTAAGATTGAAAGAAGGAGAAGCGTTGTTTGTAAACAGCATACTCCACTTGCACACATATGTGAAGGAGAGCAGAGGGTCCCTGAAAACGATACTCCAGGCGATCAAGAAGTTGGGGCCCGCAATGCTAACGGTGGTGGAACAAGACGCGAACCACAACGGGCCATTCTTTCTTGGGAGGTTTCTTGAATCGCTGCATTACTACTCGGCTATATTTGATTCACTAGAGGCTAGCATGGGGAGAAACAGCGTGGAGAGACTGAAGATAGAGAGGAACCACTTTGCAGAGGAGATAAGAAACATAGTGGCGTATGAGGGAACGGAGAGGGTGGAGAGACATGAGAGAGCTGATCAATGGCGGCGGCAGCTAGGGAGAGCAGGGTTTCAGGTGGTGGCCGGAATGAAGGAGCGACAAGCAACCGCCATGAAGAGTGTGAGCAGTTGTGATGGATATACAGTGGGGAATGATCAGAAAGGGCATGTGTTACTTGGTTGGAAAGGGAGACCTATAATGCTTGCCTCCGCTTGGCAACCGAGCTCACCTCCCTCCTCCTAGTCCCCATAGACTGCCAGTTCGAGTCTGTTCAGGGCCACTGAGGATTTTCTTAGCGGTTATCTTCCAGGCCTAATGGGATTAGTCAAGGTGCGCGTTAAGCTGTCTCGGCCACCTACGGTTACCAAAAAAACACATGTTCTCCCCCCTCCTAGTCTCGACGACTCCCACCACATTTTTTTCTTTTTAGTGGACAATTTACTCTACATATTTTTATGTATTAAAGATTGATTAATTACTTAATAAAGTCAGGGGACTCTCAATCTAATTAGTTGATGAATCCCTGTGCTATACAAAACAAATACAGAGCCAGCTAAGACCTTGTAAAGTTGTAATTGCACCAATTCTATTGTAATTCCAAGTTCTATAAGATTATTATTTATGTTATTTTCTTGGAGGTATTAGCACTAAGAAGTTTTAAAGTGGATAGAGCAGGTTCAAATGAGAACCATAAATATTTTGAGAACTTGGGTTCATGAATTAGTCATGATGAATAACCCTAAGATATTCATGAATATTCATCATGAATACCATGCATTTTCAATATTTTTGATGAATAACTCTAAAATATTATTAATGTTATTCATCATGAATGGTTCGTTCCCATGTTCTCAAGCTATTTACAGTTCTCATTTGAACCTGCCCCTACGCTGGATGCTACATCTTGACGGAAGGTGGTATTGTATTCACATCTAGAGGTTCTACAGTTTTCAAGGCAAGAAACTACAAGGGAGATGAAAGTTTAAATTAACAGAAATTTGTAGAATGCATCTCTACCAAGAGAATGCATGGGAACAAAAAGAAATTTAGCACAAGAAATATAACTTATTTTCAATAATCCAAATGAAAACCAAAAAGCAGCCTAAAGCAACCTAATTGAGAGGTATACCTCTATATGATACTATTAATCATTAGAATCTATCGATTCAAACAAGCTGAGCATAATGATTTTACATTTCAGAAAACACTTGTCCACTTGATATGTATGTAATCAAATACTCATATATTCTTTTCAATTGGATACAAATACAATAAGTCCATAATAATTTGGGTTTATGCATGATAAAGTATACCATGTTTGTATATATGACTGTTTGAAGAGAAACAGTAACAAAGCAAATTAAGATGCCTTATGAGCATGCCCTTTACTTTGGCAGGCTGCAGACATTACCCGTAATTGATTAGTTATTTCAGTGAAGGATGGCCTCACCACGGGATCAGGGGACCAACACTGCTCCATCAGCCTTCTCCACTCGGGATCACAATCACTTGGAATGGTGGGTCTAAGTGAGTTATTCACAATGCCTCCTGCAATAGAGGAAAGCATTCGACAATTAAACTTTCTTTAGCACAAGAAATCCACTTCCATATGTAAAGAAATCCACTCAAATTTGGGAAGTCGTTCAACCCTGAGATTTTCATCGTTCCACTTCTTACCTTTTTTCTATGGGAGTGGGGACATATAATAGGTTCAATTATCTAATTTCAACCAGTAGCATGAAATACATCAATAACTGGTTATATCTGATACTAACTTATCAAGTCAACAGCTCCCTTCGTCCCAAAATAAGTGTCCCAATAGAAATGGCACACAGTTTTAGAGATGCATATTTATCACACTTTTTAGTTAACCAAATGACAACTATACCCTTATTTAATTTATCACTCTTCACAAGTCTTAAATATGTGTGCATTAATTAACAGTAGATTTGAGAATTTAGTTGTCTATTTTTGAAACTAGACAGTTATTTGGGACAAACATATATAGAAATATGGACACTTATTTTGGGACGGAGGGAGTAATAGATATCATCTAAAGTTACACGAATAAACAATTCAAGCTCAAAAAGCTAAAAGAATGGCAAGAATTCATCCAAAGCACACCTATGATGGCGCCATAGTGCATATTTGCATATGGCTCCTCGCGAGTAAGGATCTCCCACAACACGATCCCAAAGGAGAAAACATCAACCTGTTGCATTGCAAAATAAAACAAGCCGACAACATCAAGACAAGAAGAAAATGAAAAAGCAAGAAGGAAGTGGGTAAAGGGACATCTTTACCTTCTCAGAAACTTTATTGCTGCCACCATTCAGTAGCTCTGGTGCCATCCATGGCAGGGTTCCCCTAACTCCACCTGAAACCAAAGTGTTCCGCTTGATTTTTGACAGTCCAAAGTCACCTACCTGCATAAGCATGGAGTTAAAATGTCATTGAACAGAATAAAAACATGAATGAGGTAAATATATTGCTTATAAGTTGGGTTGCATGCCCCTAGACATCCATTAAATATTTCATGTGATAACCTTGCATATGGGGCGTGAAGAATCCTTCATATTCACAAGCAAATTGTCACACTTCAGATCGAAGTGCACAATGTTCTTGGAGTGTAAATATTCCATCCCAAAGGCCGCATCCATTGCAATTATAAGCCTCTTGCGGTGATCAAGATGCCTGTAAATCACATAATGAAGGAGGAAGCAGATAGATAAGTCATCAAACATTGGTGTTTATACTGAAGTTGATGGTACACCTATTGGAAATCTGTAGTTTTTGTTAGATAAAACAATATAGAACTTACAGAACTAAAAGATGCAATCATAATATATTGTATTCGTAGAGTAGAAGAATCAAGATGTGTGAAGTACAGGTGGAACTATTACCTATCTTTGCGAAGTAAGACATGCCTTAGTGAGCCATCAACCATGAACTCTGTGACAGTAGCTAACGTTCCATCAGGTCCGTCTTGTACCACACCATAAAATGCCATCACATTAGGATGGTGTAGCTTTGAAAGAATATCAGCTTCGCGCCAGAACTCAATGGTCTAGAATAAGAGGAACATCAATGTCAAGATGACAAATGGAGACTTACACCAACAGACTTACCTTAACATGTGATCAAAGGGAGAAAACAAATCAAGGTTTAGCTAAAAAGTGGATAGAATTTTTTTTTTTAAATTATAAAATTGGGGTTGTGACTTAAACCATTGCACATAACTGCCATTCACTTGCTCATTGCGTTGTGACTTCAAACAGCATGCAGCGACAAGATTTAATAATGCTTACCAATCTTTCTTGCTCAGATGAACGGCCCGCAAAGCAGCTCTTCTTGATGCGCTTAATTGCCACATCTGTTCCCCTCCATTTTCCATGGTACACGGTACCAAAAGTACCAGAACCAAGTTCCCTTAATTCTTCAAGATCTTCATTTCTTATGATCTGCAGCAAGAAACAGAAACTGTGAGTACTAGAAACCAGATAGAGCAACATTAATCTTCCATAACCCTTAAGCATTAATAGTACAACAGACCTCATTTGAATGACTTCGATATGCACAAGAACTTCGCCATGTGCAAGAAGTTTGTGATGTATGTGTGCATGCTTCATTTTGAGCAACAAAATATGCACATAAAAGCATGGCATAGAAGGTATAAATATACATCTTAGACAAACCAATAGTGATCCATACAAACAAAGATCTGTACAAAATCTGCTCCGAGATGATGGTCAATTTGAAAATCAAAAGTTCCAGTTTTAAAGTTTTTTAGGGTCACATGCACCCCACAAATATCTACGCATTACACATTACAAAGACATCATTTGTAGTGAAATCTGTTACATTGGGTAAACAACAAAATTTAAGAACACTAAATTTCCATAAAGTCATGCTAAGAATTGGAACAGCTGACTGCAGCTTATATAAAGGAAACCTACTGACAACTAATTTTAAACCATTGCTCTGAAAGAATACAATAGAATAACTTATGTGTCGAATGCTATATACATTATTACTCTCTTCAAAGAAACAAAAGCTTGTCTATCATAGGATGTTCCATGTGTCTATACATGGATAATACGATTCATACCAAAAGCTTGATAGTATCATTATACCTGCAAAGAACTGATATCAAGATCACCAAGAGAAAGATCAATAGAAGGTAACCCGTCATTCCTCGTCTCGACCTACAGGCATCAAATTGAGCAAATGATACACTGTGAAGGACCATCCTAGTTCAGCAAAAAAGATTTGATGTACACTAGCAATTATTTAAGCAAAGTACCTCATACTCTGAGTCTGGCATTCTCATGTTTTCGGCCAGATCATCGAACTGCATACCCTCAATGCTTTTCATATGTGAAGGATTGTAATGTGGTTGCAAAGATGTGGACTCTGACCCAGTTATTTCTTTTTCTTCATCTTCAATGATATTGTTTCGAGAATCCAGCTGACTTCCAGAAACGTCATCTTGAAACTTTGCAACATTATAGACAGCAGAGGCTTCTTCTTCAACATTCTGAAGTCCAGATAAAAACGCAAGATGATCCTGGTCAATAAGAGAAACATCCTTCTGCCGAAACTCACCCCTTGCTAATTTCTGAAAAAATGACCAGTGCTTAGGTTCATGATTTGCAATGTTCAAGCTTAATCCTGCTCCATCTTGTGGCAGGACACCAATACCAGGTGAATCTTCAGCCATCGCTCTTGTGAATACATCAGAGAGAAAATCACGGGGAAACCGGTCATTGAGATCAATAAGGATGTCTCCTTGCTCTGGCCGGGAAGCACTAGGAGCTGAAGTTTGAGCATGCACCTGAGCACCACCAGTGGCCTGTTTCTGCTGGTGCATCAATTGTGATCCAGTTTCTGCTGGTTTATCAAACTTAACTTTCTTATCACTGATCATGGTAGCATCTGATACATTACCGGCGTTCTGAACCTGATCGTTGTTGACAGCATTATGATCTTCCACAGGTTCATGTGGTGCCTCTTTTGACTTCCCACTATTGCCTACTCCGCCATAGGTGATTTGAATATTTGTATGTGACAGCTTTCCTGTTGAAACGGGAGGCAGCTCATTTTGAGGAGGTAGATCTTCTGTGTGTAAACTTCCAACAGATTCTGAGATGAAATCCTGTGATTCAACATCAGATTGTAAATGGGTAACAAGGAATTGAGAACCAAGTGAATCATCTGACTTGGTTAACCTATTATACTCTCCCTGTCCCCGTGGAATTCTCTCAGAATGATAAACCCGGGGAGGTGGTACAGGAGGCTCAAGGTAACTCAAATCAATAAGATCAGACCCTGAGTTATCAGGAGCCAAGGTACTGCTAGATGTGCATGCATCGTTGTCATTGGATGCAGCAACTTTTGCCATGCTAGCAACATTAAGGGGAGGGGAGACCTGTATTTGGTCCTGATGCCTCTCCTCGTTCATTTTAGGTTTTGGAGGAAGCTTTCCTTCCCCTGCAGGCAGGGCACCTGATGCCCCCTCATCTCTTGGAGATCTAATATTAGCTTGCTTAACTTCTTGCTTAACAAAGCTATCGCCCTTCGGTTTTTCCTCCTTTTGTGGCTGTCGGTTTTGCACAACCGTGGTCCTAGATGGATACCCTTCAGTAAATCCTCCTTGCCGATCCACAAGCCCATCAGTATTCAGTGGACCAGAAGGTTCAGCAGGAGGTTTGTCACCTGTAGGACGAGATACAGAGGCATGGTGCTGGATATTTAGATTGGCTTCAACGTGATGCACTGGCAGGCCTTGATGCATCTGGTTACGGTTTCCATAAGCATTTGAAGAGTTTGGTGGCATAGCTGGAGAAGGTGCTGGCAATGATGATGAAGCATGGAGGTCGGGTATAGGTGGTGCGTTGCCTCCAACAAAGTCAGTTGCAGCTCTACTGATGTTCCTCTCAACGGTTTGTCCATCGAGCTCACTTAGATTATTTGCTGACGATCTCATCAGACCATGCATACCCGACTCTCTTCTTGATCCCATGTCCATCCCATTTACGGCAACTACAAACTGAAATTCGGAATCACCACCGGAGTTGGCATGACCAAAATGGGCATCATCCAAGTCACTCAGAGAGAATAGAAACAACCTAAGCTTCTTTGACCCTTCTCCTATACCTAGTACATGGCACTCCTCCATCATATTCTGCAAATCCTCATCAGAAGAGACGGAAACTAAAGCATCAAGGTCCTCCCCGGGAAGCTGATACTTGATTGCATAAGTTTCAATATAGATTTCTATTGTCTTCTGTCGTAACTCTTGCCAAAAGATATCCCTTCTTATACGGATGATTCGTGTTTCTCCTCCAACGTATCTGAGCTTTCCATCACTTGGACGAGGTAATATTTTACCACCAAAACTACAAAGGATCTTAATCTTTGATGAACCATCAGATGCACCAGAAGAAGCATATTCATGAACAACTGCCCGTGTACTGTTAAATTCTGATGAAGGTTGGGGCACTGATGACGCAGATCCATAGTTACTTGTGCCTTCATATAGAGAAGAATTATGCTCGTGATCCTTTGAACCTCTTTCGACAATATTGAGCATGGAAATATCAGACCCACTCTCAGACCCAGTATGACTGATGCCTAAAATACCTTTCAGTTCCAAGTAGCCTGTCGTAAGACTAGAATCCCCTGCTGAATATGGAACGAATGGCATCCTAGGATTCACCCGATCCCGTATAAATTCCAGGGCAAATTCTTCACCTGTCCGGATGGAATAATTCAACACGGGTTTCACTGAAGCAGGTCTAGCATTTGCATTTAGGAAGTTCTGAGATGAAGGTACAGAGTCGCTACTCTCAGGCTGAACTGAATTGTACTGAACATAGTTGTCGGTTTTTGATGGTTCCATCATACAAACTATCTATATAGGCCTCTCCCCAAGACTCAAAATTAATGGTGACAAATCTTGATTTCAGAATACCATGAAAACTGAATGAAATGGGGGTAACTCATCCTCAAACCTACAAGATCAAATAGAACAGGTCTGCTTATAGATAACAATAGCGCCAACGATACAGTTCATTCATGAGCATAAACTGTATCGAACAAGATGGAGTGTTATTAGAGACCAGCTACAATTGCACAGATTTGATGAACTTTGTGTTGCTGGTGCTAAGGTGGTCTGCTTATGAACAACCATGGCAACAACTAGACAGTTTATACATGACCATAAATTCTGTCAGTACGGAGATAGAACTTTGGTAGCAACCAGTTACAACTGCGCAGATTTGATGAACAATGTTGGGGATGCTAGGTCCAATCCCCACAAGAGAAAGGCTGTATCACTGCCTTGAGGTTCTCCGGGAAGAGTTCAATGAGCTAAGAACCTTCAAAAAGATTAAAAAAAATCAATAACAAACTAACATTGATCTAAGCACAAAGGCAGAAACATGAGTGAATAAGAACAGTCGACATGGAAAAAAGAAAGAAATTGCACAATACTATCATTTGAAACAATATTATATGCATTTAATGTATAATCTCTGTTAAAAGTAAATTACAATTGTGCCACAATTTACATCTTTATATTTAATATAGGGGTGTGCCTATGAATATTTTTAAAAAAATCAACTAAAACTTGAGGTGTGCCTTTTTGTTATTATTACAGATACCGAATTATAAAGTTTTCTAATATAGACATGCACCATGTACGTGTATTCTTCTACAATGAGGCTATAGTGTAAACAAAGGGTGATGTGCACCATTTTCATTCTATTACTCTTTCTCAATTTAACATAATTGAGTTCCGTTAACTTTTGACATGTCATCTTTAGTAATATAGTGATGCTTAACCTCTAATCTTTAGTTAGATGTATTGAATTAACCGTGCTCTAAGTTCAGCATACTTACACATTCTCAGTATTACCTTTACTTGACCCTGACTCCCTCATAACTTGAGGATGTAGGACAGATTAGGATAAGATTAATTTGAAAGGAAATTAATTAAATTGACGACTCGCAAAACTTAGCATTCAAATAACTCTAGCAGAGTAAAACATAATCAAGTTTTAAAGAACAAACTTGGCTGCTAAAAGTGGCGCACAATGAACAACTCTATTGATAGACTCGCATTCACTCAACCTAAACACATGTGTGGTCATCTTTACGAGGGTACAACTGAAACCTACAAAAATACCTATTTTAAGTTAGTGATCAACTTTAGACGAGACTTGTGCAGAGTCAAAAAGAACACTTAACGCCAACGAAGCAGTCTGTGCTATAATGTGAAGTGACCGAAGGCATCATTCTAAACAGTATAACCAAAACCAAATGTATCACTAACAGACAGTTTGGTTCCACACTGCAAGAAGGTTATGGTTTCAGGGCTAAAATAAAATCTCACCAGACGCAACTTCAGCAGCCTTCAAATAAATCAAACATCAATTTGCATTTTTTTTCTCTTTCTACCCAAAAAAAATGTGCATAAAAGCTATCAACTTCCACAACTCGTGTGAATCAAGCTGGCTTCCACTCATTACTAAGCAACCAAACAATTAACATGACTATTATCAAAATTAGGGCACAACATCGTATACACACTTTCTAATCATGGATGAATAGTTCCACCAAACCCCAATTTTTCATACTTCCAATAGTTAATTCGTGCAAACAGGTGCCAGTAAACTTGAACATCAAAATTTCAAAACGGTTAACTTGGAATTAAGAATGGAATTAAGCAAACAAAACACAATAATGCGAATACAATTAAGAAGATCGCATCAACAACTTTCTCGATTCCAAAAACCCTAGATCTGGAACTGTCGTAATTCAAATAAATCAATAAGAATACACTAGTAGATCAAAGAGGTAGAGCATATACCTTTAGGATATCTTTCGAAAACTATTTCGATTGATCGAAACAGCCTTTGATTGTGATTTCTTGATTACCTTTAAGAGTATGATACACGTTTTGCTCGCAGTCTCACTCTACCGTGGTTTAATTTGGAAATCGTCTGTTTTTGGGGCAGACTAAAAATTGGGATTTTTGAGGTTTTTGTTGTTCATCCAAGTCAAAGATCAAGTAGTCCTTGATGATATGATACAATATGGTTTTTCTTTTTGTTGTATGATGAGTGTTATCAAAAACACTATTTTTAAATAGATTAACATCATCATCATATGATATCATCCAGATAGATTTGATATTTTTGGATTAAAAATGTATCAAATGAATAATCTGAGGGGTCGTTTATCAAAATACTTAACGAGTAAGTGTTTATCGGTAAGGATATTATCTTCACCTACCTTATCGTATAACATTCCCAACCATCAAAATTGATTGTTGGTAATCGTCTTAAACCCGGTAAGTGCTTACCGGGTAAGGGTCATTTCTCTCATTTACCGGGTAAGACTCTCGGTCTTTGTTATGGCTCTTATCGGGTAAGATTCTAGGTAGTTTCTATGTTCAACATGTAAGGACCATAAGGTAAGTGATACCGGGTTAAAGCTTATCCAGGTAAGTATTTAATAAACGGCCCCTAAATAATGAATTGAGACAGGTTTAAACGAGAAGACAGTTGAATTGTGAGAGTTGCAGAAAGAATCACGTCATTTGTGATATAAATACGTCGTGTTGACTTGTTATACCTTGGACCACTTTTACGGTATTGACTATGGGGTTGTTTCATTGGTTTTCAATTAAGTTATGTATGAATAAAGTTGATTGTGTAGATTAATTTGTCTGTTTGTATTTGGAAAGTTTTTGTTTGAGAGGAATTTTTAATAGATGGAAGTAGTGTGTGTTTTAAGTAAGATGGTCAGGTTAAGAAAAAACTTAACTTTCTGCATAAAGTTTTCCCCTAAATATTACTGAATAAATCACTTTTTAAATCATCAAGCCACTAGCAAACAGTTTTATATATCTAATTAAATAAGTTGTGAATTTCATTAAACTTGTTAAATTGTTAACAAACAATCTCTAAGTTGTTTGTTTCCTATTGGACATGTTATATCATATGTGATTTTATTTTATAATCGCATGTTATATGACACTTCTTGCATTTCTGGAATTATCCTCCATCAGAGGCCACATACGTCATAGTCAAAACGCTACCATGTGTAGTTTTTCAATAAGCTAACTTATAATCTAATTTATGGTCATCCAAACATGTAAAAAAAATAGCTTATAAGCTAGTTTTTTTTTGCCAAACAATGCCTATGTATTCAATAGTTATCATTTTTTTGAAATTGTGACATTTATCGTCTTTGATTTAGTTATTTTGCAAATTACAAGATATATGTCAAATGTGTTTTCTATATAATATGGACAGATTTAAGTTCTTTTTTTCAGTCAGATGTTACACATGGGATAAATCGAACTTTGTACTTAATATTTTGATAAGTTCAAACCTAGTGATATAAGCAAATTGACATAATTGGTTTCCATCTCGATATTTGGATAGAATTGCAAAAGATTATTAGAAAGGTTAAAGCATCTTCAATCGAGTGACTTATATGATACAATCTCTGATCAAGACACCAAATACCAAACTTGGCATCAAACCAATCAAATAAGAGCACTAAGGGGTTGTTTGTTTACATCTTAATTGTTCCATTAAGAGACAACCTCTGAATCGTTAAGAGGTGAATATTCTTTTTGGAAGGCATAGCGGCATCGAACCAACGAACGACTACCACAAACTCACGCACACACGCACGCACGCCTCCCCGGCGGTATCGGGCATCCACGGGTAGTCCACTAATCTGCCGCTGTCTCGGTCCAGCTTACGCTGAACCTAGAGCCCAACCACAGTCTAAGACTGGGTTGGGGGGCAGCCCAGTTAACGACTGGACCGCCCCAAGGACTGGGTACTCCTCATGCCCTCAAATTGACTCCCCTTGGATTCGAACCCGGGTAGGTTGGGATACCATCCACACCCCCCCCCCCCCCCCCGGATGTTACCGCCCTTGGGGAAACCAACTGAGCTAGACATGATTTGTGTTAAGAGGTGAATATTGTTTGGCAAAAAAAAAGTATGCCTCTTAATGGTTCCAAAATCCTCTGAATGATTTTGTATCCTGACCCTCCCTTAACCATTAAGCGCCATAATTTCCTTATAACAATTAGCAAACATCCATATTTCATTTTAGACTATAATACTATATCATAAAAACATTTTAATCATTTTGCACTAAACCATTCAGCAACTGTCAAACATCCCCTAAATCTTTCACCAAATTTGGTGTAAGATTTAGTGTCCCGTTAGAGATATTCGATATCAAATTTGGTATATAATGTAAGATTTGATGTTATTTATTGAAGTAAATTTATTGTTTGTACCAAATAATTTATACAATTAGTGTTACCTATCACATTAAATTATTGTTTGCACCAAAAAAATTCACCAATTTTTATGCATTTGAAGTTACCCATTGAAGATGAACCCACTTTTTTATATTTTTCTCTTGTCACATAATTATTGACTCATCAAATTAAAATATTTCATAAGGGAAATGAAAACTTACAAAAACCATTTTTATAAAATAAATGTTTAGGAAAGAGAACTAATATTTATAAAATGTATTGAATTTTTTAATAACATAGTCAATTATTGAATATTTTAATAATATAGTTAATACTGAAATTGTTAAAATATAGTAGTTGTTTGAGTTTGATGTAATAAATTTTTTAAAGATTTTTTACTTTTGATATTAAATTTTTAGAAAAATTATAGCATGATTGTTGGATATTCTCTAAAATCTATACTTTAGCATAAATGTTGAAGTAAAAAACTCACAAATCTCTACTTTAACATAGCTAGTGGAGTAAAAAAAAAAACTCGTATATCTCTACTTTAACATAGCAATTGGAGTAAAAAATGCTCATAAATCTCTTCTTTTAACATAGTTGTTGGGGTAAAAAGAAGCTCGTAAATAATTAAAATATTCATTTTAACATAATTATTGAATATACTCTAAAAACCTACCATAAATGCTTTTATAGATGCATTAATCCAATAGTTATGCTAACGTTTTTTTAAAATAAAGTAAAAAAATTAAAATCTCTAAAACATTTGCATTCAAAACTCCAACAGTTATTCTATTTTAACAACTCTAATATTAATAATCTTATTAAAGTATTTAATTTTTTTTATTTATCTATACTATATTATAAATCACGGATAAAAAACTCTTAAATATAAATTATTAGGCACAAGGTATCATCAGTTTATGCAAAATTTTAAAAAATCTCTTAATTTACAAATATCAAATCACAAGATACATATTACTATTGCAGGCTTCTAACATCCACTAATTTGGTATGTGCAGAGTCTTTCTTTTATGCAGACATTTCCATATATCACTATTAATTAATATATTATATTACTGTAAATTTGTTTTAATTATATTATTAAATATGTAATTGGTTATTTTTTCTATATGTCATTAAAATATATAAAATAATCATTGAATTCTAACAAAATACTTAAATTTTTTTATATAAAAAACATTATATTATTAAGTCTAAATTAAACAAACTTATAAAAAAAAAACATTATCACTTTTTCAAAACCATCTAAAATCGTACTGTAAATCGACAAAAAAAAAATAAAACATTAAAATCGTGACGTATCTTGTTGCATTGCACGAGTACGCTTCTAGTACTATTAAAATATTTAATATATGAAATGTTGGGAGATGAAAATTTTGCTTTTTAGAGGTAATAATTAGTTTTGAGGGAAAACTATCTATTTAGAGATTTCTCTAAATTTAGATATTTTTACAATCTCCTCTTTTCTCTATTTTGCATATATGATAGCATAGTTGTTGGAGCAACAAAAATGTTAAAATCTCATTTTTTTCATTTTAACATAGTTGTTGAAGATGCTCTTATATGCACACGTCTTTTTATTTTAATCAACTTATTTAATCGGTAGATTTTGGGAATTTATTTCTTGTATGTTATCTATACTATATTATAAAGCAGACATAAAAAACTCTTAAAAACAAGTCTTAAAGCTTAATGTACAGCTATTTAATGTTAATTACTTAAAAAACAACTATTAAAGTTGTATGTACTACATTTAATGTTATTTATTAATTTTCAATTATTATCTATAATCATTTTAACTCCCTTAAAATCATTTATCACTTTAACTCCCCTAAAATAACTCTCAGCATAATTAAATATAGTATAAAAATCAAATTTTAAATATAAAAATCTAAAATATAATTAAAAAAAATATGACAGAATATTTTATAAAAAAAATATATGTTATTAAACCAAAATAAATTACATTATATTATTAAGTGTAAATTAAACAAATTAATATAAAAAAATCATTATCACTCTCTCACAACCATCCAAAATCGTAATGTAAATCGACAAAAAAACATAAAATAAAATGAAACATTAAAATCGTGATGTATCTAGCTGCATTGTGCGAGTACACTTCTAGTTTTGTATAATATTTATTGAATTTTTTAAGGTTTTTTTATTTTTTAAAATACATTTTACAGGTAAGCATTCTTGTTGATGAATATAATAGATCTAGTTTCTCTTTTATGGCACGTTAGTGGTTATTTGAATTAATTTAACCATAAACATCATTAAACTTTACAAAGTTTTGATAAAAAAGTACAAGATAAATTTGTTTTTACAAGAAATAAAGTGGTCATGTGATAGGACCGGAAGGCAAGCCAGCAAGCACGTGACTTGTTTCAGACTTGTTTTCAGCCGTACATGACGCCACCCACCCACATATTTCACCGCACAGCCCTTTTTTTCTCATACTAGCAGTGAACCCGTGCAATGCGGCGAGATACAGAACTTAAGTAAAAGTACGCATATGACCGATTACAATCTAGGAACTTTAATGATTATCATAGCAAAGTCAAAATAATTTTAAGTTCTCTAAACAATATTTACATTATTCAAATACAAGGAAATAAGACATCATAAGCCTTAGGCCTCTTCGAATCTGCAAAAATAACTCCCGAACTAAATAAGACACACATAAAACCCACTCTTTGCCTCTTCACCCCTTTACCCATCATAAGTCTTAGGCCTCTTTGAACTGCAAAAATAATGTTACAGTTATATGAATAGAGACATCTCAGGTGCCAGAATGAACGACATGATGCCTTCACCAAACAGTTCAAAAAGTGAAATAACAAGTTGTCCTGAATTTAGATCATCTTTCCAAACTTGCTTAAGGTATGCAGGTGTCTTCGATGCATTACGCCTATTGCTATTGCCATTATTACCCTTATCATCCTTTCTTCCTTTAACACCGTCATCGAGCATTTGCTGCTTAAATGAAGTATCTGCCTCTGGTTCACCAGTTTCGGTTTGTGCCATGGACTTGTTATTAGACTCGGAAACCACAGGTCCATTGGTAGTAATCATTTTCTTTGGAGAAGGTTGTTGTTCCAACTCCTCTGCTGCATTTGCCTTGCGTTTATCTTCACAGATAAAAAGAATATAACAAATCAATGAGCATTACCATATGATTAGAGCCACAAATTCCAGTCAAAGGCCTTCGCCCTAGCGGTACATAGAGCTCAAATCTCCCTAGACGTTAGTGGTTCAAACCTCACCAATGGTGAGGAGGGTGTGTGTGTTGATTTGTCGTTCAAATGTTCAGTTAGAGATGAAGGGTACAAAACCATGGTACCAAAAGTTGAAAGAAGTCCACATATTGACTTACTTTCATCAGACTATATGTATTCCCTTCAAAAACCGATCAGGATACATTCTGAAGATTATCTAACCAGTATATCAATGGAGTCCTCTAGTAGTCTTGTGTGCCCATTGCCTCTTAGTTCTTTAATAGATTATTGGGTGCAAGAAAACATGTCAACATAACCCTAATATTTTGGTAAGAAGAAAACAGCTACCATATGGACGCTAAGGATGCTTGTTGAATTAATGATGTTTTTAATCCATGTCTATGAAAACCCACGGAAAACTTACTTATTTCACTTGTACCAATGACTTTCAGATTGGTCCTCCAAACAGAATTTGCAGATGGGGATGGTAAAATGGGGAAGAGCTTGAGTAGATCATATACAAACCGACCTGCAGCATGCTGAAAAATAATGTATATAAGTCACAAGCACAAATGCATTTTACAATACAATGACCAGAGAAACAAGATTGTTTTGTAAGATAAACTGACCAACAGTGTCCCATAAACACGCCAAGCTTCATGCCTTGTCATTTCCTTTTTCTGATTCTCAAGAAGCATTTCTTCAAGAAAGCATTTCTTCAAGAAAGCATTTCTTCAGGAGAAGACTACGAACCTGCATAGAAGTAGAGAAATATCAGAACTGGAGAATGAACACTAACGACAATGGTATTTTATATTTATTTGTATATGGAGCAGAGAATTCACATATATTTTGTATGTTTGTTGAGATAAAGAGGAAAAATATTTCTGATCTTCATCTAACCTTGCAATAAGTTGAAGAGGAGAAATTACACATGCTGTCATATCTTTGTGAAAACTTTAGGAAGATAAAAGGAGAAAGAAACATAGATGTAGAGTATATTAACAGTTGAAACTATCTAGCTTCCATGAAGCCTTACAGGACAATAACAACTATCTAACTCAGATCAAGAAAGGTTTCTATCACAGACGAATAGGGTAGGCAAACCACAAAAGCTAATAAACCATGGGAAACTATAAAGTGTGGACACTCCAGCCAAAATGGTATTGGCTATAAGACTTGCATCATTCACCCCTCCATCAAAGGCCAGAGCTATAAAGCAGGAGTTCTTGTACTCCTTGCAGGTACTTGCACCACTTGGTATAGTTATCAAGAGACTTCAAAAATACTCCATCCACAACAGTCTCATCCAGTTTCTGATACAAATTACAGTCCACCTTAATAAATATGCCATTTAAAACAGAAAAAGTCAAGTTCAAAAATTTATTTTCTGTTATCTCACAACACCAGATAAAAACATTATATTTCATATTCCCCTCGCAAAAAACCACATTCCTGGATTGTTGATCACCTTTCTATTTCATGAGATCATATAGAAATTCTGGATTTTCAGAAGGTATGCACTGTTTTCATTTACTAATATATCTTTTCAAAAGAGCAAGAGATGGAGTCAAATAGTAATGTGGAGTAGAGTGATGTCACAACTTATAATAGCGATTGTAATTTGTACAATTGTACCAAAAGAAAAATATTTAGAAATTTAATGAATTCATTTTCTTTGGTTCAGTTGATTTTCTTAATCAGTGACAATAATCTAGGAATAGTGGCATAATCTTAAATAACGACAATTATTATACTCTTGGCCATGTTTGTAGAAAATATAGCAGACCATATAAGTCCCCGATGCATTCTTATTGTGCTAATCTTCTTTATGAATGTACGCCCGTTATTATTGTCTTATTGTAAAACATGCATTAAAGTTAACTATAACATAAATCATCAAAAGGCGAGATGGATATGGAGCCTACCGGTTCATGCTCGTCAGGGGTACCAAGTCGACTTTGCTCATTCGAAACATTATTAATATATTAATAACAAACTAAAAGAAAATCAAAAGAGTGAATATGAAACATTTGTCTTGGAGAACATCATCATAGTTGTCTTCGAGAACATACCAGGTGCTAGAATCTCAACAAAAAAACCACCCCTTTAAAAAAACATATAAGAACACAGAAGAGGATGATATAAACAACCCAAATGAAGAAATGAAGAAGCATCTTAAAATCCATTAAAAACTTACAACTTCAAGAAAAATCTAGATTTGAGAGATCAAAATCTAGATTACTTTTGATTTTCAGAAAATACAATTGCCATTTTTTCGATTTACCTCTCAAACCCATGGTAGAAACAAGAAGAAAAAAGACGGGGTCTGTCGCCAGCAAGAAAAGAAGCTATGAAGATATATGGTAGAGTACATTATCACTTTTCACATGTTCACAATCTCAATGACTGTTGTAGATCGTTAAAGTTTTGAGAAAAAACTGATGAAAACATTAAACTTGAATAGGAAACACACAACAAAAATACTAACGATCATTTAGCTCCTAGTTTATAAGAGAATTACCTCTTTCAAGACATCGTTCACTGGTCTTCTTCTGCACAAATTCTGCAATCAAGCAGCCAAAAATTGAAACTATCAAAGAGTCCACCAAATCAACATCCAAATGGATGAACAAAGTAACAAACTCAAACAACCAATACTCAAAAGGATGTGCGATGATGGAGAATCAGTCATGTAACTTCCAAATCCCACAAATAAAATTTTCCTAAACGAAGGAAGAATCATCAAAATACATTCAGATAGAGAGACTTACAAAGCAGAGCTACTGAACCACAGAAGAACGTCATACCAAGTTTCGGTTACTTGTTTGGTGATGAACTGTAGATTTTATGCGACATTAATCACCTATTGAGAACCAACCAGGAATACATGTTGGAACTAAAGAGGTCATTCCAGCACTCAGTAAAAAATTGGCCGACCACCGAGCATAAACAGACAACTGTGATCCTGATGACAAAACGAAATGCAGAACCCTTGTAACCAAAATCTTACTCTCCTAAAAGAATAAAATTACCAATAAAAAAAAATCAATCAACAAAATATATGATTGTAACATATAAAATATGTCACCGAGATTTCAAATTCGTTCTTACAGACACTGAGATTTCAAAATAGAGACCAACCAAGAAAAAGTATTTTCAAAGAGTGGTCAAACCTTAATATAGCTTAGATAGATGGAGAACCCAAATGTGTGAAAAAAAAACCTAATTCAAAGAGAGAAGTCAAACCTTAAATTGAGATGATTTTCCCTTGAATGAACCATGCGTCGATGCAAACATTGAGAAATATCAGGCGTCGAAACATCAAACAAAAACCACCGAGAATCGAAACCAGAAAGAACCAGGAAAAAAATACAGAAGCTTGAATGAAACCAGGCATCATCGATATGGAATAGCGATGCCCTAACGATATGGAATCAGGGATGGATCGAACGAAGCATCGAAAAACTTGATATATGGTTTTGATTCGTGAAATAAATTGTGTGAATCAGCTTCTTGGAGAAATCAATTGTGTGAATCGTCATTTTGGGAAGCGAACAGGCCTCTGAGTTAATGGAGGGAATTGATGATGGGAGCGTGTCTGAGACTCTGACATAGCATTGGAAAGGCTTTATGCAGTAGTGTAGTTGTACCAAAGCAATGAAAACTTGTAAAGTTGAAATTTAAGTAATCAGGCTTTAAGTGTTAGTACATAAGGCTTAAAAGGTTGTAATTAAGAAAAACAACCCAAATGCTTTATAAAGTAGTATAGATATTAATTTAGAGTAAACTACAATTTTGGTCCCTGAGGTTTACCGGTTTCTTTGAAAATCGTCCCTAAACTTCAATAACTACACTGAGCGTCCCTGAGGTTTGCATTTTGCTTTGAAAATCGTCCATGATCACTAACTCCATTAAAAAAACTTAGATATGAAAATTACAACTAATTTAAAATTTTCTAAATACATCGATAATTGATTCATCTACAACCACAATTTAAGGTTTAACTTCAATACACGCGTTTTATTCTATGTACACAGTCTATAAAAGGGACGGGTGCTACTAAACCCCAATAACAATCACTATTTTCAAACCGTGGAAGACTTCACCAACTACTTACCCTCTTGTAAAACTATGGCTCATCTCTTCATAGTACTACTAGAATCATTTCCCCAACTGGAACCTGATGCACATGCCGACAAATAAAAATATTAGACTTAACGCCTAGTGAGCTCAAGAGTTTTCATCAGATATATATATATATATATATATATATATGTATATATATACAATAACTTTAAGAATGTTATTTAAATCATGATTTCCAAAATGATAATACGTTCAGTCTGAAAGCAACCAATACGAAATACATTAAATCTGAAAACAATCTTTTTTTCAACATCCACCCACTTCGTGATTAAAATCACAAAACAAAACGCTTCTTCGAATATAAGTCCAAAACACAAAACTCACGTAAAACATAACTGACACTTTAATAATCAAATATTGAAAACGTGAATAACTCTATCATCCAAAATATTCCAAAAATAGGGATAAAGTTCAGTATGGAAAACCCAAGAACATGAACGTATTATCATTTTGGAAATCATGATTTAAATAACATTCTTAAAGTTATTGTATATATATATATATATATATATATATATATATATATATCTGATGAAAACTCTTGAGCTCACTAGGCGTTAAGTCTAATATTTTTATTTGTCGGCATGTGCATCAGGTTCCAGTTGGGGAAATGATTCTAGTAGTACTATGAAGAGATGAGCCATAGTTTTACAAGAGGGTAAGTAGTTGGTGAAGTCTTCCACGGTTTGAAAATAGTGATTGTTATTGGGGTTTAGTAGCACCCGTCCCTTTTATAGACTGTGTACATAGAATAAAACGCGTGTATTGAAGTTAAACCTTAAATTGTGGTTGTAGATGAATCAATTATCGATGTATTTAGAAAATTTTAAATTAGTTGTAATTTTCAGTTTTCATCAGATATATATATATATATATATATATATATATACAATAACTTTAAGAATGTTATTTAAATCATGATTTCCAAAATGATAATACGTTCAGTCTGAAAGCAACCAATACGAAATACATTAAATCTGAAAACAATCTATTTTTCAACATCCACCCACTTCGTGATTAAAATCACAAAACAAAACGCTTATTCGAATATAAGTCCAAAACACAAAACTCACGTAAAACATAACTGACACTTTAATAATCAAATACTGAAAACGTGAATAACTCTATCATCCAAAATATTCCAAAAATAGGGATAAAGTTCAATATGCAAAACCCAAGAACATGTATAGCAATCCATACCCAAAACGTCACCAAACACATTGACTATAAAACTTCATAACCAAAATAACACCTTTCGGTGGCGGGGGAGACCCGATTACACAGTATGTGACGGAACACAAAAGTATGTTACATAACTATGTAGAAACCAAAACGTATGGATTATGTAACACCCTCAAATCTGAAAATAACAACTAATTTAAAATTTTATAAATACATCAATTAATGATTCATCTATAATCACAAATTAAGATTTAACCTCAATACACACATTCATTCTACACATACAGTCTATAATAAGGACGGGTGTTACTAAGACCCAATGATAGTCACTATCTCCAACTGCGGAAAACTTCACCAAATCTACTTACTCTCGTGTAAGTCTAAGGCTCAACTCTTCAAAACACTGCAAGAACCAAAACTCCAACTGGAACCTGATGCACATGCCGACAAATAAAAAGTTTAGGCTTAATGCCTAGTGAGCTCAAGAGTTTTCATTAGAGATCAATAAAGCATTTACTTTAAGAATGATATATAAAGTCACGATTTCCAAAATGCAATACATTTGATCTGAAAGCAACCGTAAACGAAATACATTAAATCTTAAAACAATCTCCTTTCATTATTCACCCTTTTCGTGATTAAAAATCATAAAACAAATACCTCTTTAAATAAAGCCAAAATCCAAAGCGCACGTAAAACATAACTAACATTTTAATGATCAAACACTGAAAACGTAGAGAATTCCAACTTCCACAACATCCCAATAACACGAATGAATCTCGATAACCAAAACCTTAAACATAGATAAATACCCATATTCAAATGTCTCCGAAAACATGGATTATAAAACTCCATAACCAAAACCTCACCTATTGGTGACGGGATAAACCCGATTACATTGTACGTGACGGAAACGCAAAGTAGGTCACATAATTATGTAAGAAATCAAAACATGTGGGTTACACATAAAATACCCACCGAGTTCAACTACTCCAAGTCTATTGCCCGAAAACATCAAGTCAACCACTCCAGGTCTATTCTTGAGAGTCCTCAAAACCGGGCACAATGGAATTACACCTTACTGTCCATGGGACGCTGCCCGACCGTATAGGCCCACACCCTACTTACCATGGAGCCCGATGCCTATTCCGTGCCAAATGGTGGACCAACTTCCCAAACAGGGACAGAGGAACATCGTGCCTATGGATCCATTGCACTAACTAAACCATTACATGACTCAAAACGAATGAATTATTGCATTCAAACATGCAATTCTCAACTAAGATGCAGTAAATGCAAATCTTAACCAAACGCTCAACATTGAGCAATTAAAATGGACAAGCGTCCTCAAAACCCAACAAAATCCAAACCGAGCCATAAGCTCAACAAATCCAAAGACCCAACGTCGAAATTCATAAAATGAAATCAAATATAATTAACCCGTACTTATATAAACCCATGCTCCAAAACATATAATTAACTCCAACGTAGTTTAGATTGGGACAAATCATTTTCCAAATGAGTTTACAACATTTATCCTTTCAAAACGTCCCGTAACACAAAACCATGCATTTCTCCAAAACACAAAATGAGATACGTCTTTACACAAAATCTACTTCCATAAATAAATCATTAAAATACCAAAATACATTATTTATTTATCATAATGCCCAAAATCCCAAAGATGTGTGCTAAATAAGTTTATAAAGTTAAACACTTTCAAAATAACCAAACTTATCTGCAGTTGACAATTTCATGTACGACACATAACACCTTAAAATAAACATTTTGGCATGTGCACCGTTTTCACAAATCAACTTGAGCTCACCTTGCTAGATTTAGGCTAAATCTAGATTTCACCCAACGAGCTCTTTTGAAGGCCGCTTGAATCCTCAAGCCGAGAACTTCCAAAACCTAGATTCATACATACCGAACCATAAATATCCATAAACAACCACATAGAAACATTCCCCAACATTATACCAAAATCCCTAAACGAGATCAAAACCCTAGTTTCTCCAAAACTAACAAATCCGAGATTTGATAAATCAAACACTAGGGAAACACCCAAAGAACATATATACCCTTAAATCAAAGAAGCTTACCATTAAAGATGACGAGACTTTCCGAGAACACCCAATCCAACACTTCAACCCGAGCTCCCAACCGTTGAACTTGATGAGGAAGATGAAGACGGAGGTTGTTAGTAAATTTCTTCACTATATGTATCTATACTACTTTATAAAGCATTTGGGTTGCTTTTCTTAATTACAACATTCTAAGCCTTATGTACCACCATTTAAAGCACATTACTTAATTTTCAAGTTTACAACCATTTAAAACATTATGTACACACTTTTAATGCATTTCACTTGAAAAAAGCAACACGGATGATTTGAATTTGAATTTCTTAAATACAACACAGATGACGCTTCCCTCAAAGTGTCGATTCAGGCTTACCTCCTTCTGAGATGACGCTTCGTCCTCCTCCAATGCAATGCTTAAATGTCTGTCGTTGGTCAGTTCCTGCTACGCTCATACACCGACTTCTGCTCTCAAGAGTTTTAGGGCTTGTTTTTCTCAAGTGGGTTCTTCTCAATCGATTTCTTCTCTCAAGGTAATCGGTCAGTTCGATTTCTGTTTTTGGGTTCGAAGCGACAATCTGTGTAATCGATTACCTAAATCAAACATCTTCAGGTAATCGATTTCTTTGATTTCAAACCCAAATCGTTTTACATTCTTCAGGCAATCTGTGTAATCGATTTCTTTGAAGCGACAATCTGTGTAATCGATTGTCGAAATCAAACATCTTCATGTAATCGATTTCATTGAAACCAATATTTTTGGGTCGATTTCTGTTTTTGGGTTTGATTTAGGTAATCGATTTCTGCTAAACCCAAAAACAGATTATGGCTATTTCTTCTGAACCCAAAAACAGATTATGGCTATTTCTTCTGAACCCAAAAACATATCATGTGCCAAATCGATTTCTTCTAATTTAATGGGTATGGCAGTTGGCAGTTGCAGCCCCAATCCCCAAATCGATTTCTTCTAATTTAATGGGTTATCTGTGATTATTGATTTAGAATAACCAAAATTGATGTTTTTTTTTTGTTTTTGGGATTGAAGTTTTTTGCACATTCAATTGAAGTTTTTTAGTTTTAATGAATCCCAAAGTTGATGTTTTTTGCACATTCAATTTGTTCTCTTTGAGACCTTTATCTAGCTTGGCTTGCATCTTTTGCAATTTCGTATTCTGCTCCAGAGAAGCTTTTACGGCAGCTGAAATGTCCCTCTCAATTTGTTCTTCAAGTTCTTGGAGTAGTGATTCAAAATACTGCAAAGGAAATCAACCCAATGTTACTAAACGCATATTAGTTGCATATTGTAACGGTCAACACTAACACTAATACATGCATCTGCTCAAAAGCATTTATACCATCATCATTGGGTATGGCAGTTGGCAGTTGCAGCCCCAAGCCCCAAATCGATTTCTTCTAATTTTAGTTTTAATGAATCTTTTTAGCTGTTTTTGATCTGGGTTCTTTCGATTTGGAAACTCAATCGCCGACCACCAGGGGGTTTCTTGACAAGTACGTTAGGCTTTTCTTCAAGGTCTGTTTCCTCAATGTTCATCTGGGTTTTGTTCTAATTCCACCCTAATCTGAGTTTCCATCTTGAATTTCTTCTCTTTCACAATGTCTGTTTCTTCAATGTCCACCTGATTTTCCATCTTTATTTTTTGGATTTTTTGCATTATATGAAGTTGAGTATGAATATTTTATGTTTCAATTAAATAAAACTTTTTAGAAGTTGGTTTCTTTTTTCAGAAATGAGCAAAACCCCGATTTAGAACAACTTTTTAGAAGTTGGTTTTCGGTTGTCATTAGCTCACCACTGTATGGATGGATTTTTAAAAAATCGATGTGTTTGAAATCGATGGATTTCAAACCTTTATTGGTTTGAATATAAACCTAAAACCCAGGTTTATAATGTCCACATGTTTTTTCAACCATTGTCAAGTGTTTCTTCTCAAGTTCGAATCATCAAAGGTTGGGTTCTCTTTCACAGGTACAAAACCTTTATTGGTCATATTTGAGCAATGAGGATTTTCAATGTTTGGGAAATTGGGAGTCGAGAGGTAAAAGCAACATCCTTGTTGTAATTGCGAGGTTGTATCAAAGTGTCCCGAGAGAAAATTCTAAATTACAAGGGAATGCAAGAAGCTTATAAAATGTTAACTTGTTGCAATGGTTGTTACTATTAAATGTTTTACGTTTGGTGATTAAATGATGATACAGTTGTGTTCAATGGTATCCTATTGCTTGTGTAGTTATTTCAGTGTACTTTCGGGGTGACTTAATTTCACACGTATAACGTCGGTTTTCCCATGTATATGTTGATGCATGAACCAGTACTATATTGGCAAATACATGTTCTGTTTTTGATCTTTTCTTGGTGCTTCAACATTGTTGTTTGTGTTAAAATAAAATCAGCCTGCTTTGATGTCGAGGAGCAGAAAAGTTGTTTTCAAAATGCAGTCTACCATCTTTATTAGTGATAGTTTTAGGAGCAGAAAAGTTGTTTTAAATGTTTTTGTGTACTCTGAAAATAGAAGTTTTTTTAATATGCTCTGTCATGCAGGTTTTCTTTAATCCTGAGATATACAATAGAGACTTTACGACTCCTTTACCTGCTGTAATATACAAGTGTATTCAGTCTGCACCAATTGACACAAGACGCTCCCTCCATAAGGTACAAGTTACCATTTGCGGGTACCAATTTTTTAATTAAATATTTGTGGGTACCATTCGACTTGTATATATTTGTATCTAAAATCAGCAAGATTGTATATATGCTTGTAACCCATGTGTGTTTTTTTATTTACTGGTGCAATTCGTTATCTAATTTATCCTTAGTTTTAGTTTTTAATTTTAGTAAACTTTGTATATGCATTCAAGATGAAATCTTAAATTGGATTAGCATTCAGATTCTTTTGGCTTGACTTGTTTAGAATTGTGTTTGACTATTCTTTGTGTGGGGTGCTTTTCTTTCTTTTTAATTTTTTTTTTTGGGGGGGGATACTATCACTTTCATCATGTAAATGCTATTAAAATGCTTAACCAACACTCTGTGCATTTGACATCATTATTTTGGTGCTACTTTTGGTTCGTATTTGACTTCAAACAAAGGTTTTGATAAACAACCGCATGCTTTGGTGTCACGATTCTGCAATGCTTGCATAATCTGAATTTGAACCGACAATTTTCAGAATATAGTATTGTCTGGAGGATCAACCATGTTTAAAGACTTCCACGGAAGGTTACAAAGGGAGGTAAAGAAGATTGTGGGTACTCGTGTTCTTTCTCCAGAGGCAAGATCTAAAAGTGAAGTAAAAGTAAGTGTAATATAGGGTTGGGTTTAGGGGAAAACCAAAAAAAATGAGGAGCACCCTAATAACCATTCATTTGTCCCGTATGCACCTATGCATGAAAGTAATTTGTCTGGTGTGCACATGTGCATAAAATGCACACGTGCATAGAAACCAAGAAACAATTTCAATTACTTTTATGCACATTGCATGCCATCCAAATGAATGATTATTAGGTTGTTTCTCAGTTTTCTATTTTTTTGTGTTTTTCCCCTTGACCTGAGTCTTGATTGATAATATATCATTGTTAATGCCAAATAAGCTGCTATTAATTTTGGTTTCTGGCACAACCGGTTGAAGTTAGCGTAGTAAGCCATCCTATCCAGAGACATGCCGTATGGTTTGGAGGCTCTATACTTGCATCAACACAATAATTTTATGCGGTATTTATTTATTATCTTGATCAACGGCCAAAATCCTACCTTAGTATTTGAATTTCAGATTGGTTTAGTACTGGGTAGTTTTTGTGCTATTTTAGGCAAATGGTCATCTTTTTGGAATAAAACCAAGACGACGATTCGGTTTAGAACTCTTTCTCCCAAGACGACTCTTCGTTCTCCAATACAGAAGTATGCAGAGCTTTTTCATCGCCTCTTGACCTCTTCTCAGGTTACAAATCACCAGGTACGATTTCACAGTTTGTTTTTGTCAATCCATTGCTTATCGGGTTCAAACCTTTTTCTCTCAATTTAATTTAAATATGTATCCTTTAAAATCAGTAATTAGTCATATATCATAGTCTCTTTACATGTACCCAACAGTTGCTTATATGAATATGGTTTACAGAATTATAACGAAAAGCTGTTTTTTTTTCTTCTTGATTAAGTTGCTATTTGAATCGCTTTTCATAGAACTATAGATTCTTTTTAGCAATATCATTATTAGTGTGTATCATTCTGGAATATGTTCAACAACATTGTATTTCAAGTTTGAGGTGGAAAATAAGCCAGCCAGAGGAGTTTACCATGTAGATTTTTAGAAGTGTTTTCTACTTTCTATTTGTACTTGTGCTTCCATGACATCTGTTGATCTATCTACTTCCTACTTCCTAGCAGTGCATCAATATTGGATCCTGCAGTTGTTTTTGGCATGCTCTTTGGTAGTAATTTGTTTGAGGATTATACAGGGAAACTATATGTGACTTCCATACTTGCTCCAACTCTTACATATGTTGTATCAGAAGCTCATGGTTCATTCTTTGTACAGTTGTTACAAAAGGAGAGGGAAATGAAGCTCAACAATTCTAAAAATCGTCTTGGGCCATTTGTTGAAGAAAAACTATAAATTGGGCAATGTGTATCAAAATTCTTAGGGTTTAGGGTGGTGTTATGGCCTGATGCTAATGTGTGGAGTATTGGTGTTGATCAATGTCTTTATTTTGGGTTGTTTTAGGGTTATACAATAAAAGTGTTGTAAGCATTTGCGGTGTGTTAGATGATATGGTCTTCAAAAATGTAAATCAATATAGTATTAGGCCTCTTTTTAGAGATTTCTCAAAACATTTTTGGGTAGGTGGTTTTTCTTTTGTAAAAATAGATAGATATGTCCTTATTTGTTTTGTAATTTTTAATTTGTTTTGAATAAAATTTACATGGCTTATGCCCCCTTTAGCCAAGAAAATAGTAGTTTTATTTTGCTTATTTGGTAAAAATGGTTTTAGTTTTGGTGGTATGAGCGTCACATCTTATAAAAAGGTTCAGTTTTTTAAAGAATGCACATGTTTATTTAAAATAGGAAAGGTTCAGTTTGTAAAAAGAATGCACACTTAAACACTTTGAACGTCCTATTAACCACTTTTGTTGTAATGAACTCAACATGACAAGCTTGAACAATCCATTTATTTTTCATTGAGAATTTCAACCCATAAACGTTAAATGAATCTTATGGTAGTCATAGTTTTAGAATATGGATTGTTGATTTCGCTTGTCATCATGTTGGCAAGATATTTTTTCGCAAAAGTTCATCTATTTTCGTTTAAATATAACATGTTCCAATTCAAACCGAAGAAAAAAACAAATTTTCATTTGCCTTGGCTTTTACTAGGGCAATCAATAAATTAAGCTAATGGACTAACAATTCCGAATGCAATCGTAACTGGTATGTTTGCTTATATTGATTCAAACTTTACATCCCGCCGTATTGCGCGGGTACGCAACTAGTTTCAATAATACATATAAATATTACAACGAAAGTAATAATCAAATGTAATCAACAAAATGATTAGATAACGGATATAAGGGAATCGACTAAAAGAATTAAAACGAATAAACCGTATATCGATTCAAACGATGTTGAGGCTCGTGTTGAACACGATTCCCTTAAACAGATTCACGTCCTGTTCCCAGGGTACAACAGCATGAGCAGATGTACTGCCGGATATTTCTACTTGCCTGAAAATTCGCTGAGAAGAGAGCCGTATGCAGAGAAAATTAGAGAGGAGAAGTATCGATTGGTTTTTCCGAGGTGTGTTTGGAATGACCCAGACTCCTCTATTTATACTCGAAAACAAAACTGACAGATTAATATTTTATTAATCAGTAATTAACTGACCATTAAGCATATTAATCTTCCTATTTATTGAGTATCAAAAGGGAGTTACAGAAAACCCGAAACAGTGAATTTCGCAAAAACCAAGTTGCGCGAGCACAAGATTTCGGAGCGGCATTCGTGTCCGCAGGTCGCGCCCATGCACAAGTTCGCCGATTTTAGCCTACGAAAGCCACAATCGGCACCCCCCCTGCGCGCGGGTAGGTGATGGAGTAAAACCAAACAAAGAGCTTGTAAGCTCCTTCCACATCTAAGGTTATAAACCTCATAAACTTTGGTCCTCCTTCCTATGTGGGACAAGTTCCCACACCCACTTGGTTTTGCCAATTTTCATCCCAAACACTCAACTTTTAGCATCGATATCTCATTCACACATATTCCGTTTTGGACACACAATATATCGTTTCGAAACTCTCATATACGAGAACACAAACCCACGAAGAGTTAGATATATACAATATATATACATGTATTTAATTGTATCCAAAGTAAGTAAAAAATCACATTTTTACTAAAAATTTTCCAACAATCTCCCACATGAATGGAGATCGATCTTTGCATACGAAAATTTCCCTACGAAATTTCCAATGGTCGAATCTTGCATAGGATAGGTAGGTATTATCCTTTGAACCTTCCCTTGTGAAACACACTTAGCCTCCTAGCTGTCAGTAGACTCGATGTCCTTGAACTGAACTGCCATTTATGTAGGAGACAATACATTTCACACAAAATTCTTCCTAACAAGGTCATATCCTCATAGTCGTGTTCGTTATGGTCATGAACACTAGCCTGGTTCAGCGAGAGCTAACAGGAATTGAGCCCACACAATTCCCTTCGAAGCGACCCCACTTCTCTCTCACATAGGTGATCTTCTATGATCATTAAAAGCTATACGCTTAGCCTCATTTTCACTTATTCCAGTATTGGAATAGGAAGTTTATTAACTCCCCCACATTGACCTCTATTATTCATACAACTAGGTTGTCCTTTTGAACCCAGATCTTGGAATCTCCAGTCTTCTGGGTAAGGTTTCCTTTGCATGAGTTACTCATTCAAGGGCTCTAGTCCCATTCCTTTCGACGACTTATAAACCAAATCTCTACTTAGGCCTTTTGTAAGCGGATCCGCAATGTTATCCTTTGACTTCACATAGTCAATCGTGATAACTCCAGTAGAGAGTAATTGTCGAATCGTATTATGTCTACGTCTAATATGTCTGGATTTCCCATTATACATTGTACTTTGAGCTCTACCAATCGCCGATTGGCTATCACAATGTATACATATGGCCGTTACCGGCTTAGGCCATTTGGGAATATCTTCCATGAACTGACGTAGCCATTCTGCCTCTTCACCACATTTATCCAAGGCAATAAATTCAGATTCCATCGTGGATCTGGCTATAACAATTTGCTTGGACGATTTCCAAGATATAGCCGCACCTCCAAGTGTAAACACATATCCACTTGTTGATCTGGAATCCTTAATATCATATATCCAATTTGCATCACTATAACCTTCGATTACCATTGGATATTTTCCATAATGTAGTCCATATTCACGTGTGTATCTTAGATATCTTAACAATCTAGTAATACTTTTCCAGTGTTCTAAACTGGGATTACTAGTATACCTACTTAGCCTGCTCACTGCATATGCTAAGTCAGGTCTAGTACAACTCATAAGATACATCAAACTGCCAATTATTCTTGAGTATTCTACTTGTTCAACACCTTCCCCTCTATTCTTATATAGATGTTGACTAGTATCAATCGGAGTTCTAGCTATACTAGTATCTCCTTCATTGAATTTCTCAAGAATCTTGTCTACATAATGTGTTTGATTTAACACCATACCATTTTGGGTTCTTGTGATTTTTATCCCAAGAATCACATCCGCTAAACCCAAATCTTTCATGTCAAATTTAGATTTTAACATATCTTTTGTGGACTTTATCATTTTTTCATCGCTGCCAATGATAAGCATATCATCAACATATAAACACAAGATGACATATCCATGAGTGGTGTCTTTCATGTAAACACATTTATCACACTCTTTTATCTTAAAACCGCTTTCTAACATGGCTTGATCAAACTTTTGATGCCATTGCTTTGGAGCTTGCTTTAGGCCATACAAGGATTAAGTTTACAAACCTTGTTCTATTGTCCCGGGGCAACGAATCCCTCAGGCTGCTCCATATAGATTTCTTCTTCTAAATCTCCGTTTAGAAAAGCAGTTTTCACATCCATTTGGTGAATTTGCAGATTTCTAATAGCTGCAATAGCTAACACCAATGTAATGGATGTTATTCTTGTCACCGGCGAATAAGTATCAAAGTAATCTAGACCTTCCTTTTGTCTATATCCTTTAATCACTAATCTCGCCTTGTATTTGTCAATAATGCCATCAACTTTCATCTTTCTTTTAAAGATCCAACGGTAACCTAGTGGCTTACAACCCGGTGGTAGGTCCACTAGTTCCCATGTATGATTTTGTAAGATAGATTCTATCTCACTATTGATGGCTTCTTTCCATTGAGGTCCCTCCGAAGACGTGACCGCCTCACGATAGGTTTTAGGTTCACTTTCCACCACGTAGGTGAGAAAATCAGGACCAAATGATTTTTCAACCCGAGCCCGTTTACTTCTTCTAGGTTCTACATCTTCTTCATAAGATGGAATTTGTTCATCCGCTCGAACAATTTCTTTGCCTTTAGAAGATGAAGTTTGATTTTCCTTGTTTAAACAAGGAAACATATCCTCGAAGAATGAAACATTTCTTAACTCCGTAATTGTATTCTTGTGTATCTCGGGATTTTTAGATTCATACACAAGAAACCGATAAGCACTACTATTTTGTGCATATCCAATGAATACACAATCCACTGTTTTAGGTCATAACTTTTGTACCTTAGGAGGAGGTACAACCACTTTAGCTAGGCACCCCCACACTCGTAAGTACTTGTAAGATGGTTTTCTACCCATCCAAAGTTCATACGGGGTCTCATCTTTTTTCTTGCGGGGTATCTTATTTAAAAGATAATTAGCCGACAAAATAGCTTCCACCCACATGTTCTGACTTAGGCCAGAACTTATCAACATGGCATTCACCATTTCTTTCAAGGTGCGATTCTTTCTTTCAACAATACCGTTTTGTTGAGGTGAGTAGGGTGCTGTGAATTCATGTCGAATTCCATTGTTAGAACAAAATTCAGCAAACGGTGAAACATATTCACCTCCCCTATCACTTCTAACAACCTTGATTTTCTTGTTAAGTTGATTCTCAACTTCATTTTTATACAAGACAAACTTGTCTATTGCTTCATCTTTACTTTTAAGTAAATACACATAGCAATATTTCGTACTATCATCGATAAACATGATGAAGTATTTGTTCCCACCTCTAGTAGGAATTGATTTTAAATCACACACATCAGTGTGAATTATATCAAGGGGTTCGGTTTTTCTTTCAATCGATTTGAAAGACGTTCTAGTAAGTTTGGATTCTACACATGTGGGGCACTTGTGATTTGAGTCAAAATCAAATTTTGGTATGCAGTTTAATTTAATTAAGCGTCGAATGGAGTTATAATTTACATGTCCTAAACGTCCATGCCAAACATTTGGAGATTCAAGCAAATAAACAGAACTTGAAATAGTTTTATTCATTTCATTGAAAAATATTGTATTTAACTTGAACATATCATTCAAAGCATTTCCATTACCCACATGCATACCACTTTTGGACAAAACAAATTCGTCTGACTCAAACACTAGTTTGAAACCAAACTTGTTTAACAACCAACCCGAAACGAGGTTCTTTCGAAGTTCCGGGACGTACATAACATCCTTAAGCTTAAGCTCTTTCCCGGAAGTCATCTTCAAAATGACGTCTCCAATACCTTTGACATCGGCGGTGGCGGCATTTCCCATAAAGAGCTTTTGCTCAACATCAACATCCTTGTAAATGTTGAAGTTTCTCTTGTCATGACACACATGACGGGTCGCTCCGATATCAATCCACCATTCTCTAGAGTTTGCACCAATCGCATTCAACTCCGAGACCATGGTCGTGGGATCTGTGATCATTCCCACCACATACTCGTTCACCATCGTGGAAAACAAATTTCATGTGAACGCAATCTCTATCTGTTTACAAAAAACAGAAAAAGAATTGAATCAAATACAAATTTGATTGATAATCCTTTTATACAAAAAATAAAGGTCTTAAATCAAAAACTCGTTTTAGAATTTGTTTACAAAATCGAAATAAATCGATTTAAAACCTTTTTCCACAAAAACGAAACAAAATCGATTTGGAATTTTTCTTTACAAAATCGAAACAAACTCGAGTTTAAATTTCGTTTCCACAAAACGAAACAATCTTGACTTAGAATCTCTTTCCACAAATTGAAACAAACTCAATTTAAATCGATACAAAAAACGATTTAGATTCTATTTCCACATAATCGATACAAAATCGATTTAGAATCTTTCGAGACAAACATACACAAAACATAAAAAGAATTAAATCGAACCAACGTCGATAGAAATTCTTTTTCACATAAACGAATTAATCGAAACAAACTTGATTATCAATCCGTTTATACCCTTGAATCGAGACAAAACTCGATTCTTATCAAATCGAATTAAATTCGATATAAAGTCTGTTTACACAAAACAGACAACCAATTAAATCGAGCTAAACTCGATTCAACTTACGTGTACAATTAGTACCACGAAAATAATCTGTTTACACAAAACAGAATAAGATACCACACGAATTAATCTGTTTATAAAAAACAGAGAACCAAATTTATCAAGATAACTCGATACTGAATCTGTTTAAGATTGTTAGTAAATTTCTTCACTATATGTATTTCAATAATACATATAAATATTACAACGAAAGTAATAATCAAATGTAATCAACAAAATGATTAGATAACGGATATAAGGGAATCGATTAAAAGAATTAAAACGAATAAACTATATATCGATTCAAACGATGCTGAGGCTCGTGTTGAACACGATTCCCTTAAATAAATTCACGGCCTGTTCCCAGGGTACAACAGCGTGAGCAGATGTACTGCCGGATATTTCTACTTGCCTAAAAATTCGCTGAGAAGAGAGCCGTATGCAGAGAAAATTAGAGAGGAGAAGTATTGATTGGTTTTTCCGGGGTGTGTTTGGAATGACCCAGACTCCTCTATTTATACTCGAAAACAAAACTGACAGATTAATATTTTATTAATCAGTAATTAACTGACCATTAAGCATATTAATCTTCCTATTTATTGAGTATCAAAAGGGAGTTACAGAAAACCCGAAACAGTGAATTTCGCGACTTACCACGCGGGTAAAGTCGCGACACAACCCGTGTGATGCACTGTTACAGTGCCTGTAACATCCGGAAATTCGCAAGGTAAGTATTTTGTCTTCTTAAATGCATTTATTTCGCTTATGTGAGAATATGTGTCTTGGTGTACATTTCATGATCATTATTATGTCTAAATGTCATATAATTAAATTACCTTCGTTAATCGTTCAAACCTTGTGCTCGTTATAGTTTTCGGTTGAGTTTTGGGTTATTTTTGGGTGACTCGCGATTGTACCCCGTGATTGTGCCCTTGGCACTATCGCGGAGGGCACTATCGCCGAATCTGTACCGAGAGTTCAGGGTGGGTTGCGATTGTACCCCGCGATTGTGCCATGGCACTATTGCGCGGTTTGTACTGCATGTGGTATGGTGCTCACGATTGTGACTTGTGATAGTGCCAATGGCACTATCGCCGTCGGGGGCAGTGTCTTAAATGAACCCTTATCAGATTTCAACCTCATTTCTCTCAAATACTATCTTTTGGTTGCGATTTTGGAGCTTCCATTCCAGCCTCCATTCTCCACTTTCCAAACCCTAGCTCTCATTAATATTAACTTTTGGTGGTTGGGTTTTGGATTCAAGCATTAAACTCACCTCAAGAAAGATTCTAGGGTTTCTCAAAGTACATCTCCTCATCTTCAAGTCTCACCTTCTCAAATCTAGGGTTTTCATCTTTTCTAGGTTTTGGTACAAAACCTAGATTGTGAGTTTACTAATCTTTGTTAAAACTAGATACACATCATTATCTTCTACTTGTTAATATTAATGCATTTCTTAAATGTTCATGTTTATTGTTCAAGTATTTGGGGTTTTTCCCACGGATTTATGTATATGAAAGTGACCATGGTTTATATGTGTATATCTTGGTATGTTGATGATTCCTACTTGGAATGCCTTTTGGCGACCTTACATTCTAGTGATGGATTTGGTTGATATTTGAGTTAAGTGTTGAAATTGCATGTTTAGGATGGTAATGTTGTGTTCATGATTGATATCCGAATATGTTGGGTTGTAACACATCTTGAGACCTCCTACTTGCAAAATGTGGACGAACCAAGTCAGTGATTCACTATATGGATGTAGGTGGGTAACATTTGGGGAATTTCCTAAGTGGTAGTCCCTTATGTGCCTAGACCTCCGCCGTCGGGAATTTCCTAAGCGGTAGTCCTCGATGCGTGTCGGGCCTTTGGGTTGCCTTGGTTATTTGGCTTCAAGGTGCATCGCCTCTTTGGGTGAACCTGATTTGGAGATATGGGTCGCTCCCGTTGACTCCACACCTACGTGATTAATTGGTTAACTGTTGATAAGAACTGTAACTATTTCTGACATGTTTTTACTTGTTCAACTCACTAGGCTTTTTGGCCTAACACTTGTTTGGTGTCGATGTGTATCTCAGGTGTTAACGGCGCTGCTCCTAGGCAAGGTTAGATGCTTTGGGCAAGAGCTTGGGGTTTTTGGCACTTGAACTGTTGTTGGAAGAATTGGGTTTATAGATTTGTAATCTCTTTTCTAGAGTTAGAAATTAGATTAGTTGGTTGTTATTTATTTACCCGTTACATTACAAATTGTGATTAAACAGGTTATTTGTATATTTCCCCATTTTTGGGAGGCTCTTGCTATGGCAATTTTATACCACTTCTTCTCTTTTGGAAAGTTTTTGTTATCCCTATTTTTAGGGTGTTACAGTGTTTGTCGCGACTTACGGCGCGGGTAAGCCCGCGGCTTAACCCGCGTGATCCACAGTTTGTCCAACTCTAGTGTTTTTGCGAGTTACCACGCGGGTAAACCCGCGGCATGACCCGCGTAATGTACTGGATCAAAACCAAAAAAATTCGCAAAAACCAAGCTGCGCGAGCACAAGATTTCGGAGCGGCATTCGTGTCCGCAGGTCGCGCCCATGCACAAGTTCACCGATTTTAGCCTACGAAAGCCACAATCGGCACCCCCCCTGCGCGCGGGTAGGTGATGGAGTAAAACCAAACAAAGAGCTTGTAAGCTCCTTCCACATCTAAGGTTATAAACCTCATAAACTTTGGTCCTCCTTCCTATGTGGGACAAGTTCCCACACCCACTTGGTTTTGCCAATTTTCATCCCAAACACTCAACTTTTAGCATCGATATCTCATTCACACATATTCCGTTTTGGACACACAATATATCGTTTCGAAGCTCTCATATAGGAGAACACAAACCCACGAAGAGTTAGATATATACAATATATATACATGTATTTAATTGTATCCAAAGTAAGTAAAAAAATCACATTTTTACTAAAAAAATTTCCAACAAAGGTTTTGTGACTCAAGCTCCCAACTAGCTAGATTGTGAGTAATCATGTGGTGTGGGGAGGAAAACCCCCCAAAATAGGTTAGGGTTCGGTTTTGGGGTTTGGGAGAGAAAAGGGGAGAAGATAGAAATGAGAAATGAGGGAAAATTGGTGAAAAATCGCACATTTAACCCACTGGTACACGCAAACTATAGTGACTGGCGATTATGCCAGTGGCACAATCGCTGGCACAATCACCAAGCATGTACCGTGAGCTCCTCAGCTTCGGCGATAGTGTTAGGCTATTGTGCCCTCGGGCACAATCGTTGGCATGGTCGCCCGGGTGTCCCCGAACTCCAAAAATCCGACTTTTCAACGCCCAAACTCCCGATACTCCGAGGGAATTTAAACAATACATTCCCCAACAAAACCCCACTGTTTACAAGTCACAGAAATGTCCGGGTGACATTTACTTACCAAAAATTACGGGCATTACAGATTATACTCATAAAACATATCGAGCACAACTCCTCTGAGTCTATTGCTCGAAAACTTCAAGTCAACTACTCTGAGTCTATTCCTGATAGCTCCAAAACAGGGGAACCCAGTTCCAAAACGGGAACTTATGCACAAGGGAATTACATCTTACTGTCCATGGGACGTTGCCCGACCGTATAGGTCCACACCTTACTTACCATGGTGACCCGATGCCTATTCCGTGCCAAAGTGGTGAACTTGTCCAAAACGGGACAAAAGAACATCGTGCCTATGGATCCATGATAGGTCGGGTTTACACCCTTCCCACACGAACCGCAAGTGTACGGTGTCGACTCAAGTAATATGTACGTAAGTACGAGTATCGAACCGTGGGAACTTGGTATTAATTACCACAAATCTATATCAATTATTAACTAGACTTAACATGAAGAGGTTGTTAGCGAATTATTTTTAAGAGGATTTATTTATATGATTAACAGAAATGAACAATGAACAACGAGATAACAATTACGGTAAAAGAAGTTGAGGGTTGGTTTCATAAAAGGATTTGTACTAAAAACCTGGTTTGAACTGAATAAGATGTTAAAATAATTCAATGAAACTTTAATAAAGTGACTATTACCCTTTTTCAAGCAATAACAATACTAGCAAACAACAATGACATTTCTTTTCTCAAACTCAAAAATCAAGGTGGGTTGCTCATAAATTAACGATTAAAGATCTATGGAGAAAATGGTATATCTCTATCTTATTTTCTCCATAGGCATACAACGAACACATCTAACCACTTTACTCTCCTCTCGTAGAGTTAAGTGATCAAGAGATATCCACATAGCTGATCAGACTATAAAGATTCTATTCAAAATTAATCATATGCTTCATTGAAAAGAAATAAAAACCATTTGTCTACAACTCAAACCATAAGTTTAGAGAACATCACCCATTAATCCACCAACCCCCAACATGAATTGATTAGCTCATGTTGGGGTCAAAGAAAATGATAAATAAAATGAAAAAATACTCAGATCTAAACATTGTTCTTAAGATAAACAAAATTCATTCAAAAGTTTAACACTCCCTGAGATCTTTAATCTAGCAGCAAGGTTGTACAAGATCCAGGATCCGTTTCCACTGAGTTTTCCCACCTTTTTGTCACGTCCGTGCCTTCGTTTTCTCTTCCAAAATCGCCTCCTGTCGCCGCCGTCAGTTCTCTGCTGTTCGATAATGATTAACCCTAGTAGCAACAAGTGAATAAACCAATCCAGGCTTTTTCGCGACTTATGCCGCGAGTTAGGGTCGCGGCACAACTCGCCCGCGTCTCCTCTCCACATACTGCTTCTTTTGTCCTCTTCTTCCATCAACACGTGAACTGGCTCTTAAATCGAGGCTTTAAAAGAAAACTTATCTTTTCCACTACTTGCCTTAATCTGACATTTTCTTAATAAAAGCATTAGTAATTACCATTATTTTACTCAAGAACTTGCAAACTTCAACTTAATTTTAGAGAATAAATAATGTCAACTGTGACATTATCAATCCATTGCACTAATTAAAACATCACATGACTCAAAACGAATGAGCTAACGCATTCAAAACATGTAATTCTCAAATGGACGCAGTAAATGCAAATCGTAACAAAACGCTCTACATTGAGCTATTAAAATCGGACAAGTGTCCCCAAGACCCAACAAAATCCAAATCGAGCCATAAGCCCAACAAATCCAAAGACCCAACGTTGAAAATCATAAAATGAAATCAAACGTAAACAACCCGACTTTATGTAAACCCATACTCCAAAGTATATAATTACTTCTAACATAGTTTAGATTGGGACAACTCATTTCCCAAATGAATTATATCATTTACTCTTACAAAAACATCCCGTAATACAAAATCAACACTTTTCTAAAACACACCATAAAATGCATTTATGCTCAAACCATACCTCATGAAGTAAACCATTAAAATACCAATGTGTATGTTTTGTTTGTCAAAATGCTCAAAACCCCAAACGTGAGTGTTTCACAAAGTTTATAAAACTAAACACTTCAAATAATCATGATTTTCCAATTAATCAAACAGTTAATAATTTAATGTAAAACATGAAAACACTTTAAAATATGCATTTGGGCATTTACACCGTTTTCACAAATTAACCTGAACTCACCTTGCTAGGTTTAGGCTAAACCTAGATTTCACCCCAACTTGAGCTTCCTTGAAGAAATCTGAATCCTCCAGCCAAAACTTCTAAAACCTATATCCACAAGATTCCAACCATAAATATTCATTTTAACTATATAGGATCGTTCCCCAAACATTTTACATGAAGATTTCATCATATCTCAAAACCCTAATTTCCATAATTGAATAAAGGATAAGATGAGATGGGGCTCTAACTTGCTTCCAAATCCTAGCCAACATGTGATAGATCACTTAAGATCCTCAAAATCGACATCTTGAATTCTCCAAGACCCAAAATGAGGGAAGGGTTTTCGTCTTGAGATGGAGAAGAAATGAGTTGGGGAAGAACAAATGAATTTGGGGTTGAAAGTCGGGGTCTTAAACCAGCCTGGGCCAATCGCGATTGTGCCCTGCGCACTCTCGCGGGCACTCTCGCCTGCAATGTACCGAGGGCTCACCCCTCCATGCAACATTGCCCCGACGATAGTGACACATGTCACAGTCGTCGGGCATTGTCGTTCAGACTGTGCAGGGCCCTGTAATCTCCTCTCTTTCGCACTCGGATGATTATAAGCACTCAAAACTCTAAACTACAACCAAAGCACCAGAACAATGATTGCATTCACTCACACTTCTAATTGATCAGATCAGAAGAATGATTAAGAGCACTCAAAGGTCTAGCATCGTAGAGAAAAATCCAAACTGATGATTGTAGATACTCAAGTTGCTAATCCAATCTAATCAGAGACTAAATACAAACACCCAATGTCTGAAAAATCTTGACTGAAATGAGTTCCTGTGAAAATTTTGATCAATTGCTAAAAATATGTGACCAACAAATAATAAGAATTATATCACATATGCATTACACGAAAAATCTTGGGAACAGGGCAAACTTGTAGCAAATTGGGTTATGAACAGTAACTTTTCACATACCACATGAACTTACTTTTCGCAGACCAACAATTCGCAGACCATTAAGCATTGAAGTCCACAACTCGCAAGTGGCATAAGTCATAACATCACTTTTCGCATAGGCTGGCATGCGAATTCCTACTTTTCGCAAGCGCTTTCATGCGAATTCCTCAATTTTCGCATGTGCTTACGTGTGAATTCTTAACTTTTCACAGGGTACTGCATGCGAATTTCATCTTTTCACATACCCTTTTATGCGAATTCTACACTTGGAAAAATTTCATCATCAAAGCATTTCGCACAACATTTTGCGAATTATACACTTAGTCGCAAAAAGAATATTGAGCTTTTCGTACATGCTTACAACTGGGAAGCCTCTTTTCGCAGACAAAGCTTGCGAATTCTGACACTTTACGCACATAAAGGTTTGCAAATTCTTGAACTTTTCGCATACAACTTAACACAGTAACTTGCGAATTCCTAGCTTTTCGCATCAAATTCCATACTTGATAAAAAGTGTTGTACCACATATGAAGCTTGCGATATCTTCAAGAACTTGCGAGTTCTTGGGATCTTGTGAATTCTTGTGTCTGTAAATAAAAAAAATCATAAAATCTTCTTTAAATCTTCGAATTTCGAGGTCAAATTTTGTACACATGTTCGAAATTGACATTTGAACACTTTTGTAGTTGATGATCTTCAACAAGAACGTCTCTAAGGTAGCGTTTGGTACGCAGACTGGACGAGACGGGACTAAATGTCTGTCCCACGTTTAGTTTAGGTTTAAAATCATATGTTTGAAAGAGGGTAGTATTGTAATCTTACATTTAGTCCCATGTTGTTCCACCTATTTTAGTGGAACTAAAAAACTTAAGTTTTGTCCCATGAAATCTGATTTTTGTCCCATGTTGTCCCATGTGATTTTTGTCTCATGGCATACCTAACATGGACTATTTTTTTGTCCCGTTTTGTCCCATTCAGTCTGCGTACCAAACGCACCCTAAAAAGGAAATCGATCATCAAACAGTAAAAAGAAACTTTCGAACCAAAATCCTCAAATTCGATCAATTCTTCCACATCTTGTAGAAATTGAAGCTTGTAACTGACTCCAATAGATTCGCCTATATCATCTGAATCAATTTTGCATCATCGCTCATCCAAATTAGCATCAATTCAAATATTTCGGGGAAAAAAATAATCAACACACTGTTCATGCGAAAAGGTTTACTGTTTTGTTGACAAAATCATGATCTTGATCGAATCGATGAATAAATCTTCGATTTAGGCTCTGATATCACTTGTTAGGTCCATAAATCACAATTTAATCAATGTAAATTGATAACAAGATATGAATTAGGAGGAATTGATTGTTTATTCACACAATCTAGAGAGAGGAAGAGTTTCTCTCTCTAGAAACACTTAGAGATGCATGCGGCTACATTGTGAATGAATGAGTTACAAACAAATTACAAAGCAACTCCTGTTTATACCCTATCATCCTTGTTTATATTTAAGCCCAAACCCGATGCTAGATACAAAGCCCAAAACACAATTAATGAGGCCTTTACAAAACTTCCATTAAAATATTACATTCATCTCAAACAGATTTTCCATTTTGGTGAATCCAACATTGATTAAATATATTAAAATATTTCATTCATCTATTAAAATATTAGTTCTCTCTCTAAATATCTACTTTCAAAGTTTTATATTGATGCTCCATTTAGTAAGATTTTCGAAGTTATCTCTATATTTAGAGAAAAACTATTTCTCTCTCTTACTTTCTCAATTTTGGGGAATTTGTTGGAACTTATAACTTAAAATCCCCATTTTCTTTATTTTGGAGAAGATGTTGGAGATGTTCTTAAGGGGGGTTTGGTTCACCGAATGGAATTTAAATCCATCGGAGGAATTTGACTTTGAAAGAATTGTAATGGAATTTGACCATTCGTTTGGTTGGTATGAATTCGATTCATTCACTTAAGCCAAGGAATGATGAATTCCTTAAATTGTGGAATTAGAAGGATTTCGTAACTTTTATTACGTGAACCAAACATGAGTTTGAAATTTGGTCAATGGAATTGGTCATTCTAATTTCTTTAAATTCCTTCCAATTCCATGAATCAAACAGACCCTTAGGGGGCGTTTGGTTCACATAATGGAATTTGATGGAATTAGAATCCATTGAAGGAATTTGACTTTGAAGGAAATTGGAATGAAATTTGATGGAATTTGACCATGCGTTTGGTTGGTATGAATTCAATTTCTTCACTTAAGACAATGAATGATGAATTCCATAAATTGTGGAATTCAATGGAAATGGAAGGATTCCGTAGCTTTCATTTCGTGAACCAAACATGGGCTTGGAATTTGGTCATTCCAATTCCTTTAAATTCTTTCCAATTCCATGAAACCAAACAGACCCTTAGAAAGTTCTCTAAAATTTGAGATTTTTACAAGCTATATCATCTTTTCTATATTTTAACATAACATATAGTATATCTGTTGGAACAACAAAATGTTAAACTCTCAGTTTGGTTCCTAAGAGTATCTCCAACAGCATTGCTAAAATAGAAAAAATGGGTTTTTATTCTCTAAACCTCTCCAACAACTTTGTTATCTTGTTTGCTATAATTGAGAAAAGTTGAAAATTTTCCAAGTTTAGAGAATTATCTAAAACTTGATGGTAGGAGAGAGAAATAGTTATTTTATTTAATTTCACCAATGAAATTCAATTTTTATTATTTTATATTAAGATTTTTTTAAAAAGTGTATTGGGATGATACATTATAGAATACTAGAAGCGTACTCGCGTAATACAGCGAGATACATCACGATTTTAATATTTCATTTAATTTTTTTGTTGATTTACAGTACGATTTTGGATGGTTATGAGAAAGTGATAATATATATTTTTTTAAATTTGTTTAATTTAGGTTTAATAATATAATGTTTTTTATATTAAAAAAATTAAGTATTTTGTTAAAATTCAATGATTATCTTAAATATTTTAATGACATCTAAAAAAAATAACCAATTACATATTTAATAATATAATTAAAACAAATTTATAGTAATATAATATATTAATTAATAGTGATACATGGTAAGGTCTGCATAAAAGGAAAGTTCTGCACATACCAAATTGGTGGGTGTTAGAAGTCTGCAGTAGTAATATGTATCTTGTGCTTTGATACTTGTAAATTAAGAGATTTTTAAAATTTTGCATAAAATGATGGTACCTTGTGCCTAATAATTTGTATTTAAAAGTTTTTTATCCGTGCTTTATAATATAATATAGATATAGATTATAATAATACTAGTTGTGTACCCGCGCGATGCGGCGCGGGTGAATCACAACTCTGAAGCAATAACTAAACTTTTGATCATGTTTCTCTATTCCTTTCGGAGGTCTATTGACCTTTGAAAATAGACCCTAATTAATGGTTTGATTGTCAAGGAAACTAAATCACTATGATAAACTCATTCAAAATTAAACTTCTTTGAACAATGTAATCATAAAAACCAAAATACCATTCCATGTTGTACCCACTTTTTAGCCGGTTAAATTGAATACTTACTTCAGTAGGATTGCTTCTAATGCTTTCTTCTAAAATATTGTTTTCAAAGTGCGTCCTCATGCTTCGATTATGGTGGCTTGCATTATCACTTCCATCCATATCCATGTAACTTTTAGAAGTATATATACAATATTTGAAGTTTGGGAAATGGTAAACTAAAAAAAGTTATATTTGTTAAAAATACCCTTCACCCTTCGAGTAATTCAAAACACATAAACACCCTACATAAATAAAGTCATGCCTATATTAGATTGAGTCGTCAGCCCAACGTTGTGCATAACCTCAATCATCAAAAGTTAGTTCAATGTATGAGCCCATTCAACAAGAAGTAGCTACAAGTCTTCAATGCACATCTACAACTATATCACCGAGTTGAATAATATCACCAAATCAGACCTGTTTATAGTTCGAGTAATCAAAAAATTGAGAAGTTGATAGTCTTGCAAAAACCAACAATGTCGGATCCGGAAATTTTGGTGATCATTCAACAAAAAGATGACATAGAACTATATAATCTCAGGCATGATAGTCATCGCCCGGTGTCCTATACACACTTTCCCCTCTTTCTCAAGGTCTCTAGCCCAAATAAACAAAATTAATACAAACAAAAAAAATATTATTTTATTACCTTTTGACCTTAATATTATGTCACTTTGAGTTGAAAAATAATCATGAACAACAAACTCTAAGCATACCTTAGAGTCTAGGCTTGATCCCTAGTCAACCTCAATATATCATGGCTATTAAACACAACTCCTTTGTATTTATTTTCATCCACCATACTCCTTTATATTATTTTTATGGTTTTGAACTTATAAATTGACTGATATATAAATTCAAAGTAAATATGATAGATTGGTCATAACGTTGGAAATAGGACATCAAGATTATTGGGTTAGCGAGACTCAACACTAGTTGTTTATACATGCAATGTAGCGTGATTATAAATCCGAGACTCAACACGTAAAATATGGAGGATGAACCAATTTGAAAACTTTTTCAAGCAAATTACAAATGTTCACAACACAATTACTAACTCTAAAATCCAATTTATCTCCTTTCCTGAATCCTGATCCCACATTTTTCTACCATCTCTCAAAGCTTTTATAGTCTTTCTATCATCTATCCTTTACCAATGTTACTGTGGCATCCAACCCCATTTGATCTGGATTTTTTTGGCTGTTGAACTTGAACTCATTGGTATTGCTTCTTCCCCTACATGCAAGGAAAAAACAAACACCATTATAGTTTCAAATTACACGTAGAAGCTCAATTACAAGTGAATGTAATATATGTCTTGTTCCAAATGAAATCATTGTATATGAAGAACATAAAAGAAGAAGAAGAAGATGTAGATGAAGGCGATTGTGTTTGTAGATATATTGGATGAGGATGGGGATGAATACGAGATGGTTGCATTAAACTTGACAGATGAACATAACCCTCAAACTTATTTCATCATGTCCAACTCGTTTTAGAATGCATTTTCATATTTCAAGAAATCACATTGTTCAACCACACGAGTAATTTTTCACCGAATGATGTACTACTAAATAATCTAATACCAATATTCATGCATTATAAGAGTAATTTTCCACTGAAAAACGTATCAAGGTTAGTAGCAATGACAAAAAATTTGTAACACCGGATCTTCACGACTTTTAACAGTTTTATATAAGAAAACATGGCCTAAAAATATCCACATAACAAATAGGTTCATTGGATACTAAAACCACAATTTTCCTGATGAAATTATTCCATACCTAAACTGTTTCAAAAATAAAATCTTGCGAAAATGGCCGTCTAATAAAATATTCTCCTAATCATCTGATTCCCGTCAAAAATCCATACCAAAAAATTTGTTCAAAAGCAGAGTCGATCAAACCTCGTCACATGTGCTTGTTGACGTATTTCTTTTCGGACGACTTCGTCGATAGAATGATATTTCTCAACTTGCCGAAGAACGTATTCTTTTTGTTGTTGTCATTACTGAACAATAGCTTTGTGGTGTATTTCATGTGCAACTCCGATATTTGGATCTCCTGTTTACCTTTCAATTTCCCTTTAATTGACTTGAGGCTTAATTTCTCCCGTCTGCTTGGTCCTCCACTTACAAGTGTTGGCTCATCTTTTCCATGCCCAGTTGATGATGTTGCTTTATTTCCTGAATTTAGTACCATAAATAATGACATCCTTAATAACCATGTAAATGTTATGTTTGTACTTTTAATGAAATGCATTGCACTTATTTCAAGTGATAAGATGCATCAACTTTAAAGTATGATGTTATTTTTCACTAATCTCACAAATCAATTTCACCATTTCACATCTAACATTTAAATAATGCATCTTATTTCACCAACTTAAATTAATGCTTTAAGAAGTGAACTTACCAGCTTTTTGAATATCAATGTTACTCTGCTCCTTATCAACATGAATTTCCATTTTGAGTGGTCCTTCACTTTCAGATATAGACTCATTGTTTGCCTTCATTGCCTAATGATGCAACAATTTTCATCGATTGAGCAACAATTTTCATTGAATAATTCAATAATTTTGATCGACTGATTCAATAATTTTAATCTCATGGTGCAACAGTTTTCATCGAATGATGCCATGATTTTCAACTAAAACACCTAGTTTAGTAACCCATATCAAAGCAGTTAATGCAATAAATTTCATCAAAAACACTTCATCCATACTCATCCCTTTTTAAAAGTAACATCTTCCAATAATGTTTATTTCACAACTAGAAATAAAAAACAGAAACAAATGACTATCAAGTTGAACCAACCAAATCTAAATGGAAAGTTTCTGATGAATCCTACTAACACAACAACTTCAGAATAATTCCAAATGTTATCAGAAACCAACCATACCTTGAACATGTCCATGTTTTGACCAGATCGAGAGATTGAGATCGACATGATCAGATTAAGGTAGTGAACCAAAATGGGAGTACAAACCTGTTCAACTATATTGAAGAACAATTGTTGATGTTGTTGGGTACCTGCACCAAAAAATCCCCAACCGGTGTAAAAACAAGCCCAGGATAAATTATGTATGCAAGATTAAAAACTATTTATGCGCATAACAGGTCCAGAATGAGAAGAAGAAATCTAAATGTAAAGAACCCTTAAATTCAAATGGAAAACTTGCAAGGAAATGTTGAGATCGATGAGAAAGCAACACCGTCAAGAGAGAGATATGGGAGCGAGACTAATCCCTTAGCAATAAAACGACTGCTAAAGCATGCAACCCTGAGGTTATACCCAGTGGCCACAAAGTTGTGAATGCAGAAAATCGAACCCGGGTTGAGCGCCATGAACTCCCCAGATGATTACCGTTACACCAGAAACCTTGTGGTTAAATTATAACAATGTTGTTGGAGATGTTACAATTTTTAAATCTAAAACAAAAAGTTGGCGAGGTTTACGAGGTCCAAATCAGAACATGGATAGGTGACACTCCACAAAACGACACTTTTGAACATCAAAAACAACGACACATCACTCCCAAAATTACGGAAAAATAGCACAAAAACCAAATCTTTCCCACCGCCACCGCCACCGCCACCGCCACCACCGTTAAACCCTTCTTGTTCTTCTTAGCCGGTATATTTATTTCTGTTTTTCTTTCATAAACAGCTGTAGACACCAAACAGAAAAAATAAACCAAACATTTGCCGTCTTTGCCTTTCCCATAACAATCTCCGCTGATCACCTCCATTTAAAATCCTCCAAAAACACCCACCTTTCTTTCTACCCTTCTCTTTTTTCTTTTCTTTCTCTCTCTAGGGTTTTGAAGAAACAACGAAGAAGATCTTAAATCAACAACCACCACATTCATGGCTTTCTCGTCTGTTCTCCGATCAACTAATCCACCACCTGTTATTGAATCATCACGTCAATCTCTCTCCGCACCTTCTTTCGCTACTCGATTGCAGGTTACATTTGTTAATTTCTTAAACTTTCTCATTCATGATCCATTTTTCTCACTTTATTGAATTCTTGAATGCTTGATGTTTTATACTCCGTTTTTTCAGTTTATTGTTTTGAATTGTCTTTAATTTCTACAGGTATCATCGTTAAAGCTTCAATCTACATTGTTTGGTGTTGCGGTTTTTGGGGAATCTTCGTGTTTACAGTTGAGGTTTGTTTCTGTTCTTAGCTTTATGCATGTTACAATGATAATCTGATCAATTGTTAAATGATTTGATTGTTAATCCGATCACGCAGGAGATCTTATACACGATGTATTCATCCAATCAAAGCCACTGCTACTCAGACACCCGTTAGTGTTCCAAGTAAGAACATGTATAAGGGTTTATAAACATGCCTACAATCTGTTTGAACTTATGCTCAAGCTAATGGTTCTTTCTGACAAATTATATCTTATTGGAACTTTTATAGAGTCTAGTACCGGTGGGAAGACCAGGGTCGGAATCAATGGTATGCTTTCTCAACATTATAATTTTCTTGCTGTTTGAGTAATTAGTGATCGCAAATAGTCTATTATTGTTGTTAGCTTCTGGAGATCTATGTGCTAATCTTACCCATAGGCCATAGGGTGTTTATGAAATTTAAGTTGGTGGTTCAGTTTAAGTTTTCAGATTTAGGGGGATTTTGGTTCGTTTCAGAAATTAAGATGGGCGTGGAAATGGAATACAAATCACCTACATCTTTTCTCTGTTCCATCGATCAACTTCTGACACATCATTATTCATTAATTTATTTAATTCATCTTTTTATTCGCTCTTTTCAATAGACTGCCAATGATTTGTCAGGGGTCGATTGGTGGATAGGGAGGGGGTATAGAGTTTGGGGACAAGTGATTTGTATTAATGGGAATGGGGACGGGGATGAGTTTCATCCCCTGATTTGTTGAGGAATGGTACATTACCCAGTTTCTGGTAGTGGCACGTTCGATTGCATCAAACAAGGCACCCGTTAATGACCTCATCATATGAAAATGGGAATGTAATTGAAGAGTATGATTGTGTTAGTTTCAACCTTGCAGGTTTTGGAAGAATTGGAAGGTTGGTATTGAGAATAGCAACATTTAGAGATGATATCGAGGTTGTTGCAGTCAACGACCCTTTTATTGATTCCAAGTACATGGTAAGGATGAGGTTTAACATGATTCCTTTTCATTTTTTTTGAGAAATTGTTTCGAGAAATATAGCGATCAATTCAAATTCTTTTATTTTCTTTTGATTCTTTTCCAATCAAAATGTGTAGATCTTGCTCATGGATTAACGAAAATTTGTAAAGCTCATGTCTTTGGTTCGGTTTGACGACTCCTTTTGATTAATCTAACGTTGTGGCCCTTTTAAGTCGACTTATCACTTTATTGCACCAACCCTGCCCTTTTAAATTGGAATTTGAGGTTGTTAAGAAGGTTCTCTAAATTAACCAAAGGGCATTTGGCCTAGCAGTATCCGGGTTAGTGGTGGAGCCCAACCTCCTAGGAGGTCAAGGGCTCAAACCTCATTGAAAGGTGAGGAGGGTGCCGGAGTTTATTTTCCATATATAAATATTATATACTTCAAAAAGAGAAGGTTCTCTAAATTATGTTTTGAAAGGTTTGACAAAGTGTCACCAAATTCGTCTAATGCCATCAATATCATGGTGAGGTTTGCACAATGTAGATCATGAAGCATATGTGTGCAAATTAGGACCAATATCAATTACTGAACCATTTCTTTGGTTACAAGCATATACATCTCTACACGGAAACAACTGCCCTACTCTTTGGGGTAGAGGATAGTCTGCAGCGTACATCCCGCCCTCCCAGACCCTACTTTCGAGTGAGATATACTAGATTACCGGGCCAATATGGCTTCATATACATATCTAAGAGAAATGGTAGAAATAGAAAGGGCAAACAACATATCTTGGATTTGCATAGTGTTTCTTTTTTACTTTTATCATGACTGTGTGGTGTAATTGGTTAGGTGCTCATAAAAGTTGTAACCACTGTGAACTTGCTCTTATATGCGTGCCTTTACGTTATCAATAGATTCCATATTGTACTTTTCCCTTTTTTCATGCTTGTATGCTTAAACATGAGATGAATGCCTTTTTTTCAGGCTTACATGTTGAAGTATGATTCTACACATGGCTTATTTAAAGGAACCATCAAGGTTGTCGATGAGTCTACTTTGGAAATCAATGGGAAGCATATAAAAGTGAGTAGCCAAAGGTATTTGAATGGTCTTCTGTTGGTAAACAACATTTATTCTTTTGTTACTTTTGAAATGAGCTCTCGTTTATTTGATCCTAAACATTAACATCACTTGTGCTTAGAGACCCAGCGATGATTCCCTGGGGTGATTTTGGAGCTGACTATGTTGTAGAATCTTCCGGGGTTTTTACAACACTTGATAATGCTTCCGCACACAAGAAGGTAAATGATGGATTTTAATTTACTTAGGTAACGTTTGGTACACGGGATAGGATTGAACAAAATTGTGTTGTCCTTATATAAGAGAAGACTGGGCGTGACAAAAATGCATTTCTTTTGTGGGTGTTGCTATATGCACCCCTATTTATGTCAGAATCAGGTCAAATCATATATCGAAAATGTAAAAAGTAAGTTTTGATATTGATGTGTGAGGAGAAAGTTAGTAGGCAGGGATGCATTTAGCAATATCAAGGGGTGCATATAGCCTACTTCATCTTTTGTCCAACCAAAATAGGGGAAACGGAACAAAAATTAGGGAAATGAGACAAGATTAGTAATTACTAAACTACTCACGTCAAATCAAAACTTTAAAATCTTCCACAATTCTTTCACCTGCCTACCTTGCTCTCGCATGTCCATCCCTGCCGGCGTACCAAACACACCATTTTAAGTTCTAAGAGGGTGTTTGCACCCTTAGTTGATCTTTGTTGTCTTCGATGTGCAGGGTGGTGCCAAGAAGGTGGTGATTTCAGCTCCATCAGCTGATGCCCCTATGTTTGTTGTAGGAGTAAATGAGACCACATACAAGCCAAGCATGGATGTTGTATCCAATGCTAGCTGCACCACAAACTGCTTGGCTCCTTTGGCTAAGGTATCATTCTTTTGTGAACCGTAAATATTTTGTGAACCTGGTATCCAACTATTTCATGTATTATTCGGTTTTCATGATGAATATCCCTTAATATTGTTCTCATGATGATATCATGCATTTTCAAAATTCATGACATCATGCATTTTTATCATGAATTCCATGTATATTCATTATGAATAATTTTTATCGTGAATATCTATCACGACATTCATCATGAATAAAACATGAATAGTTGGGTCCCAGGTTCTCAAAAATATTTAGGTGGGCCCCTCATTATCTAATCATTCATCTTTTTAGTAAATACAGTAACATTTTCCCATCAAAATTGTAAATATTTAATCGTTTGGATGATCTTTGAAGTCAATGCAGTTTCTTTCTTTCATAATTTAGTAAAAAAGGAATCAAGAAGTAGCGAACAAGGGGGAAATATGTGCCTCTTTTATGTTTGCTGTCAAACTCTTGTTGAAATGCTACTTTTCTACAGGTAGTTCACGAGGAGTTTGGTATTGTTGAAGGTTTGATGACTACTGTGCATGCAACCACAGGTCTGTCTGCCTCTTCAAATTTGTGTGTGTATGTTTGTCAACCATAATCTACCTTACTTTTTGTGATTATTGAAAAAGCCTCGTTTGATTTGTTATAAGCTAGCTTTTGAAAAGCTAATTCAAGTAGCGTTTCAATAAGTTCCAGATGTTTTTTTCCACCCTTTTCCAATTATTTTCTTATAATTATTATTAAAACGAGGATCAACGAGCTGAACACCTAGGTAGTGTTGTGAGGCCCACAACACCACGTCGTCAGCTTGCCTCGGCCCACAACACCACGTCATTTTTAAGCATGTCCTTTTAGGTCATTATATTGTCATCTGACTCGTCAGATAGTTTTTACCAAACAGGGCTGGTCTATCAACTAGCTTTTTAGCCAAACATATTTTGCATTCTCTGCAGTTTCGTTATAATTATGGATATATTTTGGTGTCCATTATTTGTTCAGCTACACAGAAAACCGTTGATGGACCTTCAATGAAGGATTGGCGTGGAGGTCGTGGTGCTGCACAAAACATCATCCCTAGTTCAACTGGCGCTGCCAAGGTACATGGGTCTTCAAACTCTTGTAACATGAAATCATATATTTATATGATCGGTGAAAACTTCTGAACATGAGAAGAGATTGCCCACATGGAAGACTTATTGTTCTCTATGTTGATGTATGTTAAAATTTTCAGGCTGTAGGGAAGGTGCTACCAGAACTAAATGGAAAACTTACGGGTATGGCCTTTAGAGTCCCAACAGCTAATGTCTCTGTTGTGGATTTAACTTGTCGACTTGAGAAGAGTGCTTCTTATGAAGATGTCAAAGCTGCAATAAAGTATGCCGTTTGAGTTCTTCCCTGCCTTTCCTACCTTCCGCTTATAAATCGAACTAAGCTAAATGTATACAATCTATCGTACTCGAAAATGGGATCCGGGAGGGGTAGGATGTACACGAACGTTTGGGTTTGATTCATACCCCCTACACTTGTGGCCACCACAGTTATGTGGGGTGCATTCTTTAGCGTCTGGGTTTGCCTGGTTGGGTGACATGCCTAACACCCTCCCCAACATTTGGGGTAGTTCCGTGAAGAACCCTGGCAAAAAAGTTTTTGTAGAGACGAGATTTGTCAAAAAGATTTTGAATGTAACGGGGCATAATCAAATGAGAACCTGAAAAAGGTTGAGAACCAGTGAATAATGTGTTGTTTCACATCGTGAAACAAAAAGTACATGTAATACACATGTGAAACAAATATATCACAAAACAATATATATATATATATATATACACACATACATATATAGGGTTAGGTTCGGGGGAAAGCCGCAAAAAATTGAAAAACCGAGGAACACACCGGTAACCGTTCATTTGAACTATATGCACATGTGTATACAAGCAATTTGTAACATGCACACGTGCATAAAAAACCAAAAAAAAACTTCAATTACTTGTATGCACATGTGTATACCCTCCAAATGAACGGTTACCAGGGTGTTCCTCAGTGTTATATTTTTTCGGGAGTTTTTCCCTTATATTTAATACCTTAAATCCTAGGCTTAGATGAAACAATACATCAAGATTGGTTCTCACGAGTTTGTAACATTTTTGTGGTTCTCATCTGATTAGCCCCCGTTGAATGTAATTACCAAGTTGCCTCATCAACGTTCTTTCTTATTTATCTAAGGTATGCCTCTGAGGGTCCTTTACAAGGAATTCTTGGGTACACCGACGAGGATGTTGTCTCCAATGATTTTGTTGGCGATTGCAGGTCTATCCCTCTTTTTTTTCGCTCTCGTGTGCTTATGATCATTCTCATTTAACTCCACTTTTCGTATTTGAAGTTCTAACAAGCAATCTATTAATTGTGGTTTCCTCAGATCAAGTATTTTTGATGCAAAAGCCGGGATAGGGCTAAGTGCATCATTTGTGAAGCTGGTGTCGTGGTATGACAACGAGTGGGGTTACAGGTACATAATACATCCGTCTCTTTGTCATACCCGTTCTCCCTGAAAATGTCTGATTCGGGCATGGCCGTGCTTGAGGGTGTACCAATTTGAGATATGGAACAGACCCGGTTCTCTGGTTAATTGACCTTCTGACATTTTTTTTAAATCAATGACCTTCTGACAAGTTTGAGAATGACATAATAATGTCACTTCCATACACAAGAATGCCTAGAAACCTACCAAAACGTTATGGATTAAAAAGCACTTGTTAGAAGGTCACTTGCGGGTTGTTTGGTTGGTTTTCCATTAAACCGTGTATGGATAAAGTTATTAGTATGGTGTAATCGGTTTGTATAGAATGGGAATGCTTTTTCATAGATGAAACAAACGTTCTTTATAATTGGGAGGGGCAAGTTTGGAAAAAACTTGGTTTTCTGCATACCTCCCCCCCCCCCCCCCCTCCTGGCAGGAAGGTGAATAAGATACTTTCTGTATCATTAAACCACTACCAACCGGTCATCTATAGCTGTGAGTCCCATTAAGCTACTAACAAACATGCCTTTAGCTAAATTACCACCTCCAAATTTTTTATGGGGCCCAATTGTACGTGTTTTAGCCTGATTATAATGTTTTAGGCTTTTATTCTGATTCCCGATTCTAACTGCAATCCGTTCTCTCTAGTCCCTAATTTGTAATTTCTATGGTTCTATTGATTATCATGACTTTTATATTTTGTTTTATTTATTACTCGCTCAGTAGATCTTAGTACAGGTGTAACATGGTCTACAAAAAGATTGGAATCGACCCTAGATTCGGGCCCATTTGTCTGTTTGTTGCGGGCTATTAAACGAGTGTGTTATGTGCAGCAACCGAGTGTTGGACCTTATCGAGCATATGGCGTTGGTGGCAGCAGCTTCCAACTGAGGGGCAAAATGGTCTGAGTTTTTTCTTCTTCTTCCTGAAAGTGAGGAGTAAAGAATTGAATCAATGTTTTGATGTTTGAACTAATGGCAGTTAATTTGCCATGACTTGATACAAGCTTGGGGAATAAAGGATATATGGTTGCATTTGCCATTGTATGATTGTTTTGGGATGAGATAAAAAATTTTGAATTAAACAAATTAGATTAAAATTTTGAATTAAACAAATTAGATTAAAATTTTGAGAATTTTATCGTTAATATGAGATCTGTATTGATATATATATATTTCGAGTTTTTTAACCGGGTATCTAACCATGTGTTGTAATATATATTCACATGTAAAGATACTCATACTCACATGTAGGGGTTGTTTGGCAGTTGCTGAATGGTTTGGTGCAGAATAATTAAGAGACTCTTATGATATAGTACAAAATGAAATACGGTTGTTTTTAAATTGTTCAGCATGAAATGAGGGCTCTGAATGGTTAAGGGAGGGTCAGGATACAAAATCATTCAGAGAGTTTTGGAACCATTAAGAGACATTTTTTTTTTGTCAAACAAGATTCACCTCTTAGCGATTCAGAGGTTGTCTCTTAATGGAATCATTAAGAGGTAAACAAACAGCCCCGTAGACATAATTTGTATGTATATTTACAGGTAGATATCGTTTATAATGTACGTTTTGGGAAATACTACATCCTTTTTGTCTGAAACTATTTTTACTGTTACAAATACATGTGAATAATAAATCATGTCTAGCTCAGTTGGTTTCCCCAAGGGCGGTAACATCCTGGGAGGAGTTGTGGATGGTATCCCAATCTACCCGGGTTCGAATCCAAGGGGAGTCGTTCTGAGGGCATGAGGAGTACCCAGTCCTTGGGTCGGTCCAGTCAATTCTGGCCTGCCCCCCAGCCCAGTCTTAAGACTGTGGTTGGACTCTAGGTTCAGCGTAAGCTGGGCCGGGACGGCGGCGGATTAGTGGGTTGTCCGTAGATGCCCGATACCGCCGGGGAGGTGTGTGTGCGTGTGTTCGTGGTAGTCGTTCGTTGGTTCGATGCCGCTATGCCTTCCAAAAAAAAATACATGTGAATATTTATGTTAATATCTAAATGAATACACATTTAATGTATATTTAGATGTGAATATACTCATAGTTGTTTATAAATATTACTCATATCCATAGGTAGCGTGGTTTGTCAAAACGTCCGAATTTGATCCCTCCTTCTTACAACCGTTAAAGAATTCCGTTAAATGAAGAACATTTTCGTCGTTTTATCGATTTTCTGTATTTTATCCAATCAAAAGCCACAGTAACCAAAACCATAAAGTTGATTTTGATTTGGTAAACGGCAAAAAAAAAACGATAAAAGGACAAAAATGACCATAATTTAACAAAACTTTTTAATGGCCATTAGAGGAAGGGACTAAATTCAGACGTTTTTACAAACCACGATAATCATCTTGTAATTTCGAAACTGTAGGGAGGAAAAATGTTATTCCCGACAAACCATGGGGTCCAAATTTGTAGTTTACTCTCTTAAATATAGTTATATAAATACATAAATAAAATATATAAACATATTATATTGATGAAGTAATCAATCCATAAATAAACATATACAACTATTTTATAAAATTGAACATTGACTTTTAGGAATCTTAAGCCTAAACTCGATGAATTTTCATTTTCTGCAATTCAGTCGTTGAGTTCTCGTCGATTTGTAAGACATCAAAGATCCATAACTGCCAATCAAACCATCTTTTAAGAAAATAAAATACAAACATTTATTTCTTCACTCAATATATATAATAAAACATTTTAAAATGGCATAAAAGTTATTTTCAATAAATCCCAAACATTTAATATAATATGTATTTAAAATTCACTAAATATAATCTATGATATGTATAATAAATTTAGCAAATTAAAAACACAAAATATGAGTAAAGATAAATATATTTTTATTTAATTGGTAAAATTAACAGTTAATTATATTTAAAATAATATAGGTTTTAAAAAGTAACAAGCAAATCGAAAAGTCAAAGTTTTCTTTAAAATAATACATGTAGCATTTTTAAAATGGAAAAAATGTGCTCTTGAGATTTTGTTAATTTTTTACATAGATTTTTTTTTCTCTAACTTTAGATAATTCTCAAAAGTGATTATTATGAGAAAGAAATAAATTTTTTACTTTTCATTTAATTAAAAGAATTTGTTAAAGTTGAATATAATTTTTTTAGAGGTTTTAAATTTTGATTTTCCATTTTAGAGAATCGTAAGATGCTTTGAGAAGTTTTTTTTTATATTCCAAGTTTCCAACAATTATGCTAAAATGTATGTTAAAACATAGAAAAATATATAAAAAATTAGAATTCTCTAAATTTAAAAAATTCTCTAAAACTTAATATTGAGGATATAGATATATTATTTTAATTGTTTTCACCAAAAATGTTAAATATGTTATAATTTTTTATGAAGTTTTCATAAAAGTGTATTAGAATGATGAATTTATAAAATATTTTAATAATATAATTAATGCAGTCATTGTTACAATAAAGTAGATGTTAGAATCGAGTATAATCCTTTTTATAGACTTTTATTTTAAATACTATATTTTTAAAAAAATTAAGGGGCTATTTGGTTCAAACATATGAATGAAAATGAAAATGATAAATTTTCATTCCTTACGGTTTAAACATGAATAAAAATTTGAGCTTTTGGGGGAATAAATCTATTATATAATATAAAACTAAAAAATCTTTTATTTTTAATCCCATAAATTACAATTAGATAAACAACTTATCCAGTCCATTCCAATCCTGCTTTCTTTTCCTATCCGAGAGTCTTGTCCTAGCCAGTACAGTTCAGTCAATATCCATATGTTCGCGGCTTTTCGTGTTTACATCTTTTTAAAATGCAAGAAAATAGATCTCGACGCAAGTAGTAATCTTAATCTACTGCCGTCTGTTAACAAGTAATAATGGTACAAAGTACCGAATATCGATCCCACAGGGAAGCGTGGAAAAGTTTCTCTTGAAAGTCGGGTCTGTAAAAGCGAGTCTCAGATGGCGATTTCGAAAACAATATTTTTTATTGGGGTTTTGATTAATACTACTGAACAGTTAATAAAAATGTCACACCTGATACAATGTTCTGTCGGGGTAAGATTAACTTATGGATAAAAAGATGAGATCGCATTCATTTGTTATCTTAAGGTCGATATTTCATTAAACTCAAATGAGTCGTCGTACAATAAACCAGTTGTCAATTGATTAGTTACAGTCCACCATAAAATATAACTTTAATTTAAATAACTTCGGACAATCATGCGATACGATACATCTTTTATCTTTTGATCAGTCTCGGTCCCAACTTAACTTCATATAGATTATAAATATAAAAGAAACAGAAATGTAAATTTTAACTAAATGTTGGAGACGGTTGGTATTTTCAAACACTCAACGATAGAAACCGTAGGAGTGTTGTGCCAACAACGTGTCCTTGGACAGAAATAATTATGTTTAACTAAAGGAGACGGTTGGCGTTTTCAAACACTCAATGATAGAAATCGTAGGAATGTTGTGCTAACAACGTGTCCTTAGACAGGATATGTAATTACTTGAAATATAAGACTGAAGATAAATGACGTAAATTAAATTGCAGAATTAAATGAACAAAAAGTAATAGACTGAAAATTAAAGTACATAAATTAAATTACAGGAATTAAAGTGCGTGAATTAAAGTGCGTTAAAATAAATAACGTAAAAGAAAACTAACCAATACACACTTGATTTTTATAAAATTGGAAACATAAAACGGATTTAATAAACTACAACAAATCGTGAACCAACAAAAGTTGGGAATCCGAAATTATTTTCCGGACTTCCGGTTTGTAATAGAACTAAAACCGCAATGAGACCAAAATAAAAACCAAATTGTATCAAACTAACGAGATTCGTGATACGAGAATAACAAGTAACGATGACGAATTACCGGAATTTAAATTGAAAAGAAACATATATTACTAAAAACCGGTTTGATTCGTGAGTCAAAGCTTCCAACCGTTAGCTAATGGCTTAATTCCTTAAACCGGTTACAAAGACGATGGATCAAAGAGGTTCCTAATGATGATTAAGAGACATGTCTAGATTCATTGAATCTATAATTTAAAAAAAAAAGAAAAGAAAAGAGAGAGAAAGAGAGAGAGCCGTGAGAGAGAGAGGAAGAAAGAAAGGTGTAAAAAAAATGTGTAGGTTGTTATGGATGGATGCTCTAAAGCCTTTTATATATAGGCTAATAAAGCCAAGTTATGGGCTTAATATCAAAAAGGCTTTTAAGCCTTCCAAAAATAAATGGCCAATGAAAAATTTCGGCCCATAACTTGTAGCAAAGAGATTTCGGCCCAAGGTTTGTAGTAAAAAGAGTCCAACGCTCGGCCCATCAAAAATCTCGGCTTCTAGCCCAAAAGAGAACGCTCCATCTTCACGGCTCGTTGCTTCGGTCCAAAAGGGAAAGTCTTTTGTCGTATCCGCGTCACCACTTGATGTCGACTTCCCACGACCTTCGCATCGATCCTAAAATAAAAACATAAATAAAAATAAGATTTTTCCGACGTTTTCTTTCAAAACAAATCTAAAAACGACAAAAAGCGTAAAATATTTATTTAATTGAAAACACTAAAAAAATAGATAATAAAAAGACTCAATTGGGAAAATAAAAATGCTCAAAATTATAAAAAGTGAGTAAAAATAGGGTAAATAAAATTACCCTATCACCATACAAAAGGTCACCTAAACGACCTAAAATCTGACATACAACTTGTCCTGTCCAATTTTGTCCTATACAACCCCAATCGTATCAAACATTAGATAAACAACTTATCTCGTCAATTCCAATCCTGCTTTCTTTTCCTATCCAAGAGTCTTGTCCTATTCGGTCCAGTTCAGTCAATATCCGTACAAAAAGTTAACCTAAACAACTAAACAACCTAAAATCTAACATACAACTTGTCATGTCCAATTCTATCATATCCAGTCTCAATCATATCAAACAGTAGACAAACAACTTAAACCACAAGGGTTGTGGCGTATTGGTTAATACCCTGGGGATGTGGTGGAATTTCCCTTTTACCCAGGGTTCGAATCCAGACGTACACAACAATTGTGACCACTGAGGTTTAATCAGGATTGATGTCTTACAATCATAATTTGCTAAGGAAACTTATCTAGTCCATTACAATCCCACCTTTTTTTCTTGTTCAGAGTTTTGTCCTGTCCAATTCAGTCAGTATATGTACAAAAAGCTACATAAACAAATAAAACAACCTAAAAATCTGTTTTTTAAGAGAAATGGCAAGAACTATGACACCTTTCTTTCTTCTTGAACATTGAAACTGTGAGAAAGGGTTTAACACTAGCAGCCACCTGCCTGCCCTTTTCCATTTAAATACTCCTCCACCAATACCAAAGGGTCTTCTCTCTACACCCAAAAGCCATCATTTTTGCCTACATCTCTCTAGGGTTTTCATCTTTTTTTACACATTTCCCTCTTTCAAGAACACCAACAAAAAAGAAAAGATCCACCAACCCACATTCATGGCGTTTTCTTCTCTTCTCAGATCTACCAACCCATCTCATGTTCTTCAAGCATCATCTAATCAACCAATTTCCCCACCTTCTTTACCTTCTCGATCGCAGGTTCATTTACATTTCTTTTTTTAATTTTATTTTCTTCATCCGCCACCTTAATCTTGAATTCTTGATGTTCTTTATTCTGCCCCCAATTTTCACTTATTTACATTGTTGTGTTGTGTTGTGTTTCGTTTTGTAGGTTAAGTTTTCATCGAACTTTTTGGGTGCTGCTGTTTCTGGGGAGTCTTCGTTTGTACAGTTGAGTTTTGTTTTTTTGTTTTTTTGGGGTTTTAATTCGTTATGATAATCATTTGATGAGACTATTGGTTTTGGTATTTGAAAAATGATTATGTTGTTTGAATCGTGTAGGAAATCTCATGCATGTTGTATTCATCCGATCAAAGCTACTGCCACCCAGGCACCGCCTGCTGTTCCGAGTAAGGATATGTACACGTGTTTGTAGTATGCCTTCCAAGTGTTCGACGAATTGTCTCTGACGATTTTTTTTACTTACTTGGGTTTTATGTAGAGTCTGGTACCAGTGGGAAGACCAGGGTTGGAATTAATGGTATGTTTTCTCTAAATTATTAGGTTCTTGGTGTTTTAAATAATCTATGTAATAATGTGTGGAATTCAAGATTTGCTTTTGAACAATTGTTTCATCAGATGAAAATGGGAATATAAATTGTTTTGTTTATCTGATAATCAATATATCATTTTGTTTATTTACTGGGTAGGAATTGAAGATCAATCATTGTGCTAAAATTTGAAACTTTGCAGGTTTTGGAAGAATTGGAAGGTTGGTATTGAGAATAGCAACATTTAGAGACGATATCGAGGTTGTTGCAGTCAATGACCCTTTTATTGATTCAAAGTACATGGTAAGGATGACCTTCAAATGTGACTATTTCTTGGTTTGGTTTGATGAATTTTTTGTGATTAGCTCAACGTTGTGGCCCTTTTAAGTCCGTATCACTTGATGGTACACCGAAAGTGTCTTTTAAATGTTGTGCAATAGAATATATGACTATACTTTGTCTGTAGATACTATTGGAATATGTAGCTGTTATGAGGGTTATCTAAATTCAATTTTTTGGAATGGTTTGACCGAGTATTACCGAATTTGCCCTGTCGTTCTCAGCACCATGGTTGGGTTTGCACAATGTTGATCATGAAGCATGTGTGTGCAAATTTGGGATCAATAGCAATTACTGAACAAATTTTAGATTACAAGCATATGAATCTCTGAAAGAAAGGGTGGAAATAGTTGGGGCAAACAAGAAAACTTGGGGTTATATCTTTATACACATCCATTGGACGATGTTGCCCATCTCAAACAAAATTTCTTTCTTTCTTTCACAGTGATGAACTTGTTTTGTACTGGGACATTCTAGCTCCTGTTATCACTATGATCTTTATAAATATGCACAAAAAGAATTGTGTATACAGACTGCAACTAAGCATTTAATGTATCACGTATTGTAATTATGCAACACATGAAATTGATGTTTCTTCATAAGAACACATCATATTCTTGATTCTAAGCTTTTGGTTACATGAGCTATCAAATCTATGTTTTTTAAATGCCTTTTCATCATATTTTTTTTGTACTTTGTTTCTGATGACTTGCATGTCTAAGCATATGATGATCTTGGGAAGGTTTGTATCATTTTATTTGAAAGGTAACCATGAGATGAATGCCCTTTCAGGCTTACATGTTGAAGTATGATTCTACTCATGGCCTATTTAGAGGAACCATCAAGGTTATTGATGAGTCCACTTTGGAAATCAATGGGAAGCAAATAAAAGTGACCAGCCAAAGGTATTAAAGATTTTCTTGTGTCTAAATTGATTCACTTTTGTTATTTGTGAAATAAGTTTTTGTTATCTGTGCTCAGGGACCCAGCAACGATTCCTTGGGGTGATTTTGGAGCCGACTATGTTGTAGAATCTTCTGGGGTTTTTACAACACTTGACAAGGCTTCCGCACACAAGAAGGTAAACCATGAATTTTTTAGTCTACTTAAAGTTCTAAGGAGAGATTTTTGCACCGTTAAGTTTATTTTTTGTTGGCTTCAATGTGCAGGGTGGTGCCAAGAAGGTGGTGATTTCAGCTCCATCAGCTGATGCACCGATGTTTGTTGTAGGAGTAAACGAGACCACATACAAGCCAAGCATGGATATTGTATCCAATGCAAGCTGCACCACCAACTGCTTGGCTCCGTTGGCCAAGGTACCATTCTTTTGGCTTTTTCTGCAATTGTCAGCCACATTTTCAAATCATTCATCTTCTCTTTAATAATAATAATATTAGAACAACATTTGTATAGTCCCTCTCTTTCATAATCGAACGAAAAAAGGAATTAAGAAGCGTTTAAGAGGGAAACATGAGCCTCTTTAGGCTGCTCGAAGATAGTATGTATCAATTATCTTTGCTGTCCAACTCTCGTTGAAATGCTATTTTTCTATAGGTGGTTCACGAGGAGTTTGGTATTATTGAAGGTTTGATGACAACTGTGCATGCAACCACAGGTCTGGTCTGCATCTTCATTTTTGTGCATATGAATCTATGTGCTGTGTGTATTCTTGGATACAAACACTTATTTTGCATTCTCTGTAGTTTAGCTTTAAATTTTTAATCACAAATATATCGTTGGGTGTCTTATTGTTCAGCTACACAAAAAACTGTTGACGGACCTTCGATGAAGGATTGGCGTGGTGGTCGTGGTGCTGCCCAGAACATCATCCCTAGCTCAACTGGCGCTGCCAAGGTACGAGGGTCTTTAATGTAACATGAAACCATATATTATATGATCGGTGAAAACTTGTGAAGATGAGAAGAGATTGCCCCCACATGGAAGATTTATTGTTTTCTTATGTTATGTATGTTAAAAATTTCAGGCTGTAGGGAAGGTGCTACCGGAATTAAATGGTAAACTTACGGGCATGGCCTTTAGAGTGCCAACAGCGAATGTTTCTGTTGTGGATTTAACTTGTCGACTTGAGAAGAGTGCTTCTTATGAAGACGTTAAAGCTGCAATGAAGTATGTCGTCTGAGATCATCATCTTCTTTCTTACCGTTCTTTGGATTGATGATTGTGTAATTACCGAATTGCCTCACAAAATGCTATTTTTTATTATTGAAGGTATGCCTCTGAGGGTCCCCTGCAGGGAATTCTTGGGTACACTGACGAGGATGTCGTTTCCAACGATTTTGTTGGTGATTCGAGGTCTCTCTCTCTCTCTCACACACACACACACTCATGTGTGTGTGCTTATGATCATGCTTATCTAGGCCATGTTTGGCAACCATAACTCTATAAGCTATCTTATTGAAAACGTATCATTTGGTAAGCCATAAGTTAGCTTTTTGAAAAAATTACTTTAGATAGCGTATTGAGACTTTGTTCACTTCTTTGTTTTCCAATTATTCCCCTTATATTTTTTAGGTAATTTTTATCTTGTTATGTAGCTTATCAACTATTCTCTCTCTCTCCCAAGATGAATGTCCATAATGAAAAATGCACAGAGTTTTAGGAATGTGTAATTATTACACTTTTTGATCAAGGAAAGGACCCTTAATTATAGAGAGATCATAGTTTTAGGAATGTGTAATTATTACACTTTTTGATTAAGGAAAGGACAATTTTACCCTTGATTATAGAGAGATCAAATAAGTAAAGGGTAGAATGGGAAATTAGACATTTACTTTTGAAAGCTTAGGCTTATTTTGGGAGAAACTAAAATAGTAATGTAGGTATTTATTTTCGGACAAGGAGTATTTTTTATTTTTCGAAACGTGACTACTTTATCGGCTAGTGTATTAGCCACCAACTATAGGCTAGTTTGCCAAACATAACCCTTGTGCTCATTTAACTTCACTTTTAGTATTTGAAATTTATAACAAACGGTATCTAAAGATTCTTGGTTTTCTGATATATATATTGTGGTTTCTTCAGATCAAGTATTTTTGATGCAAAAGCCGGGATAGGGCTAAGTGCATCGTTTGTGAAGCTGGTGTCGTGGTACGACAACGAGTGGGGTTACAGGTACATAATACATCCTTCGCTTTGTCATATCCGTCCTCCCTGAAAATGTCTGATCCGGCCATTCGAGCCCATCTGGTTGTGTGTGTTGTTGGGTATTAAACGAGTGTGTGAAATTGATTGTGTGCAGCAACCGGGTGTTGGACCTGATAGAGCATATGGCGTTGGTGGCAGCTACCAACTAAATGAGCATCATCATCATCGGTAGAGGCAATTACAGCGCACCGTGTTTGTCGGAAGAGCGACATGTTTTGGATTTTCTTTTTCTTTTTTTTGTTTCTTGCCATTTTAGGGATGGTATAGAATCTTGTTTTGAGGTTTGAAGCAATGGCAGTCAATTTGCCAGTAGAAAAACTTAGGAAATAAAAGGATAAAAGATGGTTGGCATTTGCAATCAGATATGATCATTTAGTCATATTGTGTGCTTTTTTGGTCTTTTATATTTCTTCACTTGCATCTATTTGCTAAATGAGGATTTTGGCCCCTTGGAAGCTTGAATGATATGGGGATTTAACGGTTTAACTCTTAAGCAGTTGGGTCTGACTTGGGGTCTATTTGTTACGACCATTTGGTTGTCTTAATGATATAGAAAATGGCTTTTCAGTAAGCTTATAGGAGAAGCTTTATGTCGAAAACCAAGTTCTTTCCGGACCAGGAAAAAACCCTTTTAAACAAAAATCCTCCGAAAATCCGTACAGATAGATTATTCCATACTGATAACTTCATCCATAGAAGACTTGATGGAAAACTAAACCAAATAGCCTCTTACATGGTTTGGACTGATATATTGAATTTGTTTGATTTGACTTCTCAGTTTGTACGGTCAAAACTGGTAAAAACCCGGCTTGAAAAAGTCCAATCAAGCCCTCTTTCAATCTCGAATCCCAGCTTGGATCAATTAATGAAAGAGCCCAATACACAAAAAATGCAGGTTGGGTTTTTGAAACAATTCAGATCAATTTGATAATAACAAGTTTGATATGTTTTACCAAGAAAGTCCTGAAAAAGCTCGGGCCTTGTGCATCTTTATCTCCAAACACCAAGTTGTTGACGACGATTGATTTGGAGTCGGGACGACTATAACATCCAAGTTTGCTATCAACTCCTTCGAGTCCCAAAGTTGTTTGTCATTCTTTCGACCTTTGCATAGAGTTGTATACACACTTCACCTTCCCTGGGCCTTCGTGTGGGATTTACGAGGTTTGTTTGGTTTGTTTTAAGACACATTTCACTTGCTCCTCTGAGATTTGGGGTGTTACCCATTTGAGATTTTAACGAGCTACTTGAGCTTGATTCGATCTCGTACACAAATTAAAACTTGTTTAACTTGAAGAGTTGAGCTTCATAACACCAATGTTCGACTCGACTCATTCGAAAGCTCAATTAAACTTTTTGAGTCATCACTAAGCATTCACTTTTTCAAGACGATCAAAATATAAACATTATCAAGCTCGAACCAATGAACGAGTAAATCCATCTCGAGTTCGAGCATATAAAATCAAGCTTATAAACAAGGAAAAAGCTTGATGTTATTTTTTCGAGCCCGATCACTATTTTGAAGTTATTTGAGCACGAGTCGAGCTTGATGTTATTTTTTTAAGTTGAGCTCAAACAACTTACTACTCGACTCGACCCAACTTGTTAACACTTAATACCCATTGCCAAGGATGCACAAAAAAGCTCAGGCCTAGTGAGCCAGAATCCCAGTCCAGGCCCAGCCTCAAAGCCCGAATCACGCCAAAATTTTGGGGGCGGGCCTGGGCCTAGGCCCGATCTGAAAATGCCCAGTTAGGCCCAAAAAACCTCAAAAGCCCGACCAAAAAGCCTAATTGGGCCTTTTCAACCCAAAGCCCACCAAGTACAGGACCGGGACTATAAAAGCTCGGGCCTTTTTTTGCCACTGAAAACAGGCCCGGGCCTTGTGCATCTCTACTACTCTACCCCTAGCTGCGAGGGATCCCGAGTCCCTAAACATACAATGATATCCTTTTTTATCAAACATTAAAACAATGACTTGCATTTTTCAATTACTAAAACATACCAAGTACAATAAAAAACAGAACTCGAAACGAACAAGCCCAACAAACTCCTCAAAGGTTTTGACAAATGAATTAGAAGTTCTAACAATCGCCGAGCCACCATAATCCATACACACGCTACTTCCTTTTTGTGTTTTATACATATATTTCGGTTTTTCAATGATGAATCGATATGAGACTTACTTGCAAATGAAGAAGCAGACCAAATTGGAGTCTCCAAATCTGGACTCTTAGAATTTCTGACCCCAATCCTTCACATGACCATTCTGAATTATGCTGTTTTCTGTTAAATACTCGACAAATTCATCGATTAGATACGGCCACGCACCTTCAGCATCATAATTTGATAGTGTAGGATCCACACTCTGCATAAATTGTATATAAATATATTTCAGAAAAGACCTCTTTGAGATTGATGGAGAACAGGGATATAAATTTTTGTATAATCTAAACCATAAGCATATTCAAGCTCTATTCATCCTCATCATGGTACCAGATATTTCATACCAGTAAACTAAAAACTTTAGTTAAAAAAATTACCCCTCCGTCTTAAAATAAGTGTCCAAAATAAGTATTCATTTTTCAAAAGTAAGTGTATACTTTCCAATTATACCCTTTAATTATGAGATGGAGATATTCGTAACTCCCTCTACTATGAAGGGTAAAAATTGTTATTTAGTTGCTCCTTCTTTCCCAAAAATAAGGTCCACATGTCTATTTTAGTTTGTACTAAAATAAGTGTTAGATTCCCAAAAGTAAGTGTACTTTCCCATTCTACCTTTACCTTTAATTATAAGATGGAAAAAACTTCTATCTTTGTTATTAAGGGTAAAATTGTCATCTAGTTAACTAAAATATGTAATAATGACACTTTCCTAAAACTCTGTGCCTTTTTCATTGTGGATATCTATTTTCGGAAGGAGGGATTAGAAAGTGTAATAACGACATTTCTTAAACTATATTCCCTTTTCAATGTCGGCATTTATTTTGGAACGGAGGGGGTAAACAAATAAATGTCCTAGCGTAAATGTGTAACAGGTACAGTTGGAGTTAATTTATCATAAACCGACCTAAACCAGTTGGGGTCTCGGGGTGGGATGTACACAGACATGTCCTCTACTCCAAAGAGTAGAGCGGTCGTTTCCGTGAAGAAATGAGCTTCGAGGCATTTAAGGGGTTGGTTTACGACACATGGTTTCATGACCACTTAGAGATGACATAAAAACAATAAAGCAAATATGGACAAGATTTATGCAAGTATGCATTAGCTTTAACCATGGATTGACTCTCGAGACTTCGGATCTTACTCTTGCAAATTCCAGTAGTTGAGACCAAGTGTCTCGAGAAATAGCTTTATTATGTCGTGCCTGAAACAGGAAAAGAACGAGATATATGATCATTTGATCCACGTATAAAAGAGAAAACAACCACCTATCTCATTGCGTAATAGTAGCAGGGAAATATGAGAAATGGTGAAGTTACAGATCTTAGGCTACCTGTAAGAACTGGCACCAATGATCAACCAATGGCCACTGCTTTTCTTCAAACAACAGTTGCCACATTCCTATTGCTGTATCCAATGCCAGAGACTTCTGGCCCTGAAATTATAAAAGAACCAAGTAACATTATACCATAGCACCGATAAGAGCTTTTTTTTTTTACTTCATGCTTCAGATTAACGTAACTTGGTAAAAGAAAATCTTTCCTCGGCTACTTCAACTTATCCAAGAATTAAAGTAGCTTGAGTTAACGAAAGAACCTTTATCAGTATGAGACATAGTGCACAAAAGGAGGTAGTTCATTACAGATCACGTAAATATTTTCATAGATTTTCCGTTAATATTCCCTTGCAAACCCGTTCAAGAAATTAACACACACACATGTGCATACAAATATATATATGTATATATGTTACACATGCATATGTATATATGGATGTACTGATCTACACATAGTCGCAAACGCATTTATGTGTGCATACAGAGACAAATACACATACAAGCACACATATATGTATGTGTGTGTGTGCATGGATATACTATGTGTGTATTTAAATTAGCACATATTCATCTATTTCATTTTGATGGTTTCTTCCTGAGCTTCAGTAGCTTTACTATAAGAAAAACTAGTACACAAATGAGAACGACTTGTTCGGCTACATTAAATAACATAAATGATGTAATGTATGACGAGGTAACAAAAAAGGATGTGGTTAACGTTAATTGACAAAATGACATAAATAAAATATGCTACATTAAATACCTTCTCCTTTGCCCAGCCGAATGCAAAATTATATATCTCCTTGAATTTTTCTGAGGCAACAAGATAAACTATTAGAAAAAGAAAATAACATAATGTTCAGAATTATTCAGTAATCTCAGTGTAAACACTTTCATGGATTCAAAATGATTTACGTGCATGGACTAGATACACGGATACACCAAAACAAAATGAAATTTTGCAGGAACAACAACTATAGTTAAGCTAGTTTCAAACTAATGACGGAAAATGCTATGGCACGATACAGACGATCATCTTTCAGCTCAGAACGCATAAATGGTATCCGTTCACGGAATTTCTCCAGTGAATCTATCCTGTCATGAAAAATGATAAATGGGATTCAGTGAACTTGGTAACATATCAGATTCAGTCTAGAAAAAAGGTGTTAATCAAACTGTAAATACCCAAGAGATTGCAAGCCACCAACAAATTCCTGCTTCGAGAATTCACACATGGTAGCAGCCTTCATGTGCCAAGAGACAACCAACTGATGTAGCAACAGCAAAATGTGTTAGCGAAGTCAACAATGTACCTCATCACAAAAAAGCACAATTTAGCACTGCCCTGTATTAAGGGGAAAATACTACTCGTGACCATGTAGGTCCACTTTTAAAGGATTTATCTAATAAAATGTTAGTAAAACATTCTTTAAAAACTCTTCCTTTAAAAATATCACTTGAATCAACAGAAAGTTAATAAGTGCATAGTGATGCACCTCTCTCTGCATGGTTTCGACGTATAAGCAGCAGATAGGACATCAAGTAAAAAGTATTAAATAGTTGTTGGGGGTTTTAACTATAGGCTTGCACTTCTAGTAAGTTGGCACATGTAATAAAGTTGTGGTTGGATTTTCGACGTATAAAAAGAGAAAATCCGTTTATATATATATATATATATAGGGGTAGTTTAATTTACAACTCATGCAACCCATATCTTAACCGTTGGATTAATGATCGACGGTTACAATACATGTGGGTCCAATTTTTTCAATTAAAAAATCAAAAAAATAAAAACAAAATAACCGTTTATCATGAATCCAACGGTTAAGATGTGGGTTGCATAGATTGTAAGATTTACATGGGTTGTAAATTATCCTTGGCCTATATATATATATATATATATATATGCATCTGGACATACCATAACAATATCTTGAGGATCCACCTGTCAGGAAAAAAAAAAGTATCAGTAGAGCATTGTGAAGACTCGAGCATCAATTAAATAATTGCAAGAAACTTAAATCTTAGTGGTAAGCAACTAGTACATGTTCTTCAACCTAGCTTCTTTGTAGATTATAAATCAAAACCAGATAATTTCAATAACAATTCATTTGAGAAAATGTATGCTGGAGTTACCTGAACATCATTGCATAGGGTACTAATACCATCAGCCATAATCATATCAGCATAAGGATCTAAAAAGAAAGATAAAGGTAATCAGATTAATTTCTATAGATAGCAATAAATAAACAATGTAATTCTATAGATAGCAATAAATAAACAATGTAATTCCTCATGCTTAGCAGGACATAAGTAACGAAGAATTGGTAAACGTGCCTTTGTATCTATTGTACAATTCCTCCAAATGTCTTGTATCTGTAAATGATTTGGTGTGAGGCTGGCTGTAGAATACATCAAAAGCTCCATCAAGATGCCATTCACTGGCCTTCAAGGCCTGAAGAGCAACTTTTTCACTGCATTCAGAAATATGGAAAAGGAAACAAGGTACAAAACATCAGGCAACCAACAATACAAATGTAAATAAGAGTTGAATCACGCGTTATCAATTAAGCGATACTAAATCCATTAACGGCGAACAGTCAATTAATACACTTATTGATTAAAAATCATCTTCATCTTATGGCAATATCTGAAATTTTAGTATCCATTGAAACTTCTCAATTAGCTTAGAATAGACAAGAAGTTTGAGTTGGATTTAGTCTACCATCAGGTTACTGCTAGAACAAGTGTACGACAAATAAGCTATCAAAAAGTTTTCATACAACACGTTGAAAGATGCTGGCTGTGTATAATTCACACTATTATCAATTATAAAAAAGTTAACTAAATGATAAGAAGAGTGGGTCACCTTGCCCCAGTAATTGTCATGAACTGTTGAACCTTGTCACGGTGCCCCCTACCCAACTTGTTCTGCCAGTAATAATGAAAGTACAAAGTGAGAAATAAGATCGATAAATTCGTAAGCATATGCACTAACCCACTTCTGAAATGAAAGTACAAATTCCACAGTTTTACATGTAACCATCTAGCGTCGCAAAAAATATACTCGACTTGTTCCATCATAAGAATCTTAATTTTAACTTCTGAGAATGGTATAAAGCTACTTCTAAACTCCAATCCTACGTAAATTAAGTTAACTTTCGATTTAAAATCATCTGAATATGAAAATAACTTGTTTTGATGCTAGAAATAGAAAGGACATATTTTTATGGAACTATATATCAAAAGCTAGGGTTGAAATAAGAAAGATCAAAAACATCAAAAGATCCCAGACTGAAAATAAGTTATTGTTATTCTACACATGGATTTCAAAGCTACTTACAAGTCGAACTGGCTTTCTTGTAATCATACATAAAAATATAATTAGAATATGAAATCAATCCCCCAAATCCATAACAGAACTTGATTTTCACTTGTCAAATCGATTTGCTTTTAACTTCAAAATCTGTAAGAATATAACAAGCAAAAGATCGATTCCCACATTAATGTCCAGTTAAAACGGGCATTACCAGTTAAAAACCATCAATAAAATTTACAAGAATAATCTATTGTTCGCACTGATTGATATTTCAACATAGAAAAAGGATAAACAGTGTGCATGCTTATTACATGAAAACCTAACAATCATGGCGGATTTTGATGGCTTTCCGCAACTCTCAAAATAGGAACTATTACAATCAAAATCACTCTAATTACGAAAACGAATACTGATTTAGCTACAACCACATCTACAAACTTCAATTACAAACAAATTGTTAGTGATCTATCAGCCCTAAGGAACTAATTTACGACATCAAAGTAAAACACAAGTAGTTATACAGATAAATCAATAAGAAAACACAAAAATCAGCCAACAGAACTGCAGACATGTAAACTATGAATCGAAAACGATATTTTGCAAACAATGACTCACCATCTTGAGATTGCTGAAAAAACCCTAATCACCAATCACCAGTAGCTAGCCTGATGATATGCTGAAGTGAGTAACACCCAAAATTAGGGTTTTTGTACCTTATTAGGGCTTCCGATTCACTCTTTCCCACTACTCAATTTTCTCTGAATCTTGCTGTTCTTCCCCAATTTCTGTATTGTGAAATTTGTCTTCTGTACCAGAAGCATCCACGGCTTAAATTTATCCCAAAGCAAAGTTGCAAAAATTGCCTTATATGTTTGTGAGGCTAAAAAGGTAATTTACAATTAAAATAATATTAACTTTTTTTTTGTTACAAATTCTATTTTTAAATTATTTTTTATTATTTCTCGAAAAATATTATTTTTTATTAGAGCGTTATCTATACTATATTATAAAAGTTCTATTACCGTTCTTGAAAAAGTTGGTTATTGGAAAGCGGTTTTGGAAAGTTAAATTTTACATTTATCACCCCTTACAATTAATTATTTAATTTACTTTCTATCCCTTGTTTTTTCATTTTTCATTTTACACTTTTATTATTTTAACACAAATAATCGTATATAAATAAAAATGCAATGAAAAAATACGTTTCTTTTTTTACAAATTATACCATTATAATCGTCTCGTCAATACCTTCAAAACGAGCCCAATATTGAATATTTTTAAATTTAACCGTACTATTAAATATCATGAATATCTACGAATTAAATCTCTACTACTATATAAAAAAACTAATACAGTTATTGTACAAACTTTTGTACAATAACACTTATCACCCTAAGCTTTTATACAATAACACTTATTACCCTAAGCTTTTATACAATAACATTTATCACCCTTGTAATGTTACATTTGTCACCCTTACAATTACTTATTTAATTCATTTTATATCCTTTATTTTTTCATTTTTCATTTTACACCATTATCATATTAACACAAATAATCGTATATGAACAAAAATGCAATGAAAAAATACGTTTCTTTTTCTACAAACTATACTATTATAATCGCCTCGTCAATATCTTCAAAACGAGTCCAAAATTGAATATTTTTTAATTTAACCGTACTATTAAATATCATGAATATCTACGAACTAATTTGTTTTCTATCCATACGTTTTATTTTTTTCCACCGTTAACACATTAAAAATACATAATCGTAAAATACGTTTTATTTTTATTATAAATTATATCATTATAATTTTTTTTGTCAATAATTGTAATATAAACTAATTATTGAATATATTTATGGGTTTAGGGTTTCATATATTGTGATTTATAGGTCATGGTTGGATTGTTGATGACATGTCTATAAGGAAGTAACATTAATTGTTCGTTATTTACTTACATTCCGCTGCATCGCGCGGGTATATGCCTAGTCTATATCTATATATTAAAATTCTATGCCTAGTTATTGAAAAATGTAGTTTTTGGAAAAAAATGATTTTTGGAAAAATATTACATTTACCACCCTTATAATTAATTATTTAATTTACTTTATATACCTTATTTTTTTATTTTTCATTTTACACCCTTATCATATTAACACACATAATTGTATATGAACAAAAATACAATGAAAAAATACGTTTTTTTTTACAAATTATACCATTATAATCGTCTCGTCAATACCTTCAAAACGAGTCCAATATTGAATATTTTTTAATTTAACCATACTATTAAATATCGTGAATATCTACGGATTAAATTGTTTTATATTCATACATTTTATTTTTTTTCAGCGTTAGCACATTAAAAATACATAATCGTAAAATATATTAAAAATACGTTTCATTCTTATTATAAATAAATCACGGTAATCTCTAATATATTATAAAAATTATAATACAGTTTTTTACAAATCTTTGAAAGCCAAAAAAAATTTCCCAATGTTTCACTTCCTAATTCAATTAAATGTTATGTTTATTACCCTTACAATTAGTTATTTAATTTATTTTATATCTATTGTTTTCTTATTTTCTATTTTACATACCTATCATGTTAACATAAATAATCATATACGAACAAGAATGGAATAAATAATACGTTTCTTCTTTTTACAAAATATATCATTATAATCGTCTCATCAATATCTTTAAAACGAGCACAATATTGAATATTTTTTTAATTTAACCTTACTATTAAATATCATGAATATCTACGAACTAATTTGTTTTCTATCAATACGTTTTACTTTTTTCCACCGTTAGCACATTAAAAATACATAATCGTAAAATACGTTTCATTCTTATTATAAAATATATCATTATAATTTTTTTCGTCAATAATTGTAATATAAATTAATTATTGAATATTTTTATGGGTTTATGATTTCATAAGTTGTGATTCTTAGGTCATGATTGATTGTTGATGACATGTCTATAAGGAAAAAAAATAATTGTTCGTTCTTTACTTACATTCCGCTGCATCGCGCGGGTATGTGCCTAGTAAGATTAAAAAAGTATTTGTTATAGTAACGGATGATCTGCCAGCTATTAAACCATATATTTTATGATTTAATTTGATTACATGGCAGAGTAAAGGCTAGTTCCTAGTATTACTTCGTTTATACGACGTAATTATACTTTGTTGGCTAATGGCTTTACATCTGTATGTATGATAACTAGAAGTGTACTCATGCAATGCACCGAGATACATCACGATTTTAATATATTTTTTTTTTCGATTTATAGTACGATTTTGGATGGTTTTGAGAAAGTGATATTGTTTTTTTTATAAATTTGTTTAATTTAGGTTTAATAATATAATGTTGTTTATATAAAAAAAATTAAGTATTTTGTTAGAATTCAATGATTATTTTATATATTTTAATGACATCTAGAAAAAAATAATCAATTACATATTTAATAATATAATTAAAACAAATTTATAGTAATATAATATATTAATTAATAGTGATACATGGTTCAAGGTTCCAACTAGTAATATGTATCTTGTACATACCAAATTGGTGGGTGTTAGAAGTCTGCAATAGTAATATGTATCTTGTGCTTTGATACTTGTAAATTAAGAGATTTTTAAAATCTTGTATAAAATGATGATACCTTGTGCCTAATAATTTGTATTTAAGAGTTTTTTATCTGTGCTTTATAATATAGTATAGATAAATAAATAAAAATAAACCTTCAAACTAGTAGCTCAGTTGGTAAATGGGTGGGACGATTTTACTCAAATGATGATAAAACAAAACAAAAATGGTCCCAACTTGTGCCCTAACCCCTAACTCGTACCCTGATAATTTGACGGTTCGTCAACTTAAACCATAATTTATTTCTTAGATTAGTTCAGTTCATCAAACACTTGTATGCTTCGGTTCCTTTATCTTAAACAACCGCCTTCTTTTAAATTATGACACCATTGAAAATTCTGGACTTGTGAGTTCGTCGATACTATGCATTAGATTCATATATATGCCAGGGGGGGTAATAGATGCGCTATGGGGGAGGAAACCCATGACTATTAACGCCAGGGACGGACTTACAGTTGTGGCGACGGTGACACGTGCCACCGTATCATTTCTTCGACGAAGGGTAAAAGTTTTACGTTTGTGAAAGGTGCAACCGTATCGTTTTTGGGTGTGCTACCGTATTTATTTTCGAAACTTCAAAGGTGCACCAAATCCTAATCTGAAAGCCCAATTCTTCACTTCTATTCTAGCCTAACTCTTGAAATCAACCAAAAAAACCGTAAAAATCTCTTGAAATCAACCAAAAAAACCGAAAAAAAAACTCTTAAAATCAACCAAAAATACCGAAAAAGTCTCTCAAAATCGATAAAAAAAACTTAAAAATGTTTCGAAATCAAGCAAAAAACTTTAGAAATCCCTCGAAACGGTGGAATTAGGCTAAAAATATATCGGACGATATTGATCGCCGGTAAAAAAATTAAGACATGTCGATAAAAATCATATGAAAAGTATGGTGCCACCGTATGAAAAAATTGTTACGTCCGTCCCTGATTAACGCAACGTCTGTGTGGAAAGAAAACCCTAATAAGGTTCGTCCATATTTGGAATAAGCAACGACTATTAAAATCATTGAATTGTGCATTATCGAATGACCATTTGAAACATCTTATATAGGGAATTTGTTTAATAACCATGTTTTAGTGGAGACATTATTGACGAATAACTTGACTAAAGAGTTTTACTATATAAATTGTTCGAAGGATATGACAACAGTCTTTAATGTCTAATTACAGTGTTGGAGTTTAATGGCAAGTATAAATTTCATGTGTTGAAAACTTGTGGGCATGTGTTAAGTGGCAAAGGATTTGAAGAATGAACTGCCAATATTGTAATAAGAAAAATAATGAGTAAAACTTTTTATGTTGAGAAAGTGTTTTACGAAAGGAAAACAAATATTTTGTCACACCAGTAATATATTATACGTGACTATCTCACATGAACGAATGACATTGTATAAATTTTTGTTAACGTGTGACATGGTATAACGACTAGATTTTTCAAAATATAAAATTCTTTGTGATGTCTGTAATATCAGAGTTCATTTTGTAAAACGATATGTGTTGAGGATGAAACTAGTTTGCCTCAATGTTTCTTGTATATGTTCAGTTTCTTTAATTGAAGAGTGAAGTTTATTTTGTGTCAAAGAAAAAAAAAAGAAGTAAAAGTATACTATTATAATAAAAAAAATGAAAAATCTAAAAATACGATGATAAATTTCGATAAAACAATTTTGAGAAAATGAAAAATTTATACCAAATCTTTTAAAAATGTCAAACCGGGATTTAAATATTAAATGTTTATTCTAAGACATTGTTTGACAAACTAGCTGATAAACTAGCTTTTCAAAACGCTACTTTGAGTAGTGTTTCAATAAGCTAGCTTATAAGCTACCTTATGGTCATCCAAACATGTACCAGAAAAAAAAGCTAGTTTTTTTTTGCCAAACATAGCCTAAATAAATTAGAAAAAATTGATTTAAAAGAATTGGAATTTTACATAAAAATGATCAATTCTCTGGCATTTGATATCATCAAACCCTGACTTAAATCTTTTTGAGAAATTAAAAAAATTATGTCTGAGGCATGGGTTTGGACTCTCGTAACCAAACATATGCTTGTCCTTTTTAGTGTACTTATCATGATATGATAGTAGGAGAAACATCATAAAAAATGTATCTTGGCAACCAACATTTGTGTCTGTATTGTTGATGATGATCACTTGAGTCATTTCTAACAGATTCTTGAAAATTAAGAAAATGAGAATTTTGATGATTTTTGGCTGATTTTGAGCTCACATATTCTTAAAACTTAATCCGAAGAGGGGAATATATATAGGACGATAATCAAATGAGAACCAAAAATAGATTGAGAACTGTGAAAACCGATCTAAACCATTAATTGATTTTAATCTATGGTCATTAAAGGCAATGGCAACTTTGTAATAAATTAGAAGTTCATGGTTTGTTATGGATTGAAATTAAAATTGAAAGGGTATATTGGGTATTAAAACCCTTTGACCAAATTCATATCTCGGTCATCTCATCAGCTCCATCAATGCCCAAATCAATATCTAGTACACCATCGATAGCCACGAGATTCAGATGGTCATGGAACTCGCACGACTTCTATCGTCGCCGGTAGATATGTGTTTCCGACATCCACTCTTGGTTACGCCCGTGGTGCCACTACCGGAATGGCGCCCAAAGCTCGTCTCGCTGCCTACAAGGTTTGTCGGAACACTCGTTGCTTCGATTCTGACATCCTCACGTCAGCGTCTACGATGGACCTGCATTGGCTCACCACCGCCTCTATCTGCTCGACGACGACGATTACTTTGGATCTTTGTGTCTAGAAGGTTCCTTAAACCCTAATTTTGTCAAGGGGGAAATCGTTTTATGCGATGGAGGCATCAATTCAACAGCGGCTCGTAAAGTACAATGGTAAAGTTTGGTTTAATTTCGGATTTCATTCTTCTGTGTTCCCTTCGTAATTCTGAAATCCCCTCTTTTTCATCGTCATGATTGTTTGAAGAGGAAGAACGAGAGTTCTGATGGGAATCCGGAATCAAGGACGATTTAGGGTTCCAGAATCAAAGACAAAAGTATTCTTGAAGTTCCAAAATCTGGAATCTCACACAAATCATGAACTAGATGATTTATGCCTCAATTTCTTGAAATTTCCTCTGTAATGTGAAGTAGGTCTTGATTACCCTGGATGGAATCCACGATGGTGCTCCCATGGTGGTCAAGGCCAAGGGGATTAAGATAGTTATACGTGGGAACTTCTCATCGTCGATTTAAGGTTTTTTTTGTTTCTGGTTTCATGGGGTGAATAGCATATAAAAGAAAATCATGTTTGGTTTCATGAAGTTAAGTAACATATAAGAGAAAATTATGTTTGGTTTCATGGAGTGAAATAACATATACGAGAAAACTATGTTTGATTTCATAAGGTGAAATAATATATAATGATTGGTTTCATGTGGTGAAATAACATACAGTGTTTGGTTTCACGTGGTGAAATTTCGTATTTATGAAAAATATTGTTTTTATTTCATGAGGTGAAATAGTATGTGTTTCATCTGGTGAATCTTGTTACCAAAATGACGATTATACCATTTTCATGTGGTGAATCAACTTTTAATTAAAACCATTAGATCAAAACCAAATTACGGCTTAGATCGGTTCTCATGGTTCTCAATCTTTTTTTGGTTCTCACATGATTTAACCCATACATATATATATATATATATATATATATATATATATATATATTTCCAAATGTGGAGAATTCTCCAAAATTTAGTAATCTAACCAATTAAAGACATTGAAATTAAATATTTAATACATGTACTGAATATTATAATGATACAATTAATGTTGTAATATCTAAAATGGAGAAGCTATTGGAGTTTAATGTAATTGTAACACTCTAAAATTCAGAGTAAATTAAAACCTGGAAATATGGCAACACGACCTTCATATTTGGTATAAACCTGTGTTCGGTTATGGAAATTGACAACAAACTAATCTAAGCAAAATTATCTAGATTACATCAGTTGACAATCCATAATCACCAAAAGATGGGACTTAAACAATGCCCAACACCAAATAATAGTCATCTCAAAATGCCTCGAGTCCACGCTCGACTCTCAAAACCCTGTGCAACCCACCGCTAAGGGAAACCTGTTATACACATTATTTGAGAAAAAGTGTTAGGCTTAAAGCCTAGTGAGAACATACAGTTTATAAATTTCAAAGAGATATAAACAACTGTATCAAATTAAATCCTTCCAAAGGTTTAGTTATACAAATGGAGTTATTTGGTACAAAAGGACAACCGGTCCGAAACACATCTTCCGATGACGGGGATTACCCGATTTACCGAGGATTGTAGTGGAACACAAAGTAAGCCATAAATCCGAGTTATGAGCTAAATACATGGAACCATGGCCACGAACACTTCGGTACCCCCAAGGAACCAGTCATACTCGTTCACTAGACTGTATTTGACCCATGGCTAGTAACCGGTCTCACATAACCGTACCAAATGCCCCCGAAGATCAAATGCATCTAGCTACATACAATGGGGTACAAACATCCCAACAATAAGCCGACTCGATACCTAGGGATCCACTAGTATGGTCATGACTTGTCACAATATTTCATGTGACCATCCAAGCTAGATAAATATCTATCAAAACATTTATATTTCAAAATGCCATTTTCAAGATCAACTGCTGGTAAGAAAGATAATCATAAAACAAGATTATATGCATTCTTTCAAATAAGCCACACAACTGGGCAAGTAAAACATTCTTTTACTTCAACAAGATGAAACCCATCATTTTAGTCAAAAGTGTTCGGGAACCCTAAAATATCTCAAAACCCCAAGTTACATCCAAATGTAATAAACGGATAATCTGAAACCCTAGAGATATATAGGAGTTAAAAACATAATCTTTGACATATATAACAGTTTAGAAAAGTTAGTAGGAAATCACCTCAGATTTCTTCTTCCTAACGAATGCTACCTACGACAACACCGAAAGAATCGGTAAGTCGAAACGCAGATAACTCTCCCACTTTCTGACTAAAACTTAAAGACAACAGAAGCTAACATCGAGCAATAGGTGGCGCAAAAGAAGGCTTTTGCGCGAACTAAAGGTGGCGCAAAGGAAGGCTTTACGCGACAAGAGAGTGGCGCAAAATAAGGCTTTGCGCGACAAGAGAGTGGCGCAAAATAAGGCTTTGCGCGACAAGGGAGTGGCGCAAAATAAGGCTTTGCGCGACAAGAAACTTCGCGCGATCAAGAGGTGGCGCAAAAGACACTTTGCGTGACCCAAGGGTGGGGCAAAGGACACTTTGCGTGACCCAAGGGTGGGGCAAAGGACACTTCGCGCGACCAAAGGGTGGCGCAAAGGTCACTTCGCGCGACCAAAGGGTGGCGCAAATGCCACTTTGCGCGACCACTGATCTTCCCTGACCGGTCGACCTGCTCACTCAAAACTCGTCGGAGCACACCCAGATTCCGGCCAAACTCAAAAACGTTAAAAACGCAGATTTAAACGGTTGAAAAGCTACACAACGGGAATCTACACTGACCATAACACTTCAATCGAAGGATTAAGCTAAAAACATACCTCAAATGACAAGAAATCGAAAACCCACGTCAAAGCTTTCTTTCACACTCTCAGGTCTTCAAAAGCAAGTATCAATATGAGATATTTTAAATATCTCAATAATTGATATATATTTAAACCCAAGTTTCATTTAACCCCCTTGAACTTTGGGAATGATTAACTTTTCACCCAACTCCAAAATTATGGGTGTTACAGTAATTTACTTTAGGAGATTTTAATTTTTAATTCTCCATTTTCGTTTGGAAAAATCTATTGGAGATTCTCTAATATTGCAAGACAACATTATTCAATGTCAATACAAAATATCAACCTAGTGAAATGTAAAGTAGTGCCATATATTGTATCAGTTTGTGTCAGCCCTGTTAAGAATCACAATCATTTTAGTGAACCGTCTCTCGAGATAGGTCTCAAGTAAAGCAGACTAGGACAAGTGGTCTGAAACACTCTAAATCTCTTGTGTTATTTCACAAACATTCTATTTTCCGTATTATTGTTTAAAATGGCATATTTCATGTGTTATATTTTGTTTAATATTTTTGAAATGGTAACAACTTTCAAGAATTGAAAATTAATGTAACCAACCTCCTAATCCCATATGGGTTGTGAAATAAAAACAATTGAATTTCAAAGTCAACCTTGGTGAGAAGTCTTAAGGCCTACAATAGGGGTTGTACATAATACAGATAAACTAACTACCTGCTTAATTCAAAGAATGGGCCGATGATCCAAGTCGTAACTAGGTCAAAGTAGTTGCTTTGAGTTATTCAAATGACAATAATTACCAGGTCAATCTAACAGTGAATGATAGAGACTTGGACAGGATACTAGAGACTCAATGTGACGTTTTTAGGCTATGGCTTTGCATTTGATATAGCCAAAGAAACTCTAACAATGAATGGTGATTTAACCAGATTCAATAGTTTTATCATTGAGAACTTTTCTTAATATTCAGCCATACAACGATTCTTTTCACACCTTCAACCATTTTCACTTAACTTTTAGAACCAGTTTTATGAGCTACTTTAAAAAATGACTAAAATGTCCTTTGCATCACATGACACAACTTGTATGCAAAAATAAATGCTAATTATAAAAAGTCTGTGTTATATTGAAAAATGAAAATGATGAACAAATCAAATCAGCAAAAACAAGCATGTGTCATTAGCTATTACATTTTATAAAATTAAACAAAACTCATTTAATCCAATATTATAAATCATTATATCGTTTTATTATCAATGTTTCTAATCAACTTAAGCATCAAAACACAAAACCATTGTTTTGATTGGTTGGTGGTAATATATGATTGCTTTTATAAAAATAAAAAAAAACACAAAACCATTGTTTTGGGAGTCTATTTTAAAAACTAATATTTTTTTAGAAAAAATGTTATATATAGTTGCAATTTAATTATTAAATATTGTATTTATATATCATTTAATAAATTGTCAATAAAAAATTAATAAGTTGACGATTGAAAATAAAAGGCACGATAAATGCTAATTTTAGATTTTAATAAATTATTTTTGTAGTACGTAATCCTTCCAAACCGAATCTCAAACACACCATACTTTATTAAAAAGGCATGAGAAACCAATGTTGTCAAAAGGTAGGACAAAGTGTAAATCATGTAATTATTAGAATTGTACTCGCGTAATGTAGCGAGATAAATCACGATTTTAATGTTTCATTTTATTTTTTTGTCGATTTACAGTACGATTTTGGATGGTTTTGAGAAAATGATAATGTTTTTTTTTTAAATTTGTTTAATTTAGGCTTAATAATATAATGTTTTTTATATAAAAAATTAAGTATTTTGTTAGAATTCAATGATTATCTTATATATTTTAATGACATCTAGAAAAAATAACCAATTACATATTTAATAATATAATTAAAACAAAATTATAGTAATATAATATATTAACTAATAGTGATACATGGAAATGTCTGCATAAAAGGAATACCCTGCACATACCAAATTGATGGGTGTTAGAAGTCTGCAGTAATAATATGTATCTTGTGCTTTGATACTTGTAAATTAAGATATTTTTAAAATCTTGCATAAAATGATGGTACCTTGTGTCTAATAATTTTTATTTAAGAGTTTTTTTTATTCGTGCTTTATAATATAGTATAGATTATAAACCCTATAAATTTAGAGATGGTTATTATATTAGTTAAATATAATATGGTTGAAAGTAAATTTAGGAACCGATTAAGTCTACACCATTGACCAGGGACGGACCCAAATATTTTTTCATACAGTGACATCATATAATATAGACAAAAAATAATTACAAAAAACACGGTTTTTTATCGACGTGTCTTCATATTTTTACCGACATTCAAGATTGTCTGATGTGTTTTTAACCTAATTCCACTGTTTGAGGGATGTTTAAAGTTTTTTGCTTAATTTCGACGGATTTTTATTTTTTCTTATCGATTTCGAGGGATTTTTTCCGTTTTTTTGGTTGATTTAAAGAGTTTTCTTCGGTTTTTAGGTTGACTTCAAGGGTTTTTTTGGTTGATTACGAGGTACGGTTGCACCTTATTGAAGCTTCCAAAATAATACGATAACACCTTCCAAAACGATACGGTTGGGTCTATATTTATATTCATGAATATGAACATGTAGTGCTTCTTAATGATTCCTCTGTTTTCAATAAAAATAAGGTTTCTAAGAAAACTTTCTCCTCTCTTTGTATATAAAAATTTTCTCTCAATTAGGGCTGACAATAGGTAAAGGTAAACCCGTTATGTTTTGACCCGTTGAATAAAGGTATGAATAAAGAAAATTTTATCCATTTATCCACCCATCCATTACCCGTTTACCCGAAATTTTAGTGGGAGGGGTATGAATAAACAGTTTTTCGTTATTCATTACCTTTACCCGTTACGATATAATATATATGTATGTATAATTATATCAAACTAAATATTAGTGTATATACACATAATTATATTAAGTTAATTATTAATATTTTTTATAATATTGTCGTATGTTAACGTTTACTTTAATTTATTTTTTATATTTATCGAATAAAAGATTTCATGTTGATTAAATGAGAAACAAGACGGATTTAGAAAAATAAATAAAACGAAAAGTGTTAGTCTTACAATTTTCATATTGTTATTATACTATGATTATATTTACTTATTTAGAGTAATAAAATGTTTACTACAACAAATTAGATATAAAATAATGATTATAATTATGAATTTACGTTTTACTTGTATGTTTGAGGTTTAACAATATCAATTGTAGTCCAAAATAAAATTTTGTTTTACTATTTATCCATTACCCGTTTCGTTACCCGCTATTTTAAATGGATTGGATAACGGATTAACCCTTACCTTACCCATACCCCACCTGTTACCAGCCTACTCTCAATCTTGTGAAAAGAATAAAATGCCAAGGAAATAAAAAGAGAGTGAAGTACAAGTATATCTCATAAAAGTAAGAGAAAATTTCAAAAAAAAACAATAAACTATCCAATTTTGAATTATTAAGTCCCTAAATTATTTTTTTGAATGAAAAAACCATTAAACTTTTGCATTTTGAATGATTAAGTCCCTCAACTATTTTTTCGAATGAAAAAACCATTAAACTTTCTAATCTTGAATGATTAAGTCCCTAAACATTTTTTCTGAATAAATAAACTATCGAACTTCTAAAAATTTGTTACCTTTTTTTAAAGGTACCTAGAACTGACTATGGATATTTTAAAGTAAAAACAAATCTAAATCAATTTTATCATTCTCAAACTCTACGCCATTAAAACCCCTAACAAACAATCGTATCGTTCTGCCTCGCCACTCCCCATTGCCCGAACATTGTTCATTCTCCATATCGCCTAACACGTTGTTGTCCCTATCATCGAACTCCCTCTTTTTGATCTATTTTTTATTTATCAAAAGTGGAAAATAAAAAGATAACCGGTTATATGTTAGTTTTTTTGGGTTAAAATGATGTAAGTAACAAATTTTTAGAAGTTCGATGATTTAATTTATTGAAAAAAATGTCTAGGGACTTAATTATTCAAAATAAGAAAATTTAATGGTTTTTTGATTCAAAATGAAAAAGTTTAATGATTTTTTCATTTAAAAAAATAGTTTAGGGACTTAATCATTCAAAATGAGAAAGTTTAATGTTTTTTTCATTCAAAAAATTAGTTTAAAGACTTAATCATTCAAAATGTAATAGTTTATTGGTTTTTTATGAAATTTTCGCTAAAAGTAATGGACAACTTTATTGTTTACCATTTTTAGTCTTTCTTTTTGAAGTTTATAGAAAAATTACAAAACACCAAAAAGTTGGATCAAAACAAAAATCAAACAAGATCTATGTAAACAAGTAGGATGAAATGATTATTTTATATTTTGTTATTACTTACAAAATATTTGACGTGTGTTTTTAAAATAATTATTATAATTTAAAAATTAAATAAATTAATTGTTATAGATAAATAAATAGGGTTGGGTTCAAAAGAAAACTATAAAAACATGAAAAATCGGCCAACACCTAGTAAATGTTCATCTCACAACATGCACAAATAATTTGTATGTAAATTTTCCAGTATGTACATGTGCATAGCATGCACACATGCATTGAAACCAAAAAACATCTTTAATTATTTGTATGTACATGTACATATAATCAAGGTTCTAAAAAACGCGCCTTGGCGCCACCATGGCGTCGAGGCGTGGCTTTGCCACCACGTTTTACCCCTTGGCGTCGAGATAAGGCGTCGAGCTCGTTATGGCTTGCCATGGCGCATTATGGCGTTACGTCTTGGCATAGAGATAAGGCGTCGAGCTCTGTTATGGCGTTACAACTTCGAATTTGTGTACTTCGAAATTTGATTGGAATTTACCCATTAGTATCGATTATAGCTTAGAAATTCTTTTGTTTATCGTTTTATATGAATTTAAATTGTTAATAACTCGTTCATTATTGTTCAAGACACCGATAAAAACACACACATACACATATATATGTAACACCCGTAAATTCTTGTATGTGAAAGCCAATCCCTTGAAGAAATCCTTGATCCTGATCATATAATTTCATCCCTTATGCCTTACCTTTTTAAGCCTTATCACATCGTGGGTGCTCCGGATGAAAATGGAAGAAATCGGGGCTCGGGACACTCTGGGCGATAGTGCCCTGGGCACAATCGCCGGGCACAATCGCCAACAGAGTGGTGCCCGCAGTACAGTTTGGGCGATAGTGCCCTGGCGAAAGTGCCTTGGGTACAATCGCCTGCGGCCTCTGGTTGTTTTAAAATCGATTTTGAGCAGCCCCACCTCATTATTCTCAACCCCTTTCACCCTTTTCTCTCTAGAAACCGAACCCCAAACCCTAAAATCAGTTTTATGCGTCAAGGGCACCAAATCTTTTATGTTCCAAGTGTTCCTCTTTCCACCCATCAAAGATTGGAAGTTATTGGTCAAGGAGCTTCATCTTCATCTTCAACCTCAAGTTCATTTCGGGTTTTCTAGGTTTTTCGTCAAAACCTAAGTGGTAAGTACATTCTTTCCATTTCCAAACCTTGTAATAAGTTATGAATGCTCCATTGATGTTTCCCTAGTATTTGACTTATCAAATCTCGGACTTGATAGTTTTGGGAGAAACTAGGGTTTGGATCTCGTTGGGGATTTTCGTGTGTTATGTTTGGGGAATGTTTCTTTACGGTTGGATGTGGTTATTTACGGTTGAAGTTGTGTGGATCTAGGTTTTTGGAGGATTTCGGCTTGAGGATTCAAGTGGTTTTCAAAAGAGCTCGTTGGGTGAAATCTAGATTTAGCACTAAATCTAGCAAGGTGAGTTCAAGTCGATTTGTGAAAACGTTGTACATGCCAAAATGTCTATTTTAAAGTGTTTATGTGTTATACATGAAATTATCAAATGTTGGGTTATTTGCTAATCTTTGATTATTTGAAGTATTCAACCTTACAAACTTTGTATAATACCTACATTTGGGATTTTTGGGCATTTAATATATGTGTCACAAATGAATGTGTTTTGAGGTCTTATTGCATAAATAGATCTTTGGTCAAAGACATACACTTTTAAATGTTTGTCGGGTTTTATGCATCATTCACGAAATGGAATGTTTTGTAAAGTATTAATTGCACATTTGTGTGAGGTACTTGAAAGAATGTTTATAGTCTCATTTTATGATTTTCATTCTTATCAGCAGTTAAAGTTGGAAAATGCATATTTTGTGTTATGAGACATTTGGAAAAATTATAAGGGTATAAGTTCATTTGGAAAATGGGTTGTCTCAACTAATGTTGAGTTTTGAACTAATCTTACTCTTGGTCGTTGTGTTGGCATATCCGTTGGTCGAGTGCGTTTTATCGTATTTTTATTTTCATTTATCAATGAGTCAACTGGTTGCTAAGCCTGCGGCTTGGCATTGTTATTTTGATGGGGTTTTGGGCAATTGTCCAGTTTTGGTAGCTTGACTTCGAGCCTTGTTGGCGTTATTGGATGAAGCACGTTAGGTATCGGGTGCGATGTAAGTCCTTCGTGCTCAAGTTTACGTTTTTGGATGAAGCACGTTAGGTATCGGGTGCGATGTAAGTCCTTCGTGCTGCACGTTAAGGTGTCGGGTGCGGTATAAATCCTTCGTGCTCAAGTATTACGATATTAGATGAGGGGCTCGACATAGGAACCCGACGGGGTTGAACTCGAGTTTCCATGGGTGTACGTTTAAAGCTACCGAGCCTGACATCTCTTGCGTGTACTTTTGTTTATATGACTAGTCATAACAACATAAAATGGACTTACTTTGTGGACCGTCACATTTTATGGAACCGGGAATTCCCCGTCACCGAAAGGTGTTGTTTTTGGGTATTGAGTTTTATTATCCAAGTTTTCGGTGACGTTTTGTATATTTGGGTTCTACCCTTGATTTATGGGTTGAGTATTACGCCCCACCCGTGTTTTGAGTGTTTTGAAATATAAGGCTTAACCGTACCTTCTTAAATGGGGAGTCTAATTTACATTTACGCTTTGAGTGAGTTTTGGGTTAAAACTAGTTTATGAAGGGGCGATTTACATTGGTATCATCATTTTGTGGTAGTTTGATTTGGAAAATGTCCAAATTGGTGTTCTCCGTCTAAAATGCATATTATTGGAAATCGAGTCGTTTGCATATTCAAATCATACCTTTTGAAAGATTATGAATTAAACTGCATTATCTATTTTCACATACATCTTTTTATATGTTGAAAACTCTTGAGCTCACTAGGCGTTAAGCCTAACCTTTTTATTTGTCGGCATGTGCATCAGCCTCCAGTTGGGTTTTGGTTCTAGCAGCCATGAAGAGTTGAGTCTTAGCTTTGTGCAAATGTAAGTAGTTGGTGAAGTCTTCCGCAATTTTGGAGACAGTGACTATTATGGGGTTTTAGTAGCATCTGTTATTATCACAGACTTTTGTATAGAATGAATGTTTGTATTGAGGTTAAATCTTAATTTGTGGTTGTAGATAATTCATTTATTGATGTATTTAGAAAATTTTAAATAAGTTGTTATTTCCAGATTTGAGGGTGTTACAATATACATATAAATTATATACATATATTGCCGCCTTAAGTCACGCCTTGGAAAACGCCATGGCCTCGCCATAACTCGTAAAGCTTAAGGCTTGACCTCGCTGCTACGCCACGCCTTACGCCATTTAGAACATTGCATATAATACATATGTATGATTATTAAGGACAAATACATATACTTTGTTTCGATTTCCACTTACGTAATGCATTTAAATAATATACAAGAATTTTGTTAACAAAAAAATGAACGTAACAATGAGATGGTTCCTACATAATTCAATATAACTTAAGCGAGTCGAGCTATTAACGAGATAACCGACCTCGAGCTCGTTTATCTCGAGCTCGAGCTTAATTATTCTCAACCTCGAGTCGATCTCGAACACAAAATATAACTCGTTTAACTTATCGAGCCGAGTTTTATAACACCAATGTTCGACTCGGCTCGTTCGAAAACTCGATTCAACTTTTCGAGCCGAGCCGAGCAGAGCCGAGCCATTTGAGCATACCCTTTTTCGAGCCAAACATGCTCATGTATTAATTAAGCATACAATAAAAATATAAAAATTATCGAACTCAAAACGATAAACGAGTTAATCGATTGCGAGTTCGAACCCATAAACAAGTGATTGTTGTGCACTACATTCAAAAGTTATTTGAGGGCGAGCTCGAGCTCGAGCCTAGTATTAATTTTTTGAGGCCGACTCGATTAACCTACTACTCGATTCGACTCAGCTCGTTTACACTCCTAGTTAACATTATGAAAAAACCAAAAATAACGATATTATATATTTACAACAAGTCTACTACAAGATTGAGGAGGGGCCAAACCCAATAAATTAAGAGTAAAATATTTAATATGTAATCTTCTTATTGACATATTAATAAAATAAAATAAAAGCGAGGGGGTGCCAATGCAACCCCTGGTGCTATACTGGCTCCGCCAGTGTCTACACGATACTAGTTCTATTGCAAAACTGGTTATTTTGCATTTTATGAAGAAAATAAGGGGTTGTTTGCCAATGTTAACGGGATTGATAATCCCAAATTTGCACTAATAGGGATAAAAGTCACCATCCTTACTTACCTTACTGGGTAAGATTCTCAACCAAGTGACATAGTAAGACTGTTCATAAATGTCTTTCACCCAGCAAGCGTTAAGCCGTTAATTGGATAATAGTTACCACCCTCACTTATTGGGTAAGATTCTCGAACCTTCCCATGCTTCTTAATGAGTAAGATTCTCAATTCTTGATATGCTCGTCCAGTAAGGTAAGTGAGGCAGTAAACACAAACATTTGGTAAACGACCCTAAGACTGAGAGCAAATCAAATGAGAACCATAAAATGTTATAAACCCATGAAAACCGATCTACTAACATTTTTTTCATCAAAAACTAGGATTTATATTCCACACATATCTGTTTCATAATAAGATAATTTCACATGTATTTGTTTCACAATCTGAAACTTTATAACATGTATACTTCGTTTTACTATGTGAACCAAAAAAAAAAGTTTTTGATGTATTTCTTTCACAATATAAGCAATACCTTAAATGACAAAATTGTAAATTTGTAATAAAACAACTATGTAAAAAATATTTGTATATCAATTATCACACAAATAAGTAATTCTGTTTGGTTCTCACTTAAGAGGCCGTTTACTTACTCAGTGGGTAAGCGTTTACTGATATCACTTATTTTATCGATTGAGTATGACAAAGACCGAGAATTTTACCTAGTAATAACAGAAAATCTTACCAGGTAACTGAGGAAAAATACTCTTTCATTTTAATTATCAAGAATTTTACACAATAAGATAAGTAAGAATAATCTATACTATATTATAAAAACGGCATAAAAAACTCTTAATTACAACATTTTAAGCACAAGTTACAACTAATTAAAGCCAATTACTTAATTTACAATTTCTTAATGCTTTGGTACAACCTTTCCAAGCACAATATCTCACATAATCATCTATTTGTGAAATGAATATCCATTTACTAATATAACTATTTGTTTTTTTGGTGGAGGATTTTATAAATAATCTATTTTAAATATAGATTTTACATTTAAATCTATATTAATAAGATGTAATATAAAATTTTTTTTCTTCCGTATTTTTTTATATTACATCTCATAATGATTTTTCCATATTTTATTTTATAAAATCTTTTTACATAATGAGATGTAATATAATATAAACTCTTTTTTCTTCCGTATTTTTTTTGCTAATATAAAATCTATTTTATTTTATAAAATCTACACGCATTTTATATTAGCATAATATAAAATCTACATGTATTTTTTTGATAATATAAAATCTACACGTATTTTTTTTTCACGAGCATTAAAAGAAGATTGATATGAATTAAAAATAAAAAATAACAAGATACACTAATAAATTATCGTATTCTTTAAAATAAAAATATTCCGCAATACTTTCCAAATTAACCAAGTGTAAAGAAAATAAAATAGAAACGATATAGATATAAAAATATTCTTCCATATTTTTAATATATTTACATTTAAATGTAAAATCGAAAATGAAAATAAAAGATTTTAAAATATTCTATACATTCACTATAAATATATATAGCTTCTCTATGTATCATCCGAGTACAAGAAGAAGACGAACGGTCGGGTGTCAATGGCGGAACCTGCAACTGGACAAAATGTATTCCACTATATTTTTGTTTCTTTGAAAAACTACTTTTTTATATTTTATTTTATTTACTGAGGATTTGTTTATATTTTTCAAAACCCACAATCATATTTTTCGAAGTAGGGGAATAAGATATATATACATATCTTTATTTTTATTGATTAATACTATGAGGTCTTGAAGTCAATAGTCAGATAAATATGTTGTGAGACATGTTGTTTGAGTTTTAAATAATATAATACAAAACTATTACCAATATTATTGTACAAACTCATAACAACAAACGATTAAGAATATATGCAAGTTAACCACTTATGAAAATACATTCGTTTTTCACATTGTATTTCATTAACTGTTAACAGAGAAATTACGTTTCATTTTAACTCGGTTCAATATTCCAACAAAAAATTTATCCTCCCGTGCAATGTACGGGTCAACACTAGTATATATTACCGATAAATACTTGTCTGATAAGAATTTGATAAACGATACCAAATTACCATCCCACGACTTTGGCTACCAAACAAAAAAAAAGAATTAATTAAATAATAAAAAGAGTAAATTACGTTTTTCATTCCTGTGGTTTGTTATAAATTATGTATTTCGTCCCTGTGGTTTTGAAATTTCAGTTTTCATCCCTATGGTTTGCAATTCATTTCTATTTTTATCCCTGAGGCCAAAACACTACTTTTAAATATGAAGGACTAAATTATAAATGATTTATAAACCATAGGGATGAAAAGATCAATCAAATTTCAATCATAAAGACTAAAAGGGTAATGAATTATAAATCATAAGGATGAAAATCATGATTTTAAAACTATAAGGACTAAAATAGAAATTTTCAACAAACCACATGAAATCTCTATTCTAATGTTACATTTATCACCCTTATACTTACTTATTTAATTTACTTTTTATCCCTTATTTTTCATTTTTCATTTTACACCATTATCATATTAACACAAATAATCGTATATGAACAAAAATGCAATGAAAAAATACGTTTCTTTTTTACAAATTATATCTTTATAATTGTCTTGTCAATACCTTCAAAACGAGCCCAATATTGAATATTTTTTAATTTAAGCGTACTATTAAATATCATGAATATCTATTTTTCTATCCATACGTTTTATTTTTTCCACCGTTAGCCCATTAAAAATACATAATCGTAAAATATATTAAAAATACGTTTCATTCTTATTATAAACTATATTATTATAATTTTTTTCGTCAATAATTGTAATATAAACTAATTATTGAATATCTTTATGGGTTTAGGGTTTCATAAGTTGTGATTTTTAAGTCATGGTTATTGTTGATGACATATCTATAAAAAAGTAATATTAATTGTTCGTTTTTTATTTACATTCCGCTGCATCTCGGGTACACATCTCGGGTACACGACTAGTTTACTCTAATAAAAATAAGGAAGCGGATTGGGAGCAAACTTCATTTTATGTTTTATCGAAAAGGTATTTGGTGGGGTCCACATTTCAGCACTATTCCCTAGACTAGCCCTTGTTTATGTATATATATAGCAGCAATGGAGGTTTCATCATTCATGGAGTATAATTGTTCAGTATATATCAATCATCATCTAGATATACTACACCTAGATTGTGCTTTTGATTTTGCCGGAGCGATCGATGAATGAGCAGGAGCATTGCGGTGGTGGTGGTACTGATCAGACGACCGCCGGTGATGTTTACACGGATCAGAACCGATCTAATTCTTTCGGTAAAGTAGATGATACTTCTTCGTGGAAGCTCGATATCAGCCATTTCCGGTTACCGGAATCATCATCCTCCGTCGATGATAAGGCTTCCACGCTCCGCCGGTTGTTCCTCCCTGCTCCAAGTAATTGCATCCAACGCTATTTCTTCGTTTTTATATATGCATATTATACGATGATGATTAATGGATGGAAGCTAATTTCACCTTCTAAAAATTCAGTTTGTTTATGTATATATATGGACGTAATTGTGTGATTCATCGATTCTAGAAAATACAACAGGTTTAAATTTCATTATCATAATCCACATAAGGCAAATTTAGTTTTCCTCCCCGACTGACTAGGAATCTTATAATTAGAGACTCACGGTCGGATCCAGGATTTTAGGTGAGCGGTTGTACAAACGAAAAACTTAAGAAATTGTTGTCGATGTGTTTTTAGCCGAATTCCCCTATTGGGGGATTTTTTATGTTTTTGGTTGATTTCGAGGGATTTTTTAAGCTTCTGTATTGATTAGCTGAGATTTTTTGGGTTTTTTAAATTGATTTTAAGATATTTTTTCGATTTTTTGGTTGATTTAGAGAGTAAATTTTAGTTTTTTGGGACTTGTGCACCTTTCACCCCTCAAAAACGTATATAGCACGGAGCACCCCCTATAGTTGAGCGGGTGCACCTTACGTATCGAAAAAAAATTCACCCTTACAAAACAAACTTGAGCAGGTGCACGGGACCCCCCCATGGGAAGTCGGGAAGGGTAGGTCTGCCCCAGCTCAGGTTTTTAAATGCGCCCAATAGATGATGTATCTAGTCCCTTATGAGCAGGGACGGACACAGGTGATGCATGTGGTAGCACGAGCTACCGCTTTGTTCCTTTGTCGTAGTGTAAAAATTATAGGGTCATGATAAGTGTCATCGTATATCGTATATAAATTGAGACTACAGTGAGGACACAAGTTTCCTTGATAGAGTTTGGTTTGTAAGATTTATCTTCCGACCTAGACCTGAGTTTGATTCTCGTTAGTTTTATTTTCTTAGTTTTTAGGTTTTAATTTCAGATTTACAATATTTCTTAAAAAAATTGTAATAAAAAACTTGAATATAGGACCTCATATATGAAAAGCAATGAATTAATCAACAGACCAATTATAATTTTGTAAAAAATATCCATATATTTGTTTCTTGTAGTCAAATGGTGCCACCACTTAGAAAAATTTATAGGTCCGTCTCTTCTTACAAGACAACCTTTATTCCCGCAACCGATATGAGATCTCAAAGTTCTTATTGGTGGAAATAATAATAAAATATTTATCTCTCCTGTCATTTTAGAGAATTCTCCGAATTTGGAGAATTTTACAGTTTCTATCGTCTTTTCTTTATTTTGAAGAATGTTTTGTATAATCTATTGGAACAAAAAGTAGACCAAACTCTTTATTTTGGAGAATATGTTAGAGATGTTTTATACATGTGTCATCAACTATTTTTCTGTGTTTGTGAAAGATTGATGTATATATTTTCTTACATCAGGAAAACAAAGAAAAGTTCAACAATATTACAAGAAACAAGAAAGACTTTTTGAAGGGTACAATGAGATGGAAACAATAAGCAAAATGGGTTGTTTACCGGGAACCCTGACTGAGGTTGGTCTATTTCTGTAGCCGGTTATAATTTTGATTCAATAGGTTAATTTTGGAATTAGTTCAGAGTAAAATATGGTCAAAATAGTTAGATTGTTATTTTGATAGTAGAGTTCTTATAATCTTATTTATACATTAATAAGAGTAAAGTTCAATTTTCAATGGATATTGTCCATAAACTTCAAAAACTCGGATTTGGTCTCTCATGTTTGTCAATTCTCAACGTTTTTGGTCCCTTTGTCTAACGGTCGTTAATTTTTCTGTTAAATTAGTTAATTGAGGGGAATTTTACCATGGATATAACATATTAAATATTTAGGTACGTAGTTCATTTGAGAATGCATCAAATTCAGCGTACTTTCGTCCGATTCATATTTTATGTAATATTTTCAAAATTTCATTTTGCCATTTTTTTTCGTGTTTGCAACTTATGGTTAAGACCCGTGAGATGTAGTGGAAATCTCAATTTTCCCGAGTTTGAATCCAATGTCGTTTGCCAAATCCCTTGTGCCCATGGAGGTTTATCTAATATGACTCCAAGCCATTCGTGGTCGCCCGAGGGATTAGTTGGTGTGCGTAAGCTTTTCTGGATACCCACGATTACCCAAAAAGAACTTACTATTACATTTCGTTTCTTTTGTACCACATATCCCCATTCTCTTCATATTATACCATAAACTTGGCCTGGATACCCACGACTTTCTCACGTTTTGCAGGATGAAATGAAGAATCTTGCTCAAAATGAGAGAATGGCGATCTATGTTTCCAACGTTGCTAACTTGGTTCTTTTCATCGCTAAAGTCTACGCTTCTATCAAGAGTGGATCATTAGCGGTTATCGCATCAACTCTGGATTCGTTTTTGGATTTGTTATCGGGATTTATTTTATGGTTTACTTCAAACGCCATGAGAAACCCGAATCGGTATCACTATCCAATTGGGAAGAATCGAATGCAACCTGTTGTAAGCTCGTCCTACCTTCAACTGTTTCAACATTTACATTATTTTCTAAATACGTAAGGAATCGATGTTTAAAAGCCTTGAAAATGTTAATATTATATTTGAAAATGTTTTTGTAGTCAAATTGTGTCACCATCCAGGAAAATTTCTGGATCCACATTTGATATTCAAATGGGTTTTTTCAACGATTCACATATGAACCTTTTATTCTTACGTTCTCGTGATAATTAGCCTTCTTATTTGAACCTCTCATGTACCGGTAGATTATGCATTAATGAATTGACAATGAAACTTCTTTTTTTTATCTTAAATACGATTTTTCAAACCTTATAGAAAATATATTCAAATAGTTGTTGTTGATGTACAGGGTATAATCGTTTTCGCATCAGTAATGGCGACTCTCGGTTTCCAAATATTGCTAGAGTCCGCAAGAGAAATCGTTGTCAAGGTTCGTGCTATAGATACTATTTTCGAATCGATGATGTTTATGTTTTTTTTTGTTAATTCATTTAGTTTTTAGAAAAATATAGATCGAACCAAAATACAATGTTTGATAATTGTTTATTAGTTTTTTAAAATCCAAAACCAGTTTATAATTTTTTATCCCTGACATTACTCTTCAAAAGAATCCTCAAGGAGAGATTAGTGTTCCAACATATATAGATGTGAAATGGTTAAAGTCTAGCTGATTTAACATGGATAAAGTTATCTGTGTAGATTAATCTGTTTGGATTGAAAATATTTTTGTTTGGGAGTGTTTTCTCATAAATGAAAGGAGCGTATTTTTAAATTATGACGGACAGGTTTGGAAAAAAGTTGACTTTCTAGATGGAGCTTCTCCTAGAAACTTTGAATAAGCCACTTTCTATATAATTAAACTATTACCAAAAAGTCATGTATAGCTGACCAAATAAGTTGCGAGTCTCGTTAAACTCATTAAACTGCTAACAAACAGACCATTAGTTGTGTTAGTGATCTAGATGAATATAAGTTACACGTTTTATGGTAATTCTATGTTGATCCTGATAAAATCTGTTTATTACAGACTCGTCCTAACAATGATCATGATAGTGAAAAATGGGTGATTGGTATCATGGTATCTGTGACGATAGTGAAATTTATGCTCATGATGTATTGTCGAAGATTCGAAAACGAAATAGTGAGAGCCTACGCTCAAGATCATTTCTTCGATGTCATCACCAATTCTGTTGGATTAGCTGCAACTATCTTAGCCGTACATTACCATTGGTGGATTGATCCCGTCGGAGCTATAATTGTGAGTACCCACGATCCTTATCTCATCGTTTATTAACGTTGTGTTCTCGAGTTTTGGAAGGAAAGAAAAGAAAAGAAAGGGAAGAAAAATAAAGAAATGTTTGTATTTGTGTTCTTGTTGAGATTGAAGGAAAAGAAAGGAAAGGGAAGGAAAGAAAATAAATTTTCATGTTCTCGAGTAGGAGAGAAAGGAAAAGAATGATGTCATTTTTACCAATATACCCTTATTTATTTAACAATGGAATGTAACTATTAACTAATGGGTATATATATATATATATATGTAATTTTACAAATATTTTTAATTTTTTCTAAATTTCTTTCTTTCCTTTCCTTCTGTTTCCTCCCACATGTTGGAGAAAAATAAGCAATATTTTCCTACCATTTCTTTTCCATTCTCATTAAAAAAAACTCGAGAACACAACATTTTTTCTTTCACTTGTACTTTCCCTTCCTTTCCTTCGTAAAGAAAACTCGAGAACACAACGTAACTGCTCAGCTAATTACCATGTAACGAGGGACCATTTAGGTATATACCCTTAAACAGAATTTTAATTAAAATTATGACTTCATGACCTATTAAAGAAAAAAAAAAGACTTTATACTCGTCAAGAGGTTATAGATTTAAGAGTAAATTACAGTTTTCGTTCCTGTGGTTTAAATATTGCAATTTTCATCCCTATAATTTGCAATTTATTGTTAATTTTGTCCTTGAACTTATCCCTACCTTTAAGTATAAAGCACTAAAATAGTAAAGAATGGTAAACCACAAGGACCAAAATAAGAATAAATTATAAATCAAAAGGATGAAAATAGCAATGAATTACAAACCCTAGGGACGATAATCATAATTTCTAAACCACAAAGATGAAAAGTACAATTTTTGACAAACCACAAGGACGAAAAACATGATTTACTATAGATTTAACTAAAATCTCATTTAAGGAATTTTGCTAAATAGCCTTTCTATCATGTTTAGAAGTATTCTTGTATACGGAGATGACATTCTAAAACTTGTCAAAAGTTATGGATTTAAAACAAGTTACTAAAACACATGTGTTTCCATCTGATCTTGTAGATAGCGATATATACGATAAATACATGGGCAAAAACTGTTATAGAGAACGTAAGGTCGTTAATAGGGAGAACGGCTCCACCAGAATTCTTGGGGAAATTGACATATTTGGTATGGAACCACCATGAAGAAATAAAACACATCGATACAGTAAGAGCCTACACATTTGGGAATCATTATTTTGTAGAGGTAGATATTGTATTGCCGGAGGACATGTTGCTCGTTGAGGCACATAATATCGGAGAAATGTTGCAAGAAAAGCTAGAGCAATTGACTGAAGTTGAACGGGCATTTGTTCATATCGATTTTGAGTTCACACATACACCTGAACATAAAGGAAAAGTTTGACGTTAAACAAACATTCTTTTTTTATACTCTTTTAAAAGAATATCGTAAAGTTGATAGTGAATAATGACGATTGTATTTGTAATTCCTTTATTAGCTACTAACGATAAGTGTTTGGTGTTCTATATTATACTTTTCTTGTCATATCAGTTAAAATGATATATATGATCAAGTCTTCATCTTTTTTTGTATTAGATACGTAAAATGAAAAAGGTTCTTTTTTATCATATCGTTTTACTTGAAAATTTGTTTTATGAGTTCAATTTATTGAAAAGCGTGAGGGCAAAAATAAGGGGTCGTTTACCTAAAACGTTTACCCAGTAAGTGTGCACCGGTTAGAGTGTAACTTACTTTATCGGACAAGATTATAGTACATCAAAACGGTATTGTATGCAACAATTTACCCGGTAAGCGCTTACCGGGTAAGACTCTCCTTTCTTATCATCGCTCTTACCGGGGAAGATTCCCGGCCTTGTCATGTTCCCTCAGTAAGGTAAATGACCCGGTAAGCCTTACTCTTAGGGGCCATCGACTAAACGCTTACTCAATAGGCACTTACCGGGTCATTTACCTTTTCGGGTAAACATGGCAAGGCCGATAATCTTACCCGGTAAGAACAATAATAAGAATGGAGAGTCTTACCCAGTAAGTGAGGGTGATGACTCTTACCAGTTAATCGCTTATCAGGTAAATTATTTGTATAAGATGATGAACTAAAATCTTACCCGGTAAAGTAAATTATAGTATTAACTCTTACCTGTAAGCACTCACCGGTAATAGTCATCACTTTTACTTAACTTACCTGATAAAGATTTTAGTCCATTAAAGCGACATTCATATGCAACATTTTTATCCGATAAACACTTACCAGGTAAGAATCGTCACTCTCACTTACCGGATAAGACTCTTCATCCTTATCATGTTCTTAACCGATAAGATTTTCGGCCATGTCATTTTCACCCGATAAAGTAAAAATGAGCCGATAAACACTTTTGTTTTTTAAAAATAAGCTTTTAATGCCTCTTAAGTATGAACCGTTCAGACCTTTTAAGATTTAGACTGTTTGTTTTTTTCCAGTTTTCAAAACCTCTTAACTTTTAAATACGTCTGAAATAAGAAGTGATGACCTAACTTTTTAAAACCTCTTATCGCCACCTTAGTTCATATGTTATTCTTTATCTCAAGACATCTCCGGACGTTACAGAAACATATAGTCTTGTTGATTCAGATTTCAGACTTCAGCAACACCTCTTATTAATCGGAAGTAAAATAAGACTTCAGTCTTCAGGCCTCTTAAAAAAACAAACGGCACCTACGTAAACGTTTAATAAACGGACCGAGTGAAAAAAACAAAAGAATATTATATCGTGGTCCGAATATTATTTAAAAAAAAATACAAAAATCAACAAAATCCTCTAAACCAATCACAAGTATACAAACACACGCGTCTCCATTTACGTGAAGATGATGAACACACGCACACATTCCTGAACACCATCTTCAACCCCATCTTCATATCATCAAAACTCGAGATTTGGATCACGTTTAAACACATAAACCCTAATTTTCATCTCCTCCAATCGATATGGCTTTTACTGTAATCCCTAATCTCTCTCCTCCATCTTTTACTCGCCTCCATCTTCATCAATCCTCCTTACAACATAAATCATCTTCTTCTTCTTCTTCATCTCCTTCTGCTGCAATTCACCCTACGCACCATGCTCACCTACCTCTACAATCGTCCGTCGAATCGCCGCCGGTTCGTGTTCGTGTTTCTCCGCCGCGCGATCCTCGGCAGGATTTCTACGTTAATCTCGGTTTAGCTGTTCGTACTCTCCGCCATGATCTACCTCTACTCTTCTCTACGGATCTCAATTACGAAATTTACAGGTAACGGATGTTTATGATTGGTTTTCCAATAAGGATATGGTTGTTAGTAGGAGGAGTTTTAGGTTTGTTAGTAGCTTAATGAGGTTACGGGACCAATAACTTATTCGATAAGCTATAAATAACGGTTTGATAGTGGCTTAATTACATAGAAAGTGGCTTATTCGGAGCTCTTCCAAATTTGTCCCTCCGATTATATGAGATTAATCTCCACAGACAACTTTATTAGTACCGGACTTGATGAAAAACCAACACCCCCTTATGGAAAACCAACCAAACACCTACCAAGTCCGATATGGATAAAGATGTCTGCTTGGATTAATCTGTCTGTATAGATTGGGAAGATTTTTGTTTGGGTGAGATTTTTCATAAATGGAAGGAGGTAGTTTAGAAAATTTTGGCTTTATGCATAAAACTTTCCTGAACGCTTACCAATTAAACCACTTTTACATCATTAAAAGCCATCGTCAAACAATCATATGTAGCTATTAAGCTGCTAACAAACAGACAGAAAGGGGCATGTGTTTATAATTGGAAGGGGTAGGTTTTTGGAAAAACTTAGGGGTCGTTCACCCATATGCTTACCTGGTAAGCTCTTACCATAGAAATCAACATTATAATTTATTTTATCGGGTAAGATTGTGGTACATCAAAGTGCTATCAAATGCAACAATTTACCCCGGTAAGCGCTTACCCAGTAAGAGTCGTCACCATCACTTACCGGGTAAGACTCTCCATCCTTTATCATTGCTCTTACTCATTGCTCTTACTGGGTAATATTTTTGGCTCTTGCCATGTTCGTCCGGTGAGGAAAATTACTTGGTAAGCACTTACCAGGTAAGTGTTTAGTAAACGGCCCCTTGGCTGGCTGCATAAAGATCCCCTAGAAGCTATTGATTAAGTGTGTTTGTTAGTAGCTTAACGAGCTTAATGGGATTTACAGTTTATTTGGTCAATGACTGTTTGGTGGAGGCCTAATGATATAGAAACTGCTTATTTAGTAAGTTTTTAGGGGAAGCTTTATGCAGAAAACAAGTTTTTTTCTAAACCTGTCCTTCCCAATTATTTAGCTTTATGCAGAAAGCAAGTTCTTTTTTTCCAAACGTGTTCTTTCCAATTATTTAGCTTTATGCAGAAAGCAAGTTCTTTTTTTCCAAACGTGTTCTTTCCAATTATTTAGCTTTATGCAGAAAGCAAGTTTTTTCCAAACTTGCCCTTCCTAATTAAAAATCATGTTTTTTTTCCATACCTTTCTAATCTATATAGACAGATTAATCCACACTTACAGTTTTATGTACAAGGGACTTAATCGAAAACGAACCAAACAGCCCCTTAAGTCACTTTAAATATCATTAAGCCACTACAAAATACTCATGTATAGCTAATCGAATAAGTTGCGAGTCTCATTAAGCTTCTAACAAGAGCTAACAAACTGGCCCCTAGACTACTTCGATTGAAATTTCTATTGTTCTGTGAAGTAATCGTGTGGTGTGGTTGATTTTGCGATCACAGGGACGATATCACCTTCGTTGATCCCCTCAACAAATTCACCGGTATACACAACTACAAACTCATCTTCAGTGCATTACGTTTCCATGGTCGTATCCTATTCAAAGAAATCTCCTTGGAGATTTTTAGGGTTTGGCAGCCATCAGAGAACCTAATATTGATCCGTTGGAACCTCAAGGGCGTCCCTCGTGTCCCCTGGGAAGCCAAGGGCCAGTTCCAGGGCACTTCTCGTTACAAATTGGATCGAAATGGGAAAATTTATGAGCATAAAGTCGATAATTTGGCTTTCAATTTCCCACAACAGCTAAAACCTGCTATATCTGTCCTGGATTTGGTGTCTGCTTGTCCTGCAACCCCTAACCCTACATTCTCTTGGGGCATTGCGGATTCTACTACCTATTCATCTTCGTGGCTAGACTTCTACCGTGCTGTTAAGAACACGTTGGATCCTAGCCAAGATTCTTCAGGTTTGCAGGATTGCCAACTACTTGCTACTTGTTTATAGTGAGTGATTAGCTATACAACTCTTTTTGCATATTGTTATGTATATGCATATATACTTACTCTGTTGCACATACTCTACATATACGATATAACAACACAATCTTGAAATCTACAAAAAAAGGCGTAAGCGAAAGCAAATAATGTTGTTGGATTAGAGGACAAAGGGATTGTTTGCAGTGTGTATATAGATAGAGTTGTTTGTGGGTTTTTTGTTTTGCATCTTGGATCAGCTAGCAAGGATCTAATATGTATTATATAATGTATAATTCTTCTATTACAGATTTAGTCTGAGTACAATTCTTGCTGATCTAATCACCATACAATCAATAGATTCAAAAGGTGATAATACTTCGAATAAAAGTTCATTTTTTTCTCTGAAGATGACTTGAGACCACGATGTTAAAAGAGTATGATCTCGTCTCACTACTGCAAGTTTCGATATTCTATCCAACTAAGCGTTGGTTCTAGAAATCAAGTAGATCTTACCAGGTTGCTTGGTAAAGACTATGGAGTTGGAAGCCTGTCTAGAGGTCTAATAGTTGCAACTCTGCAGTTATCAGCGCCCATGTATTTTTCATACGTTACTTTCAACATCGATGTTCTTGCAGCTTGATGAAATCTCAAGATCATCTCGGCGCAATCCCTGGATAAAACATGTTAATATGTTGTTCAGGTAGAGCTCACAAAATTTGTGCAAAAACACATGAAATTTTTGATAACAGAAGAGTGAGTACCTGATCTGAAACTCTTCATAGTGAGAATGCTTGCATAGAAGTGGGGTCCATGCTGGGGTCAAGTGCAGGGTACATCTAGCAACATAAATAGCTGATGCGCATAGCAGTGATGGCTTGAAATGTAAAGCATCATATTCCACCAAGCACAGCTCAATGAGAAAGTATGCTAGATTTTCAAACTGAAAAACAATGGAACTCAAAAGGGATGTTAGGTATTTACTTAATCAAGATTGAGTTGCATCTATTTTGAAATTGTTATAGCAGCACAAGTTGCAAATACCTTTTTGTCTGCCTGAGCAGCTCTAAGAAATCTCAGCGTAAAGACATAGGGCGTAGGCAGATTAAGACGAAAGTTCAGCTTCCTTAAAATCGTCGTTTCCTGATTATTGGAAAATAAAATATGGGACTACAGTGAATCCACAACATGCTAGAAGCAAATAATGGTGACGTATGGATGTGATTCATAATAAATAGAATTTCAATGCAGCTCCTAACATCTGAAAGAGAGAGAGGTGCAACCCTAATATCATGAACCAAATGTCCAATCTAGGTCACACAAGGAAAATTGTTTCTAGTATTCATAAGGAACAGGTATAAGGTACTTATAGACACTATAGACTTGGTGGTTCAGGTGAATCCAGTCTAGACGATGAGTTTTTTTTTTTTTGTGAACCGTGGGTGTTAGCTTGCACGCACCTCGACTAATCCCAAGGGCCCTGGAAAATTGCCAGGAGAATCCCCAGTGGCCTTACATGACTTGAACCGGTGACCTCTGAGGAGAATCCCGAAAGGCCGGAGTCTTATTGCCAGTTGAGCTAACCCCACAAAGTTTAGACGATGAGAGTTGTTTCAGTAGATTTTTGAGCGATTACATGTTTGGGTTGTGATTGCCTACCATCGATGTTAGCTACCTCTTTCTTTAGATATCTACAGAGGCTAGGGCTCCATTTTGTGACAGTTTTCAAAACCGGAGTTCACCAAAGCCTTGCAACTAGTAGTTTATCTGTGTTCAAGAAGCTAGTTTTCTTTCTATGGAAAAATGAACCCTGGAGTGCTTAAAACTAGATACTGCAATATAAAACAGAGAAACAATAAACATACCATTCCAAGCATTTGTTCTCTAGTGTATACCTCTGCCGAAATGCCAATTAATTCCATAACCTGTTTAAAGATACGGACGATATAAACATGAATAGAATAAACAAAGACTCGTACGTCTGTTTCAGAAATTATTGGAAGTTTGAACAGTTACCTTTGGATGCCAGAAGTCCTCATACTTGGATGCTATCAATAGTGCAGTGAGACCAACTAATTGCATTTCGTTTTTCTTAATAGTCGCAACAGACAAGTAACAGTCTAACAGGGTGACCATCAGATAAAGTGTCTCTTGCATCAAATCAAATTTCAAATGTACCTGTGGCATCAACCCAACAGATGCAGATTTAAAAAACCAGATAACGAAAACCTAGTTAGAACTTTGCATTGAAGGAACTAAAAGAAGAATGTACTTCTATGAGCCAATTGATCAGTATGCCTCGCATTTGCGGCGTGATTTCTGTCTGGATCTCCATATAGTTTTTTAGTGGCTGATTATGTGCCTGCATTCACACGCCGTTACAAATACACATTGTCAAGCTCATATATATGTATAAATAAAAACCAGTCAGCCGAATCGCAGCATGGAACACATATAGAACAATCTTGCATCGATAACAAAACGATGCTATGACATTGACAAAGTTGGGATCAGAATTCAGTACAAGAGGAGTCAATTACTGACTTTTATATTTTGAGGCAGGAATCTTATAAAAATAAAAATCAGTTCAAATGCTTGGTGAAATCATGTGTAAAAGCATTTAGATTCATTGCAAGAAAATATGGTGCATTCAGAAATGCACATAAAAAGATGTAAAAAAACATAGCAAAAAGCATGGTATAAACTTACTTCTGTAACCCAATAATGTTGATATATCTCATCAATATATTCAGCAACTTCAAGGTGATTGCAATCATCATAGATATTGGGTAGGATCTCCTGCTTGGTGGCATTGCCATGTTCCTTTAACAGCTGCAGCCCAGTGTACATTGTCATCATCTAAATTATCAAATAAGTATATTTAAAGGAGATAACAAAAATTAAGTTTTATCAACCGTTGATCTTGCGATTAGCAAAGACGTGTAGGATTTTCGACGGCCAGGTTTCCCCTTGGCAGTAACATTTGATGTACTCGCGACCAAGTTGCTGTTGCAAGCAGATGGAACACCTTCTGCAGGTTGCTCACAAATTACTGCAGGTTGCTCACAAGTTATAGATTCAGCATGTTTAGAAAATGAAGCTCTTGATGTAGTCTCCTTCCTCTTAGACGAAACAGAAGTTGCAAATGTTGATTTGCTAGAAACAGAGGTGCTTTTTGATACCCGTTGAGCTCGGGGAATACCAATTGTAGTTTTCACAGTTGGCTGGTAGGCGAAAGGACATACGATGCTTATAAGTATACAAACTCACCAATTCAACGACGGAACTTCTGAAATGAAGAGCTAACTACAAAATGGTGAATTGAGTTCATTGATGATCTTAACAATGAAATAGAATTGTAGACATACCTTCATTGATCTCCTAGACAATCTATGTGCATCAACTGTTGGCTGACCTTCTGACAACCTAGAAACAAGTTGATAATATAGAAACAAGCACCTTTGTCATTCATACTGCATGCAAACTAGTAGGAAGGTTGCAAATGAGGGGAAAGGCTAAAACATGGGTTGTCTTATGCAACAAAATCTTTTCAAAAGAAATCCACACTGCATGCAAACTAGTAGAGAAGGGTTTATGACCAGTAACACTCTATGTTGTTACAAAGGTCAAAATATGAAATCGTGGTTAGGACCGTGATTTGAAATAGCGGTTATCACGATGGTAAAGCGGTGGTATAACAGTCCAAAAATAGTGGTTCATACAATAATTAGATTTATGTATATATATATGCATACATAACTCAGCATATTATATGTATTCAATAAAAAGTATATAAAAATAATGATCTCCAAGTATAAATAAAAATAATTGAACAATGTGAATACTTTTATTCAAATCCGGAGGTTAAAATGATGGTATCCAAATCCAAAAAAATAAGAATAATGGTGTTCAAGTCGAAGAAAATAAAAAAAATGAAGCCTTAATATTCTTGGACTAAAATAAAACCGAATACAGGTCCAAAAGAAAAGCCCACAAAATTACTTTTTTAACACCAAAACAGTCTATCTACAAATAGTGGTTATGCGGCTGCTTTTTTGCGTTCAAAATGCAGTCATTTAACGGTTATTAACGCCGCTAATCACGGGACCGCTATTTGACCACCGGTATTCGTCGGTGCTATAGCGGTGCAATTAACAACATAGGTATCACTATATTTTTACATGGTGTACTCACATTTTTATACATCCATCGCTAACTCTATTCTTCCAACGGTGGTCCCTGGCATTGGTTACTTGCGGTACAACTTTCGTTCCCACTTTAGGTTTAACTGAAAAGTCAAGAACGAAAATAGTTAACAAGTTAAAATGTTAATATCATCAAAAGGATACTGTGAATGACTTGCTTCACCGTAAGTAAATTACTAACCAGAGAAGCCACATTTTTCCTTGTTCTTCACTTTGTTTTCCAAATTTCCCTGCAAGTAAAGGATACTGAGCATTAACAGAAAACCAATTAACATGCAGAGAAATGGTCGATTCTTTGTTTCTATGACGACCTATACAAACCACTAGACAAGAATAGAGTAGAACATAACAGAATATAATCATACTTTCTGGAGATCACATGTATCCGCCTTGTCGACATGTTTTAGAGCCGGTAGAGATTTCCTTCCAAAAGAAACAATTGGAACCATCAATTGAAGGACATTGGCATATTAATGTAGAACATAGGGACACACTGCGAAATACAAACCTTTGTGGTGGGTTATAATTCCTTAAAGATTTCCTAAATAAACAGCAAAAGTAAGGATCACTAACAATCACCGTATAATCAAAAAGGCAAAGATCTGAATCAAAACAGTCAAGCAGAAAATCATGTCGACTACCATTTACCTTGTAGCATCACCAACAGTTTCTTGACCCTTTAGCCTTGGCTTACCATTAAAGACCTTCAGATCCTTGGTGCCGATTACTATTCAGGAACAAAGTAGAATATAAGACACTAATCAATAGGATAGAAACAGGGACTTCCATACTGAAAGTTACCTCGACCCAGTGTATGGCGGCCATCAATATCTTCACTCTGGCTTCCCCCATGCGTTCCCTATTAAGCAGAAACAAGTTTGATATAGTACACAGCTGGGAGTTGGCCATAATCGTGAGTTAAAGAAAGAAAGCAAGAACCCAGTAGGGGAGATGGGAGAAAATGAGGATAAAGACTCAGATCATTTTTCCGCTTCCATAACTCCCCTCTTTTAGTAAATTTACTCACTTTTTGGACAAGAAAGCTTGATAATGGATGGTTACCAACGAACCTAAAATTTGTTTCTAAAATACCTACCGAAGGTAGAATCACTTTTCTGTGTACTTATTCTAAAACATAGAAACCATATGCTACTAAATGTAAAACTTTGTCAAAAGCCAAGAAGGCACAGGGTTCAAGTCTGTTGGGACTACCATTGACAGTTTGCCTGACGAACTTGCATTCCTGGCTCTCGTACCAACTGAAGCCCTACAAATTGACATGATACTGACAGTAAGTCACAGGAAGAATCACATTAGAAGAGAAATATGCTTCTGACAAGAGGTGGCCAAAGCTTAACCAAGGATAACACAAAATATGCTTCTGACCAGATATACCGCTAGATGGGATAATGTCAAATGAAATAGCATTATAGTTACTGTTCCATAAACAATAAAAAGTCCTCCCTCCACATTATATACATGTTACAATGGTGCTACCCGGTTTTTTAGAGGGGTGGAGGGAGAGGGGGAGAGAGAGACTCCAACGACGAATCTCTAAAGCATCTTGTCTCTATATTAATGTGTTCTGATTGCTACCAGAAACTTTTCAAGCACTTACAGAGTAATAAAAGAGTGTAATAATAATGGGAATGGTGGTGTGCATACCTTTGTGAACTGGCCATCTTTTCCAATTTACCTTTCCTGCAATTATTTGGACAAAGTGGATTTGTTAAAGTCAAAACAAGGCAAATGGAAGAACATCAGCCCATTTTTTTCATATCTGTAGAGAAAGCTTTAAGCTAGCACAATTGGAATAATCATTCTGAACTAAAACTATAACTGTACACTGAAACACTGTATTTGATAAGTGGCACAGTAACAAAGATACCAAGTTACCAACATGCTTCAAGAAGAAAACCAATCTATTCTATTGTCCCCCCACTCTGAGCTCTAAAAAAACTTATGAGAAGAGCATGTGATACAATAAAGTAATAAGTTTTTAGATGGGAAGCAGCTCAATGTCACTCACCCAGGTTTGGAGCCATCAAAGGCTTCATTCTTCTGAATATTACCCCGTGAATTGCTGATATCCGCCAACACTTTTCTTCCTACTTTAGTTTGACCTGTGAAGCATAAATTTATAAAAGATTTTACAAACAAGAAAACTTATTCTACTGAAAGTTAAGCTGCATAATGCTTACCAGAGTTGATGTTTTTCCCATGAATCTTCTCCAACTTGTTGATGTCCACCTTCATGATCATTACGAAAAAACAGGCTTAATTCCAAATAATATATGCTCTCTGGGTTAAAAGACCACACTCTTCATCCACCATTATGTACCCAAGCTTTGTAAGAATTAGGAAAGTGGTATTAACCTTGTGACAATTGGCATGAATATGACTGGTTTCAGCTTTGACTGGAATAGATTTCCTTCTACAAAAAGAACAAGGGTATCAACAACAGTTGTAAGGGAATCCACATGCGTCCTCAAGAACACTGTAGTCAAAGTAAGTAATATATACAAGAAAGAATAAAATGGAAGAAATAAACAAGCTTATGCTAGCACATTTTTTGCAGGATGTGGAACTATTAAGTGACTAAATTTTCTTCAGCTTCGGTCCTTTTCCCATTTCAAACAACAACAAAGAAACATAATCAAGGCTATTGAACATGAATAGTGTGCTCTTCTCACTCGTTCAATTCCATCCCTGCCTCTTATCTAGATTCAAATTCTTGAATATATTCCACTCGTTCAAATTTTTTGTGACTACTTTTCCCCCATGTTAGCCTTGGCCTTCCCCTAGCTGTTGCCTTCCTGTCAAAGCAAGTCTACTCTTCTCACTGTAGTGTCCAAAGATTTATGTTCAACATTACCACACCATCTCAAGCCAGTTTGCACAAGCTTCTCGTTAATTAGAGCCACACCAATACCTCAATCATTAGTGCATTGTTGGATATCTCCTTCATTCTCAAAGAACTCGGACAAACATTCTCTACCTTCACTCATCAAACATTTGATTGTCCTAAAATTGCTATTATATAGCCTAGTAAGCTGTACTATAGCTACTTTCCCAATACACCACCCAACCTTGATGGAATGGTATCATGTCCTAAAATACCTTGCCTATTTTTATCTTTCTAAATGCTGCCTTCACAACAGATACTCTATTTCTACACACAGCCCTTCTATTGATGTCATTAAAACAAACAAGAAGTTGTCTAATGCCCCAATTATCCCCACTGAACAACTTATCAAGGTCGTCCATCCATTTGTCTTTAACATGACCTTCTCTAAAAATAGCATTTGTGTCTTGTTTTTAGATCATTTGATTAAAGGTCCCCAGCTTTCTTTTCTCTCATCATAGGCAACATGTTGCCTCCGTTTGTAGCTTTTGGTATGAATCCTGCTATGTTTACCCTTAGGCCTAGCTTCTCGATACTTTCTTTTGACTAATTTAGATTTCAATATTTTCTACACTCTTGGTTTCCCATTCTTTCTTCTTGTTTTTTACCTATTCACTTTGTGTCATGGACAATATGTGTTTGACCTATTTAGTATTTACTTAGGTTTGATATGGCATGCCAAGAAACCACATGCTTTTGTACCAACTACCTTCCACTAATGGAAGTCCCTTTAATTCCACAGGAGTTCCAACAAATATGCATTTGTTCAGAGAAAACCTTACAGGACTCTTAAGTTACTTGGACTTCAAACTACAAAGTACAACTAAAGAAGAAGTGCACTACCCATGAGTCGGTGAAAAAAAGTGAAGGATTACCGAATTAAAACTTGCTTGGTTTCTGCAACAACATGATCCCTGCTATCACTCTTAACCTTCTCGTTTTCTGCATACACCTTGAGACTTCTAACTCCACCTATTCCTTGAAACAATTTTGAGAGCTAATAAGATTAACACAAATTGCATACAGTAAAAAAGAAAGCTGTTGCAATCAGAGAAAACTAACACACCACTCTTCCTGGTACCACGTTCTCCTGAAACTCTACTCTTGATTGTGCTTAAACCCTTGATTAAAGAATGCAAACATCAGTCCACTTAGACTCGCTAATTAGAAGGCGTAAAGAGAACATGATTTATCAGCGTTTCAACCGTACCTTAACAACTACCATCGTGTTTCACCTCCTCCGCATCTGTAACCAGTCAAACGAAAATAACATTAGAAAATCAATCATCTAAATACGCTAAAAAAAAACGAATTCGAGTCAGAAATCTTCAAATGTATTCCTGTATTCAGTCAATCGCGCAATTAAACAAAAACAAAGTATTGAGTTTAGCAACTCAACGAAATCCCCTACGAAAATATAATCAATCGATCGATCGATCGATCGAAGGAAGGAAGGAAACAAAACGAAATCAACAATTTAACCTAGAAATCAATCGGCGTAGATTCTACGGAAGGATCTGAAAGAGAGATTTGAAAATTGGGGGAGTTCACTTCTTTTGTTCGTTGGATGTTTTGAATTGAAATGTGTTTTTACGCAATTGTTCTTCTGCCGCCCATCAACGTCTCGAATTTTTGAAATTATTTGCGAATGGATTGATGGGTCGGATCGGATAATCGGATCTGGGTTGGGCCGGGCCTAACTTTTTTTTTGGGCACAATAGATTTAATATAGTAAATGCAAGCCCGTTTTTACAGCCTTGATAATTTCTTCGTATCTACGGGGTGTAAACGAGTCGATTGTCGAGGTGAGTCGAATAGTAGGTTATTTGAGCATGGTTTGGAAAAAAAATTACCGGGTTCGAGCTCGAATGACTTTTTCAATGTAGGGTTAGAGCTTGAGGTTAAATATTTTTTTAGTTATCGAGCTTGAGTTCGATGCTGGTTTATGGGCTCAGGCTCGTGATTGATTAACTCGTTTATTAGCTCGAGGTTGATGATTTTTATGTTTTTATTGTTTGATTTATGGAGATATGATCATGTTTGGCTCGAAAAAGTATATGCTCGAATGGTTTGGTTTGGTTTGGTTACGAAAAATTTAATCGAGTTTTCGAACAAGTCGAGTTGAACAATTGCATTATGAAACTCGGCTCGTCAAGTTAAAAGAGTTCTATTTTGTGTTCCAATTCGAATTGCTAGTTAAAAGCTCGACTCGTTTATACCCCTATTTGTACATTCATGGTTTTCTTTGTTCTTCAATTGTTTTCTTTTTCTTAATTTTATCATCGTTGATATGGGGTTTTTTTTGGACTAATAATGAAAGTATACATGTAAGGCTGTAAACGAACCGAACGAACACGAACGGAGACTTGGTCGTATTCGTTCGTTTAACTTAACCGAACAAACGAACGAACACGAACGGTAAACGAACGAAATTTTTTGTGTTCATGTTCGTTCGTTAAGAAAATATGTTTGTTCGTGTTCGTTTATGTTCGTTCATTAAGAGCTAAACGAACGTAAACGAACGAACATAAATGAACATATACGAACGTAAACGAACGAACATAAATGAACATAAACGAACACAAATGAATAAATAACAACCACCATTACTCATAATTTCGTTCGTAAAAAATAACATAACAAAGTAAAAAAAACGGATATACTTAGGAGGTATAAAAAATGATTTTTAAAAAATTAATTTAATTAATGCTTTGACAAATTAATGTCATAATATATATAATATATATATATTATATATATAAACAAATATAAACGAACATAAATGAACGAACATTCACGAACATAAATGAACGAACGAGACAATTGTTCATGTTCGTTCATTTAACTAAACGAACAAAAAAATGTGTTCATGTTCGTTCATTTATTAAATAAACGAACATAAACGAACTTTCCGCCGAACAGTTCACGAACGGTTCGCTGAACGTTCGGTTCGTTTACAGCCCTATATACATGTTTTTTATGATGTTCGATAAGTGATCGATCTCCATGGCGGTAGCTATGGCAAGATAGCAACGAAGACGATGACCACAACGACACAGATCAAGATGAATTATAAATTTATAATCCTATAATTGTTGGATGATCATTTGATAAGAAAAAAGCACGACGAAGAGTCATATCTCCTTGAAAGTGTAAGTTACGATAAATCAGATAACAATTATTGTTGTATAATCGGTCGATAAAAATGTTTATAATAGAGTCGTTCACGTCTAACGGGTTTTTAATAGTAAAGAAAATGTTCATTATGACGTAAAAATTACTACTTGTTCAATAAATAAATAAAATCATATTTTTGTGTCATTTTTTTGTCATTGACTTAAACATGGACGTTCCAATCTTTTAGTAGGTCATGTTCAAGAGTAAAATCGTCATTTCGTTAATTAAAAAAATGTAATTTCCATGGTTCAATTTTTCTAGAGCCACATCCATCAACCAAAATATTAAAAATTCCATATATTTGCCAAAGTGTAAATACATAAAATAACAAATAGCTCCAACAACATCCTGACTAACATGAACATTTCAAACAAACACAATATGTGCAACTCTATAACCATAGCATTATTACTACATTACCCTTCCACCAACAAGTGGTTTAGGCAGATTCAATGACCTAATCTCAGGGGCAGAACTGGGAAAAAGTATATTAAGCTTATGCATCAAGATATTTGTAACACCCGTAATTCCGGTACGTCGCTAATTTGATCTTAAATGTTGTTATCGAACTTAGCGAAAGGGGCATGCGTTTAAAAGTTTGTTTTGGGGCGAAAAACGGACTTTGGCAAGTCTGGGCGACAATGCCCGCGACTGTGACAAAGGTCATTATCGCGGGGCAAAGTCGCGAGGGACGTACCGTGGGTGGGGTGAGGACGACGACTATGACCAGCGACTATGACATGTGTCAATGTCGCGTGGCATGGTCGCCCGGATGGTACCGAGACTCCTTGGGCGCGGGCGATTGTGACCAAGCGACTATGACAGTGTCATAGTCGCGGGGCAAGGTCGCCGACGGGCTCCAGGCCCTTAAATGCTCACCAACCCGTTTTTAACTCATTTAGTGTTGTTGGAAGATCTTTGTGGACGATTTTTGAAGAACAGAAGGTAGGGTTTTCACCTCCCCTCATTTAATGCCTCTTGGAAGGGATGTTTATTTATGGTTTTCGGTTTTGATTCTAGGTGGTAGTTGTGATTTAGGGCTTGGTGCTTCAAGTTCAAGGGTTCTTCTTCCTTCCTCTAGAATACCTACATCTAGGGTTTTGTATAATCCTTGCAAGGTGAGTCCATTTCTCTTCTCCTAACTTTAATATAAGTGTATATCTCTTGCATTTTGATCTTTCATGCTTTTAAGACCTAAATGTGGATTTTGGAAATATTAGGGTTTTACTAACTCAAGTGCAAAAGGTGAGAAGAGTATTTCAAGTTTAAAAGAGAGGTTACTTTGTTATTCACTCCTTTGATAAACATCTTTAGATTTCTTGAGTATTGGTGCATCCAAGGAAAATGTTGGGTTCTTTTGGAGAAAAACAATTATTGGGTGAAATAACCCTAATTTTGTGTTTATATGTAGAATATAACATTATGTCATAAGGATGGGTTGTTATTAATTAAAACTCATTGGATAATGGATGCTAAGTTTTATATGTCGGTAATCCTTTATACATGATTTTATATATATGTGTTTTATATGAACATTGTACATGCTAGTTGTTGGTATTTAGTTTTAGTGCAATGGATCCATAGGCACGGTGTTCCTATGTCCCCGCTTTGGACATTGGGATTCACCATTTAGCACGGAATAGGCATCGGGTCACCATGATAAGTAAGGTGTGGACCTATACGGTCGGGCAGCGTCTCATGGGCAGTAAGGTGTAATTCCCTTGTGCTAGAGTTCCCCGTTTTGGAACTCTCAAGAATAGACCTAGAGGGGTTGACTTGATGTTTTCGAGCAATAGACTTAGAGGAGTTGAGCTCAATATGTGATTGGTGTTTTTGTATTGTATCTAATCACTAATGGTTTATTTGGTTTATTGATTTTAGCTCATGGTTATATACTCCGCGAGACTTCGAATAGGTTTAGTTATTTAATCCTTGTTTGATTTATCCTCACTAGGCTTTAGCCTAACGCTTGTTCTTATTGTCATGTTTGACAGGTTATCCTAGCGGTGGGGTGCATCGGGATTGAGGGAACGACCTTGGTGTCGTGAGTGGTCTTTTTGGAAGATATATAGTGACCAACATTCAGACTATTTTGAAGATACACATTTTGGAAGTATAGCGACACCCGACCATAATCTAGTTTCTTATGGTAGATTAGTAGGTTGTCGTCGTATGCTTCATCTATTGGGTTGTAATTACCACACTAAACCCCGTTTGGGATGATACTCTTGGGTTTTGAAATGATTTACCCTATTTTCACAGGTTTAATTTATCCCCTAGTTAGGGTGATGGAATTATTCTATTTTCAAATGTTATATTGCCGAATTTTCGAATTTTATTTTCCGCAAAATTTTAAAGTGTTACAAGTTGGTATCAGAGCATTAGTTTAAGTGAACTAGGTATGAAAGTAGAATGCCTAGACTTAAGTTGTGACTGTTAAGCTATGAACTGTGAGAAGGGGGTAGAACTACTAAGATAGGTTGGACTCAGAGTCGACGGAACTTGCACAAGTTGAAAGTTGCAGTGATGGTAACGATAACTCTTACGTATAATGTGTTCATAATTTCACTTAGCTAACGTCATTATGAAGATGTTTTACGTGAGTATGTTTGATCTACTATTGTTATGATAATTGATAAGTGTAATAGTACGTTTCTTTGTGTTGCTTCTGTGGGATTGTCTCTCATTCTGTGGTATTTTATGTGTGGCAGAATCATGGTTAATACCCGAAACCGACCGGATGGTCAAGAGGCCACAATATCCACGGCCGACCAACCGAGGGTGACTGTTGTGGAAGAACCACCTCACGTGGTGAATGCGTTGGGCGGGGGACCCGAGTTTATTCCTCGCCGCAACCTAGAAACAAATGATCCCCTTATGGAAGAAGTGACGGCCGAGACGAGAATGATGGATCGTATGATGTTGGCTATGAACCGAGCGATGGCACAGCAACAAGAAATGTTCCTCAAACTCCTAGAGGACCGTGCCAACAACAACCGTAGACCCAAGACGGTGGAAGAGAACGTGGTTGTGGCGGGATCCGGGGGCTCCGAGCCCATAGTTCCCTCCAACGAGACCGCGAATCTGGGAGTCAAGCAAACAACGAAGGGTTGCACTTTCAAGGAGTTCCTAGGTTGCCGACCACCAGAGTTTAAAGGTTCAGACGACCCGATAGCTTGTGTGACATGGTTACGTGAAATGGAGCAGGCCTTCCGATCAAGCGAATGCGGGGAAGAGCAGAAAGCAGTTTTTGGGTCACAGATATTGAGAGGTGCGGCCCTCGCTTGGTGGAATGTGTATTCCACTTCCATTGAAGCAATTGTCTTGGCCAAACTGTCTTGGGCAACATTCAAGGAGAAACTACTGGAGGAATACTGCAATGAGAGGTCGATGGACCGAATAAAGGAAGAATTTCAAAGCTTAAGGAAGGGTAATTTGTCGGTGAAAGAGTACAATCGTGTGTTCATGGACAAATTGGGGTTGGTGGGACACTTGGTCCCGACAGAGAAAGAGAAGATTAAAGCTTACATCAAGGGTCTTCCATCAGACATGATGTTAATGGTACGAGTGTCAAAAGCCTCCACCCTCCGTGAGGCAATTGAAGAGGCACAACTTATGGAAGACGCTTACAATCTGGGGAAAGAGGAAGGTGGCCGACAAGCCGAGAAGAGAAGATGGGAGAGTGGCTCGACACTCTCAAAGAAGCCTAGATATGCAGGTAACAATCACTGTGGTGCCGACCCTAGGCGCGATGCCAGGTGGTGCTCCAAATGTCGGAGCAAGCACTTCGGTCCTTGTAACTTTGTCCCAGGGACTTGCTACAAATGTGGGAAACCCGGGCATACCTTTAAGGATTGTCCCATCAAGGGGCAGATATGTTTTGAATGCAAGGAGCAAGGGCACGTTAGGGCGGAATGTCCGAAGCTGAAGGTCGTTGGGGCCGGTGGAAAGAAGGTGGAGTCTTCAAGAGCAACCGTAAGAGCTTTTAAAATGACGGCGGAAGAAGCTAAAGCATCGACTAATGTGGTGTCGGGTACGTTTCTTCTAAACTTCGTACCTGCACGTGTACTATTTGATTCGGGTGCTAGCTACTCGTTTGTATCAGATGTATTTTATCCAAAGCTTGCCATGTCTAAGAGTAGTCTAGAGGATGTTGTAGTGGTATAAATAGCCGATGTTAGTCAAGCGGTGATCAGGGATATCGTGTTAGGTTGCACTTTTCGCTTCGAAGGAAAGGAATTCCCTATAGACTTGATGCTCATGCAAATCGGTGGGTTCGATGTAGTTGTGGGGATGGACTGGTTGTCCAAGAACCAAGCGGAGATCGTGTGCTTCAAAAAGGTGATCCGACTACCTGTGGCGAATGGAGAGCCGACGATAATCTATGGCGAGAAGAGAAAGGGCGAAGTAGCGATCATCTCTATGGTTAAGGCGCGAAAGTGTTTGTCAAAAGGATGCTCATCCTTTTTGTCTTACGCAATCGACACCAAGCTTGAGAAGAGGAAGTTAGAAGATGTTAGGGTGGTACATGAATTTCCCGATGTATTCCCGGAGGATTTGCCCGGCTTACCACCCGATCGTTTGGTGGAGTTCCGTATTGATCTCATTCCGGGGGCAGCTCCGATTGCTCGAGCTCCTTATCGGTTGGCCTCTACAGAGATGCAAGAGATGATGACGCAACTCCAAGATCTTCTTGAGAAGGGTTTCATTAGGCCGAGCTTGTCGCCTTGGGGAGCTCCGGTCCTATTCGTAAAGAAGAAAGATGGCTCAATGAGGATGTGCATCGACTACAGGGAATTGAACAAGGTGACGGTGAAGAACAAATATCCACTCCCGAGAATCGACGATTTATTTGACCAATTGCAAGGCGCGAACTATTTCTCCAAAATCGATTTACGATCGGGTTATCATCAAATGAAGGTGGTGAAGGGCGACATTCCAAAAACGGCGTTTAGGACGCGATACGGTCATTACGAATTTCTGGTAATGCCATTCAGCCTAACTAACGCACCGGCGATATTTATGGACTTGATGAACCGAGTGTGCAGACCGTTTCTTGACAAGTCGGTGATTGTGTTCATCGACGACATCCTCGTGTACTCCAAAGACGAAGCCGATCATGAGTGTCACCTCCGAGAGGTTTTGTAAGTGTTGAAACAGGAGAAGCTTTATGCAAAGTTTTCAAAGTGCGACTTTTGGCTTCGAGAAGTGCAGTTTTTGGGCCATGTGGTCACTAAGGATGGAGTGAAAGTGGACCCAGCAAAGATTGAGGCGATGATGAATTGGGAACCTCCCAAGAGTCCCTCTGAAATTCGAAGCTTTCTAGGATTGGCCGGTTACTACCGAAGATTTATTCAAGACTTTTCAAAGATAGCTTCACCGTTGACGGCTCTAACACGAAAGAATGTTAAGTTTGTTTGGGGTGAGAGTCAAGAAAGAGCGTTTCGAACTCTACAAAGGAAACTTTGTAAAGCTCCAGTCTTATCTTTACCCGATGGGATGGAAGATTTTGTGGTGTATAGCGATGCGTCGAAGATGGGTTTGGGTTGTGTTCTTATGCAAAGGGGAAGGGTGATTGCTTTTGCGTCAAGGCAGCTTAAAGTCCATGAAGTCAACTACCCGACCCATGATTTGGAGTTAGCCGCAGTGGTGTTTGCATTGAAATTATGGCGGCACTACCTTTACGGTACGAAGTGTACTATTTACATGGACCACAAGAGTTTACGACACATCTTCAACCAAAAGGAACTAAATATGAGGCAACGACGATGGTTGGAGCTATTGAAAGATTACGATTGTGAACTACTCTACCACCCCGAGAAAGCAAACGTTGTCGCCGATGCCCTTAGTCGAAAGGACTATGGGGAGAGCTCCAAGGCTGTTTTTGCACGAATTGAGTTAGCCTCAACGCTCATCGACCGGATTAAAGCGTCACAAGCCGAAGCCTTGCTTGTGGAAAATCTCAAGGGAGAAGTTATGGTGAAGCAACACCTACTTCTAACAGAAGATATCCGAGGGGCGAAACTCTTCAATGGTCGGATTTGGGTGCCGAAGATCGGGGGAAATCGAGAACTTATCCTCGAGGATTCCCATAAGTCAAAGTATTCTATCCATCCGGGAAGAACGAAGACGTACCGAGACTTAAAATTGCATTATTGGTGGTCAGTCATGAAGCTTGATGTGGCGCGCTATGTGGAGCGATGCGTGACTTGTTTACAAGTAAAGGCCGAACACCAGCGACCGTATGGGAGTTTACAATCTTTGGAAATTCCAGAATGGAAGTGGGAGCACATCACAATGGACTTTGTGACGAAATTGCCAAAGACCTTGCGAGGGCATGACACTATTTGGGTAATAGTAGACCGTCTGACCAAGAGCGCTCATTTCTTGGCCATGTGGGAGACTTTACCTATGGACAAATTGGCGAATTTGTACATCGACGAAGTGATATCTCGACATGGTGTACCGCTATCTATCGTCTCGGATAGCGATAGTTGGTTCACGTCTCACTTTTGGGATGGGTTGCAAAAGGAATTGGGCACGCGGGTGAAGTTGAGCACGACCTATCATCCTCAGACCGACGGTCAAAGCGAGCGGACAATCCAAACTCTAGAGGATATGTTGAGGTCTTGCGTAATTGATTTTGGAGGTAGTTGGGATTCACATCTACCTTTGGTAGAATTCGCTTATAATAATAGCTACCACTCAAGTATAGGGATGGCACCGTTTGAAGCTTTATACGGTCGCAAGTGCCGAACTCCCGTATGTTGGCTCGAGGCAGGAGAGAAACAATTTGCCGGACCCGAGATTGTTCAAGAGACGACGGATAAAGTGAAGAGTATACGTGAACGCTTAAAAGCGGCTCAGGATCGGCAGAAAAGCTATGCCGACAAAAAGAGGCGACCGATAGAGTTCCAGGTTGTGTGATCGTGTTATGTTGAAAGTATCCCCTTGGAAAGGGATTATTTGTTTTGGGAAGTGTGGAAAGTTAAGTCCTCGTTTTCTTGGGCCTTTCAAAGTACTGAAGCGAGTAGGACTTCAGGCTTATCAGTTGGAACTTCCTCCGGAGATGGATGGGATCCATAACACGTTTCATGTGTGTTATCTTCGTAAGTGTCTATGGGAAGAGGAGAGTGTTATTCCACTCTCCAAAATCAGGGTGGATGAAGGGAATCGGTGCGTTGAGGAACCCGAGGCTATTTTGGAAAGAAAAACGAAGAAGCTTCGTCACAAGGAAGTCACAATGGTGAAAGTCCAATGGAAGCATCATCGCGGTGCTAACGTGACCTGGGAGGCCGAGGAGGACTTGAAGCAGAGATACCCTCACCTCTTCACCTAGTCGAGATTTCGAGGACGAAATCTTTTCCAAGTTGGGGAGGATTGTAACACCCGCAATTCCGGTACGTCGCTAATTTGATCTTAAATGTTGTTATCGAACTTAGCGAAAGGGGCATGCGTTTACAGGTTTGTTTTGGGGCGAAAAACGGACTTTGGCAAGTCTGGGCGACAATGCCCGCGACTGTGACAAAGGTCATTATCGCGGGGCAAAGTCGCGAGGGACGTACCGTGGGTGGGGTGAGGACGACGACTATGACCAACGACTATGACATGTGTCAATGTCGCGTGGCATGGTCGCCCGGATGGTACCGAGACTCCTTGGGCGCGGGCGATTGTGACCAAGTGACTATGACAGTGTCATAGTCGCGGGGCAAGGTCGCCGACGGGCTCCAGGCCCTTAAATGCTCACCAACCCGTTTTTAACTCATTTAGTGTTGTTGGAAAATCTTTGTGGACGATTTTTGAAGAACAGAAGGTAGGGTTTTCACCTCCCCTCATTTAATGCCTCTTGGAAGGGATGTTTATTTATGGTTTTCGGTTTTGATTCTAGGTGGTAGTTGTGATTTAGGGCTTGGTGCTTCAAGTTCAAGGGTTCTTCTTCCTTCCTCTAGAATACCTACATCTAGGGTTTTGTATAATCCTTGCAAGGTGAGTCCATTTCTCTTCTCCTAACTTTAATATAAGTGTATATCTCTTGCATTTTGATCTTTCATGCTTTTAAGACCTAAATGTGGATTTTGGAAATATTAGGGTTTTACTAACTCAAGTGCAAAAGGTGAGAAGAGTATTTCAAGTTTAAAAGAGGTTACTTTGTTATTCACTCCTTTGATAAACATCTTTAGATTTCTTGAGTATTGGTGCATCCAAGGAAAATGTTGGGTTCTTTTGGAGAAAAACAATTATTGGGTGAAATAACCCTAATTTTGTGTTTATATGTAGAACATAACATTATGTCATAAGGATGGGTTGTTATTAATTAAAACTCATTGGATAATGGATGCTAAGTTTTATATGTCGGTAATCCTTTATACATGATTTTATATATATGTGTTTTATATGAACATTGTACATGCTAGTTGTTGGTATTTAGTTTTAGTGCAATGGATCTATAGGCACGGTGTTCCTATGTCCCCGCTTTGGACATTGGGATTCACCATTTAGCACGGAATAGGCATCGGGTCACCATGATAAGTAAGGTGTGGACCTATACGGTCGGGCAGCGTCTCATGGGCAGTAAGGTGTAATTCCCTTGTGCTAGAGTTCCCCGTTTTGGAACTCTCAAGAATAGACCTAGAGGGGTTGACTTGATGTTTTCGAGCAATAGACTTAGAGGAGTTGAGCTCAATATGTGATTGGTGTTTTTGTATTGTATCTAATCACTAATGGTTTATTTGGTTTATTGATTTTAGCTCATGGCTATATACTCCGCGAGACTTTGAATGGGTTTAGTTATTTAATCCTTGTTTGATTTATCCTCACTAGGCTTTAGTCTAACGCTTGTTCTTATTGTCATGTTTGACAGGCTATCCTAGCGGTGGGGCGCATCGGGATTGAGGGAACGACCTTGGTGTCGTGAGTGGTCTTTTTGGAAGATACATAGTGATCAACATTCAGACTATTTTGAAGATACACATTTTGGAAGCATAGCGACACCCGACCATAATTTAGTTTCTTATGGTAGATTAGTAGGTTGTCGTCATATGCTTCATCTATTGGGTTGTAATTACCACACTAAACCCCGTTTGGGATGATACTCTTGGGTTTTGAAATGATTTACCCTATTTTCACAGGTTTAAATTATCCCCTAGTTAGGGTGATGGAATTATTCTATTTTCAAATGTTATATTGCCGAATTTTCGAATTTTATTTTCCGCAAAATTTTAGAGTGTTATAATATCACCTCTTGATGGCATCTCATTCAGCAGAAACTGCTGAACAATTGGCTTCTTGAACCATTCTGATACAGACTCCCCTGGTTCCCTTAAAACCACCTTACTAACCTCAAATGGTGATTCAACTGAGCTCAACATCTGTGCAACCACAATCTTTGGCGTCGGTTCGGTCACCAACTTGATTCGTCGTGGAACCACGCCATAATACAGCATCTGTTTCCTGAATCTATGGAGGGTATGAACGACAGCTATAAGAGTTGCGCCAACCGATAGGTTTCTAACATCAAGTGACCAAGCAATGTGTTGATCGAACACAATCGCCTTCGGGAAAAGTTTGTTTTCGTAGGAAACTTTCCACACGCAACGTGCGCGATTGATCTGACCCATTAAAACAAGATAGTTTAGGAGCACGTTGACAAAGTATCGTGCAACTCCTTCTTCGGCTTCGTAATAAATACTCTGAAAGAATTCACGAACAAAGACTAGAACGGGTTGTTTCTTCTGCTCTGGCCCGGTGAAAAGCCAGCACAAAAAGGCGTGTGCTTTATGTTTGGTGGCACTCAATATTGACATCAGATGTCGTTCGTTGTGTTCTTCTTGACATCTTACGAGATGGGCTAGGATCGATGTGTAGAGAATGAGATCAACTTTAGCAGCGGATTTGACGTAGTTTTCAAGAAGGGGTTTGGCAGACTCGTAGAGCCCGTTTTTCATGCATGATTCGAAAAGCTGCCTTACGATAAAGTTGTTTGTTCTGATCCCGGAAGAACCGATGAATCTTAGCCATCTTAGAGCGAGATCAACAGACGCATCCTTGATGAAAACCATGAGAACATCGCTCGCGGTCACATCTACAGAGTATCCCATTGCCTTCATTTCAAGCAAAATCTTTGCAGCTACATCTACAAGTTTCTTTTTCGCTAAGAGTGTTAGTAGAGCGGTGTAGGTGTTCAGGCCCGGCCTTACGCCTGAATTTCTCATTGAATTATACAGTTTCATGGCGAGATCGACTTGACCGGAAGCCGCGTGCATTTCGAGCAAGCAGGAATAGGTGCTGGGAGTGGGTAAGAAACCGGCTTTTTCCATATCGGAAAAGATAGACATTGCAGTCTTGAGCTTTCCTGATTTCACATGGGACTCTACAACCATGGTGTATAGTCCATAATTAGGTCTAAATCGAGCTTTTTTCATCTCGTCCCAAATCCTTAGAGCCGTATCTAGCTTCCTAGCCTTGATATATGACTCGATCATCGAAACAAACATGGTTGCGGATGGTCTGAACCCAAACCCTTGCATTTCCATGTAAACTTTCATTGCCATATCCAACCTCCCAGCCTTGCCCAACGAATAAACAAGTGACGCAAAGATTGTAAACCCCGGTTGGAGATTTTCTCTTTCATCTGTTGGAAGAGTTTCAACGCTGCATCGATCCGACCTGATTTCGCGAGGCTAGGTATCATCAACTCGTAGGTCGATCCATCCAACGAACAACCACCTCCTTCCATGTTATCGTATATCTCAAACGCCTTAAAAGGCAAACCCTGTTGGAAATTGAGTGTAGGTTGGAATTTTCCATCCCACATTGGTAGAGACACAAAAGAAATTGTAGTTTATAAGTCTATCATCTCAAGTGAGTGTTGAGTAAATTGGTAGGCTTATGGTGGGGGTCTCAAAGAAGTGCAACGCTCGCGCGCGCGTGGCCGTGGCCGAGGCAGAGGGCGCGGGCGCGGTTCTCGCGAAGAGTCGTGCACTTTAGATGGTCAACTGTATGTTGAACCAATCGGGTCAGCCAAACAACTTGTGGGGAGAAGCCCTATTGACCGCTTGTCATATTCACAACCGGATCACTAGTCGTGTGATCCCAACTAGTCCATATGAACTGTGGAAAGGAAGAAAACCCAACCTGAACTATTTTAGAGTTTGGGGTTGTGTTGCATACTATCGAACTCCTGATCCTAAAAGATCCAAGCTGGGAGCCCGTGCTATTGAAAGCATATTCGTGGGATATGCTAGAAATAGTAAGGCTTATAGATTGTTGGATAAAGAATCAGGAGTAATAGTAGAATACAAGGATGTGGAATTCTTTGAAGACATGTTTTCAGAAGATGCTGAAAACTCTGAAAGAAATTTGGCTTCAAATCTTCCAAGTACTTCTCATGATAGTTCGAAAACCTCAAACAAGGTTGACGAACCACGTAGAAGTACCAGAGTAAGAAAATAGAAAAGTTTAGGAGATGATTTCTTCTCCTACCTAGTAGAAGGAACACAAAAGAAAGTGACTAGAGAAGTCATTTTATCGATAAACATCGAAGATGATCCTAAGACTTTTAAAGAAGCCACGTCTTAAAGGGATGCTCCATTATGGAAGGAAGCAATAAATGATGAAATGGATTCCATCATAGGAAATGGAACTTGGGAATTGGCTGATTTGCCCAAGGGAGTGAAACCCATAGGTTCTAAGTGGGTATTTAAAAGAAAGCTCCATCCAGACAGATCAATATCAGCCTTTAAGGCAAGATTAGTGGCTAAAGGATATAGACAGAAAGAGGGAGTCGATTACTTCGACACATATGCTCCGGTTGCTAGAATTAGTTCTATTCGAACTCTAATAGCAATCTCAGACATAAAGGGATTGTACATTCATCAAATGGATGTGAAGACAGCCTTTTTGAATGGCTATCTAAACGAGGAAGTTTATATGGAGCAACCTGAAGGGTTTGTAATACCCGGACAAGAGAACAAGGTATGTAGACTTGTTAAATCTCTATATGGGTTGAAACAAGCGCCTAAACAGTGGCATGAAAGATTTGACTCTTTTGGGTTCAGACATAACGGGGCTGATCGATGCATTTACTCAAAATGCACAAAAGGATCCACTGTAGTAATATGTCTTTATGTAGATGATATGTTGATCATCGGTACTAACCTTGAGGGGATCCTTGAAACTAAGGACTACCTTTCTTCTATCTTTAAGATGAAAGATCTAGGAGAAGTAGACACTATTCTTGGAATAAAAGTGAAGAGGTCTGGATCACAAATCTCTTTAAGTCAATCACACTACATTAAGAAGATATTGACAAAGTTTCAACACTTGAATATAAAGGAGTTTAACACACCTTTTGATTCATGTGTAAAACTTGATAAAAACTCTGGAAGAGCAGTGGCTCAACTAGAATATGTCAGTGCTATAGGTTGCATGATGTATGTAATGCATTGCACTAGACCGGATATTGCTTTTGCTGTGAGTAAACTAAGTCAATATACTAGCAATCCGGGTCCAGAGCACTGGAAGGCAATTAGTAGAGTATTAGGTTACTTGAAAAGGACTAGTAACCTAGAATTGACATACTCTACACATCCAGGAATATTAGAGGGATATTCTGATGCCAGTTGGATAGATCACTCAGGTGACTCTAAATCCACAAGTGGGTGGATTTATACTCTAGCTGGAGGAGCGGTTTCTTGGGCAAGCAAGAAACAAACTTGTATCGCCCATTCAACAATGGAAGTCGAATTAATTGCCTTGGCAGCTGCAGGAAAAGAGGTTGAATGGATTAGAGATCTGTTGACAGATATCCATTTGTGGCCTCGACCAACTCCCTCGATTCCCATGTATTGTGACAGTGAGGCCACACTGTCAAAAGTGTACAATGTCGTATATAATGGGAAATCTCGACACATAGGTCTACGACATAACTATGTTCGAGAATTGATCGAAAATGGTACCATTAGTATTGTGTATGTCAAGTCATGTGGAAACTTGGTAGATCCATTAACTAAGCCTCTGACGAGAGACTTAGTAGGATCAACTACCAGAGACATGGGTCTGAAACCACTCAAAATCAGTTAGTGATGGGAACCCAACTTGAATTTAGTGCTCCTATCTCTCAAGTTTAAAGGGTAATAACAAGTTACTTAGCTGATAGAAGGTACTATCGAATGATAGACCCATGTAAGGTATGTGATAGTATGTCGTTGTCGAGAACAAGGATGAGTTAGTTCTCTTAACAAAGTTTAGAGGCATCTTAGCAACGAAGGTGTTATAGAACTTTGCCTATACGACTGAGAGGTGGTGCCGCCTCAAATGAAGAGTTGTGGTTCCTCTTCTAAAAGTTCATGAAACAGGATTTTAGCGCATGGCCATATTTGCTCTCAGTGAGAATGCAAAGACAAAAGGTGATGTGTGTGAATAAGCTGAAGTAATCGCAAGATTCAAAGTTTAAATCCTAAGGATACTTCTGAATTGATTCCTTCTTGCATATTCCCAATAAACGGGGTTTAATCTTAGTGACACCACTGTGACATCATTTTTATTGAATGTCAGAAAATTTTCCAACCTGGTGGGGACTGTTGGAAATTGAGTGTAGGTTGGAATTTTCCATCCCACATTGGTAGACACACAAAAGAAATTGTAATTTATAAGTCTATCATCTCAAGTGAGTGTTGAGTAAATTGGTAGGCTTATGGTGGGGGTCTTAAAGAAGTGCAATGCACGCGCGCGCGTAGCCGAGTCCGAGGGCGCGGCTCTCGCGAAAAGTCGCGCACTTTGCACTTCGCACGCTCGCATCGGAGCTGAGGAGCCTAGCTACGAGCTTTCTTTTTATAGATCGAGATATAGAGATAGTTAATTAAGTGATGTTAATTAATTATTTACAGCAGATAAATGTTCAGTTCTTTTATTCACAGATAAAGCTTCGAATTTTACAGATAAATATCGTTTTTTCCATTTAAAAAATGTGGGCAATTGAGGTGGAAATCAGTTGGAGACTTAGTATCCAACTCTAACTCCAATCCCGATTCTTGGGGAGGAGTTTAGAGAATATTCCCAGATTATTCTCTAGTTTCTCAAGTATAAATTCAGGTCTCCACCTATTGTTTTACACACTCTGAAAAAAACGAAGCTTTTTGTGATCTCTCTCTCAATCTCGCTGCTGCCTTACTCTCTCACGATCTCTGCCATTTTTCTGTCTCAACTTTGTGTTATAATTAAGCACTATTGTTGTTAGTGCTTAAGTAAACTGTATCAAATCCTAGGGGTTTAGCGAGTGGTAGTCTCACAACATTCAAAGAGAATCGTTAAAACCTTTAAGGACAAGTTTAGAATAAACCGTACAGTTTGGTTCGTTGCTGTTGGAGATCTTCTACACAGGTTGGTTATTCTTTTACGACTTCTGCATTGTTCTTACTTTCATCCACTAGAGTGGACAGTCTGATTCTACTCCTTCTTCTAACGTATCTATCGCGAAGGATAGACACGTTATTAGGTTCACATTATAAATCTGAATTTTGTTATTTGACATTTTGTCGGATTTTAATCATAAAGATTTTAACTTTATAAATAAAGCTTGAATCTTTATAATTAAAGTTGTTAATTTAATATAAATATTGTTGTTTTATTTATAATTGAATTTTACTAATAAGAAAATTCAACAATCTTAAAGGTTTTAAATGGAATTCGGAAACTATTCAAACGTTTGAGTGGTGGATCAAGAGTTTGTTAAACTTGATCGATTCGACGGGTGCCACTACACCCGATGGGCCGAAAAGATCAAGTTTTTGCTAATGGTCATTAAGCTTTATCATGTGTTGGACCCAAACCTCCCCCTACCCCTGATGATCCGATTCCCGAAAAAGGAAAAGAACCGGATAGGGCAAGAATAGCCGAGCTTGAAAAGTTAAGGCTACTCCGCAAGGAGGAAAAATCCTTGGCCTGCGGACATATTAAAAACACCCTATCCGATAGACTCTATGACTTGTACTCTCCGATAAACGATCCTATAGAGTTGTGGAAAGCGCTTGAGTTTAAATATAAGGCACAAAAAGAGGGAACTAATAAATATCTTGTGTCTCAATTCTTACGTTTTCAAATGAATGACGAAAAACCAATTTTAGAACAGATTCATGAGCTCCAGGTTATAGTAAACAAACTCAAAGCACTTAACATAACTCTTCCATAAATTTTCCAAGTGGGGGCGATGATTGATAAATTACCCCCATCTTGGAAAGATTTCTCAAAAAGAATGATGCACAAGTCTGAAGACTATTCTTTGGATGACCTGCTAAAACATATAAGGATCGAAGAAGAGACTAGAAATCGGGGGAAAAAAGGCAAATCTGTGATGGGTGGTGCAAACAACGTGCAGGCTGGCAACACCAAAGGAAAGGGAAAGGTTGGAGGCTCTAAAAAGTGGAATCTGGGTCCACAAAAGAAGAGCTTTAAGAGATCTGGGCAGCAACCTAAACCGGTGCAACATCTTAAGAGAACCGGAAAATGTCACGTCTGCGGAGAGACGGGACATTATGCCCGGGAATGCAAAGAAAGGAAATCTGGACCACCAGCAGCAAACTCAGTTGAAGGAATCCAGCATCTGGTCACAAACTTGCAGATGGAGGAGATTGATATGATCTCTGAGACAGCCACCAGAATCACGGCTAGTAGAGGAGGTTGGTATTTGGACACGGGAGCTACAGTTCATGTGTGTAACTCCCGGTCCAAGTTTGTTGAATATGGCCCTGTTCGAGAAGGAAAACAGGTAATAGTGGCGAACAACGACAAGGCCGATGTTGCAGGAATGGGTACGGTGCTACTCAAGTTCACTTCCGGGAAGACTGTCACTTTGAGGAATGTTCTTCACGTTCCTTCCATCAATAAGTGCCTCGTTTCTGGGAACAAACTCGATGAACATGGGTTTGGTATCAACATCGAGGAAAGGAAACTATTGATCTACAAACGGAAGACATTCATAGGAAAAGGATACAACCAGTTGGGTATGTATCGATTGAACTTGATTGATGATGAGGATGGGGCCGAGCCGAGTGGGGTTAGTAATGTTTCGGCTATTTTTGATGAAGTATATGTTTCCACTATTGATGTAACTCTTTCTGATGATTTTAATAAAGTCAATTCCTTTGAGTATTTTGCTTGTTCAATTTCTTTATGACATAATCGTTTAGCACACACAAATGTTAAAAATATTGAAAAAATGCAAAACAAAGGATTAATTAAAATTGACAACAAAGTTTTTGGAAAATGCGAAACATGTGTAAAATCGAAATTTACAAAGAAACCTTTTCCATCAGTTAAAAGGGAGACTACTATTTTAGAGTTGATTCATTCTGATATCTGTGAATTGAATGAAATACTTACTCGTGGTGGTAAACGGTATTTCATTACATTCTGTGATGACTTCAGTCGATATTTATACGTCTACTTATTACATTCAAAAGACGAAGCTTTTGATGCCTTTAAACTTTATAAATCTGAAGTGGAAAATCAACTTGAAAAACGTATCAAAATACTTCGATCAGATAGAGGTGGAGAATACTTTAATAGAGAATTTGATACTTTCTGTGAAGAGAATGGTATCAAACATGAACGCACCTCACCGTTCACTCCTCAACAAAATGGTTTGGCGGAACGAAAGAACCGTACCCTTGTTGAGATGGTCAACTGTATGTTGAACCAATCGGGTCAGCCAAACAACTTTTGGGGAGAAGCCCTATTGACCGCTTGTCATATTCACACCAATTGAATCCCTTCGAATTCACGACTTTAGTTCAACCTATCAATTAACGCAAGTTAACATTCATCGGTAGGCGAATACCACGATTGCCTCTTCGACCATCTAAACAGACTCAACGACGCATCGCCATCTCCAGTAACCTTCAAAGCCTGAGTGATATGAGTCATATTAGGAACAAACTGAAGTTTATCCAATTGTGTCTCCATTTCAGGACCCCATTTCCACCTTTTTACAACCATTCGAAAATGGCTGTTTTTAACCACCTACCATTATATGATCATCCAACCCAGGCTCAATCGCTCTTATACCCTTACCTACCAGTGTAAATAACACTACCTGATTCATCCAAATACTCGATATCTTCTTCAGTCCAAAACAGTAACTACGAACACTAATTCTAGGGTTTGGACTAGTTGTTACGAAAACATCATCGAATCAAAACAGTCAAGCAGCTTGTAGCATCGCCAACAGTTTCTTGACCCTTTAGCCTTGGCTTACCGTTAAAGACCTTGAGATCCTTGGTAGCGATTACTTTTCAGGAACAAAGTAGAATATAATCAATAGGATAGAAACATATGATTTGCGGGGAGGTTGAGACCTAACTTTCTTACTAGACTTGTTTTCAGTAAAGCTACTAAACTAAGCAAACTCTTAAACGTAAGATTACTTTTCAGTAATTTTGCATATATATATATATATATATGATTCCAACTTCCTTATCTGGTCATGGTTTCTCAGAACAATAAATGATTTCGAAATCCTTCTAATATGCTCTACCGATTTTAAATTTCAAAGTTGAATTAAGAACACTCTCATCATCCTTTAAACTTTTTTCTTTTCTTAATTTATTTATTTATAGCATCTGTTTATGTATGTTGATCTATTTTTTGTAGCTCTGTTAGTATAGGATTGTGCTTGGTAAGTAGTTTATCTTTTATTATAGCAAGTAGTTGGGGGAAGGGGATATGGTTTTCTTTCTGGGATTGAGGGGTTGTGCTAAGTCTATGTATGTCATGTGCTCAAATTGGCCTATGTCATATTATTTTTTGGATATAGATGTGTTATTCATTTCTACATATGTTGAAAGTCATAATGACTTTTCAAAGGCTGTTTATTTCTATTTTATTGGTCTGTGTGTAATATGGCCTTTGGTCATTACACTTTTTGGGCCACATATTTTTTTATTGTTTTAAAAAAGAGTTGTTTCAATCTTATTTTGGTACAAAAGATGGTGTTGTGCTGATTTTATGAAGGATATAATGGGCCATGATAAATGCAAGGTGAAAATTGTAGGCTTTGATTGGGCATGACAAGATGGGTCCACTTGGTTTTAAGGGAATGGAATAAATGTGTGGATTTCTCATATGACTGGATTTGGGCTTGACATATTTGAGGCCTTATTGAAATATTATTTAGGCTGAAAATTTTAAAGTTATTGGATGGGCTATTTCTATGTGAGGGCCATAAATTACAATATGTGGGCTTTGGATTGTTTGATGATGGTTGGGCTCCTGAAATTCCTTTTATAGGTCGTAGCCTTAATATCTTTGCTTATTATATGGGCCATAATTTTTGGTGGATTGTTGTATTGGAGTGTTTTTTTTGGAATTTTGTTTTTTTAGGATCAAACTTTTATGGCTTTTTACAAAACACTCTTTTGGTCTTCATTTTGTAAATCTTGGGGTATTCCCCTTGTAATTGTACTTATTTTTATTTTTGTTGAATAAAGTTTTTCCGGAGGTTCCATCCCTTTTTACAAAAAAAAAAAAAAAAAGTAGGTGCCTTAAGTTTTTCTGGTTTAGAATATGGAACCACTTTTCAGGACCATGAGGTGAATATTTAACGGTCGAAGTTAATTCATTGTTGAAGAAGAGTTTTTTAATTTAGAGAGTGAAAAAGGATAAGAGTGTGATGTAGTGGAGGAAAGACACGTGATGAAGAACCCAAATGGAAACACATTATTCTTCCTTTCGAGTCCACCCATTTTTGTTTCTGGACTTTTTGGTGTTCTGAACTATGTGTGTATGGTGTTTATGTGTATGTATTTTGGAATAACTTTTTTGTTTCACTTGCTATCGATAGGTTTTCTTTATGATAATTTGTTATTGGTTGTACCTTCAGATGTAATTTGGTGAGTATTGTCATGTTGTCTTATAAGATGTGTGCAAATTACATTACATGTCTTACACCTAATATTACTTCCCCTATAAGTTAGATAGGAGGTGATGTAAAATTAATGTGGAAGTGAGTTTTTAAGAAGTTTCATTGGCTAACTCATCTTCCATGTGAATATCTTGTTTCATCATCTATATATTTCAAGGTAGAATGGTGGACAACTACTTGATTTATGCTTGAAAAGATATGCAAAGTTTTTCGAGCAGTATTGTCCACTCCGGTCTTCTTGAAAGGAGTCGTTCACCAAACGCTTATCGACAATAATCACCACTCTCATTTAACTTATGAGGTAACATTCCCGACCATCAATAGATTGATGGTAAACATTTATAACCAGGTAAGCGCTTGGCAAGAGTCATCACCCTCACTTCCCGGGTAAGTCTCACGATCCTTGTCTTCTCACTTATCGGGTAAGACTTGCGATCCTTGTCTTCTCTCTTACCGGGTAAGATTCTTGTTCCATTTTATTTTCACCCGATAAGCGCTTACCAACGCAAGTACTTTTTAAACGGCCCCAAGAAGTTATACAAAATTTGAAAACTTTCTTTGTTATTAACCTTTTCAATGAGACAACCCATGAAAAATTAGTATAGAATGATGAAGTAGTTGTTATACACAATTTGACATGAAAAAGGTGTATTGTATTATTTTTTGTATGCAGGTGATGGTTCTGTTTATCAGTTGGATTTGGGTTTCATTTTGTGTAATCCTCAAAATGATCAACAATTTAAACAATTTACTTCAAACGTTTTACACAATTATAACTAAGGGTTTGTTTATTAAATGCTTGTCATGCTTAATTGGTAAGGTAAATAATATGGGAGAGCACTTACCTTGTAAGCTTTAAGGAAACCCCCTAAAAATCTATATTATATTATAAAACACGGATAAAAAACTCTTAAATACAAATTATTAGACACAAGGTATGTAACACCCTGAATTCTGGAAATAACAACTAATTTAAAATTTTCTAAATACACCAATAAAAGAATCATCTACAACCACAATTTAATATTTAACCTCAACACACACATTCATTCTATACATACGGTTTATAATAAGGAAGGGTGCTACTAAAACCCAATAAAAGTCACTATCTCCAAACTGCAGAAGTCTTCACTAACTTACACTCGGGAGAACTAAGCACATCTCTTCTTGGGACAGCTAGGACCAAACCCCCATATGGAACCTGATGCACATGCCGACAAATAAAAAGATTAGGCTTAACGCCTAGTGAGTTCAATAGTTTATATCATGATTATAAAGAAAGCGTAAAATGGAAATATTGTAACTTATAATCATGATCCTTTAAAATGATTTACTTTAAAATAATGGGACAACTCATTTACCAATAATATGCATTTTATAGATAGTCGCCTAAACGCCAAAACACTCTTTCATGAAATGATGCAATCCAACACTTAATTGAAACGGGAATAATGGTAATGCTCAACTAATGAAATTTTGAGTAAGCTTTATAAAACAAACGACCAAAATATGATTAAACTCAAGTCTCCAAAATTATAACATAAGGGAGATAACCCAAACTCAAAACGTGGATATAAAATGACTCCCAATTTATGATAATGTAAATAATACTTTATATCCTAAAACATCCCAAAACATGGATAGGGATTAATACTCGACCCATAAAACATGGAATAAATTCATGTATGAAAATATCATCGAAAACAAATAATAAACGACTTAGCCCAAAAATAACACCTTTCGGTGACGGGGGAAAACCCGATTCCGCATAATGTGACGTGCACAGAGTAAGCCACACATTACGTTAAAGTGGTATAAGTATCGGGCTCAACATCTTTCAGAATACACCCATAGATACTAGCACGGAGGACTTACACCATACCAAAGAAGCCAACCGCGCCTCAATGGGGAAAACTAATCGTTCCACCATCGGATAAAGCAATAAATGTATCAAGCTCAGCATCTTTCAGCATACACCCATTGATACGAGCACGAAGGACTTACATCACATCCAATGCCGAACGTGTCTCGATGTGGAAAACTAGTCGTCCCAACACCGGATAAAATACAAAAGTGCTCATGGATCCATAGTAGACGAGGGATGAAACATTACATGACTCAAAACGAATGAACTAACGCATTCCAAACATGTAATTCCCAAATAAGATGCAATAAATGCAAATCATAAACAAACGCTCTACATTGAGCTATCAAAACCGGACAAACGTCCTCAAAACCCGACAAAATCCAAACGAGCCATAAGCTCAACAAACCCAAAGACCCAACGTTGAAAATCATAAAATGAAATCAAACGTAAACGACCCGAAATAATGCAACCCATGCTTCAACACACCCGAATAACTTTAACATGATTTAGGTCGGGACGAAACATTTTCCAAGTGAGTTTATACCATTTATCCTTTCAAATCATCCCATGACACCCAATAAAATGCACTTATACTTGAAATTATACTCCATGAAATAAATCATTTAGATACCCAAAATATATGATTATTTATCAAAATGCACAAAATCCCAAAATGGGTGTCTCAACATGTTATAAAACTAAACATTTCAAAATAACTAAAACTTATCAGCAATTAACAATTTCATTTGAAACACCTTAAAATAAACATTTTGGCATGTACACCGTTTTCACAAATCAACTTGAACTCACCTTGCTAGATTTAGGCTAAATCTAGATTTCACCCAACGAGCTCTTTTGAAGGCCGCTTGAATCCTCAAGCCGAGAACTTCCAAAACCTAAATCCATACATACCGAACCATAAATATTCATAACCAACCACATAGAAACATTCCCCAACATAATATACTAAAATCCCACAACGATGTCAAAACCCTAGTTTCTCCAAAACTAACAAATCCGAGATTTGATAAACCAAACACTAGGGAAACACCCAAAGAACATATATAACCTTAAATCAAAGAAGCTTACCAATAAAGATGACGAGACTTTTCGAGAACACCCAATCCAACACTTCAACCCGAGCTCCCAACCGTTGAACTTGATGAGGAAGATAAAGATGGAGGTTTTGTGACTCAAGCTCCCAACTAGCTAGATGGTGAGTAATCATGTGGTTTGGGGAGGAAAACCCCCAAAATAGGTTAGGGTTCGGTTTTGGGGTTTGGGAGAGAAAAGGGGAGAAAATAGAAATGAGAAATTAGGGAAATGGGTGAAAATCGCACATTTAACCCACTGGTACATGCAGGCTATAGTGTCAGGCGATTATGCCAGTGGTACAATCGCCAAGCATGTACCGTGAGCTCCTCAACTTCGGCGATAGTGCCAGGCTATTATGCCCTCTGGCACAATCGCCGACATGGTCGCCCGGGTGTCCCCGAACTCCAAAAATCCGACTTTTCAACGCCCAAACTCCCGATACTCCGAGGGACTTTAAACAATACATTTCCCAACAAAACCCCACTGTTTACAAGTCACAGAAATGTCCGGGTGACATTTACTTACCGAAAATTACGGGCGTTACAAGGTACCATCATTTTATGCAATATTTTAAAAATCTCTTAATTTACAAGTTTCAAAGCACAATATACATATTACTACTGCAGACTTCTAACACCCACCAATTTGGTATGTGCAGGTAGGGCGAGCAAAACCCGCCCAACCCGATATACCCGACCCGACCCGAAAACCCAACGAAACCCGAAAAACCGAACACCCGATAAAGCCCGATCCGTTCTGATTTCGGGTAATATAGGATCGGGTTAGGTATCCAAAACCCAGACCCGAACCGACCCGAAAATCCGAAAATATATAATATTTAATAAAAAACGGTTTTTATTTTAATAATCCTAAATTCCTAATTCTAAAATCTAAAACTAAATACCTAATTACCTAAATACTAAAATTAAAATTAAAATCGAATCGACTTCAATCTTTAAACCTAATCGTCTCCCTTCCACCACCGCACCGGCGACTCCACGTCTCGTCGTCTCCACCGTCTCCACCGGCACGGCGACCGCCGACCACCTTCTACTCCTCCTTATCGGCCTCCACCGTCTCTAAACCTCCTCCGGTCCTCGCACTCTTCCACTCTCCCAGAGACCCAGACCTCGCATCGGCCCATCGCTCATCGAGTCATCGACTGAGTTACCACTTACCACCGATTGGAATCGAGGCATCGACTGACAGACTTCTTTGAATCTCTGTAAGTTACCTGTTACCACTTACCAGTTACCATAAAGTCATAAACATTGATTTTTAATTTGGGTTTTTTTTGGAAACTGAAATTTGAACTTCATTAGTTCATTTATGGATTGATATTTGATATTATTTATGGATTGAATGGGTTTGTGTTTATGTTTGATATTATGAATGGATTGATAATTTGATATAATGATTTTATAGATTGATATTTGATAATGATTTTTGATATTATGAACTTCATAATTAGTTCATTTATGGATTGATAATGATTTTATGGATTGATATTTGATAATGATTTTTGATATTATGAACCTCATTAGTTCATTGGAACGGACACTGCCCAGTGCCCCTGCCGGCCTGCCCTGTGAGGCTGTGTTTTTGTTTTTCAGTCCTAAACGCTATATGGTTTATGTTTATTTTTACCTAACCCTTGTTACGATATATGGTTTGTGTTTATGTAAGATAGTTGTTATGGTTTGTGTTTATGTTTTTGGAAATGTTCCTAATCTTTAGAATGTAAGATATAAGATCTTGTTTCATATTCGTAAAATTATATTACATAACATGTAGTCATGTAGAACATATTTACAGAATCATCATATATACATATTCACAAAGTAAATTGATCATTGACTTTACACATTACAATTTACAGCATTTACATTATTGAATATGTCTCAATCTCAAGTCGAGAGTAGTGCACCTGTCCCCCTAAACCAAAGAAGCGTAAAGCTACAGAAACAAGATCTCAGGTATGGGATCATTTTGAAAAAATTTTAAGCCCGGAAGGTACTTTGATCAAAGGGATGTGCAAATACTGTAAAAAAACATATGCGACTGACCCGAAAAAACATGGCACGTCCTCATTAAAGAATCACTCGATTGCATGCCTTATGAACCCACAGGCCAAAGAAACTAGACAATCCAGGTTGGCAATTGGTAGGGGTGAAAGCAATGAAAGTGTTTTAACCAATTGGGTGTTTAATCAAGACAATGTTAGGAGAGCAATGACTAAGATGATCGTCATAGATGAACTACCGTTCAAATTTGTAGAGGGTAGGGGGTTTAGAGGCATGATGCAAGAAGCTTGTCCTATGTTTAAAATACCGTCTAGATGGACGGTTAATAGGGACATATTTGCCATCTATTTAGAAGAGCGGAAAAGTTTGAAAAAGTTTTTTAAGGAACACTCCCAACGGGTTAGCTTGACCACCGATACTTGGGCATCCGTGCAACGGATCAATTATATGTGCATAACTGCACATTATATTGATGCCCAATGGAAGTTGAACAAAAAAATAATATCTTTTGTGCCAATTCAATCACACAAAGGGGATGCAATAGCCAAAGCTTTAGAGGTTTGTTTGGTTGAGTGGGGCATAAGAAACATAATGACCATCACCGTAGACAATGCATCTAGTAACGATGTTGCCCTAGTGTTTTTGAAAAGCAAACTAGTATCTTGGGGGTGTTCATCTGTAAGGGCTTAATACTTGCATATGAGATGCATTGCACATATTCTGAATTTGGTTGTCCAAGATGGGTTAAAGATGGCTGACTCGGCACTTAAGAAGCTTAGGGATACTGTGAGGTGGGTAAGGGGCTCTCCGGCTAGATTGGCCAAGTTTAGGGAATTTGCTACTTTACTTGGTGTTGCAGAAAGAAGCTCTCTCTGTCTTGATGTTCCTACTCGATGGAACTCAACATACATGATGCTCAGGAATGCCATTCCTTATCGATACGTGTTTGAAGCTTATGACGACCATGAACCATCGTTCAAGTTAGATCTAGGTGATTCTCTGTTTGCGGATTATGATTGGGTGTATTTAGAGAGCTTCATTAACCTTTTGAAGACCTTTTATGAGATGACTATTCGGATCTCAGGCTCTCTTTATGTCACTTCTAATTCTTACTTGACTGAGATATGTGACTTGGGGTTCTCGCTTACGGAGATGATTGCTTCTCCAAATTTGACTGAAAAGGTACAATTCAATCTTTTATTTTTCTTTTGATTTACAATGTACTTCACTTTCATATAGTTCTGTACTTCTGTAATTCTTTTGATTTTTCTCTAAACAAAATATGGGCCAAAAAATGAAGGATAAGTTTGATAAATATTGGGGTGATGCGGAGAAGATGAATTTGGTAATTTTCTTTGCCAACATTATGGATCCAAGAGATAAACTGGAGTACATGCCATTACAGTTCGATCAGTTATTTGGTGTAGAAAAAGGTGAGACATGTTTTAGAAAGGTAAAATCCCAACTCACTACCTTGTTTGAGGATTATGTGCAACAATATTCCAAACCTTTACAATCTCAATCTCAATCCCAATCTCAATCGGGAAAAGGTGAAGCCCTTCTTGTAAGATCACAATCCAAGTTTAAAAGTTTGTTTTTAGCTGGCAAAACGAGTGAGCTTGATGTTTACCTAGGTGAGGCAATAATAGATGATAATGGGAAGGAATTTGATTTGTTGATGTGGTGGAAACTGAATAGTGCAAAATTTCCCATTCTTTCAAAACTTGCCTCCGATGTCCTCGACGTACCCATATCCACAGTTGCGTCTGAATCAACGTTTAATACAAGTGGTAGGGTTTTGGATAATTTTAGGAGTTCTCTAACTCCTAAAATAGTTGAAGCACTGATATGTACCCAAGATTGGTTAAGGGGTCCTAGTGAACCGATTGTTGTCGAAGAAAATTTGGAGGACCTTGAGAAGTTTGAGAAAGGTACGACATTACTTTATGAGTTAGTTATTATCTGTAAATTATAATTACGACATTAGTTTATAATTATAAGTTATCATTATGTGCAGAAATTGATAATTTAAGAGTTGGAACTTCTTCTACTCGTCATGAAGAAAATATTCCTAGTGTTGGTACACAGGCATCTGGTTTTGGGGGATTTGAAGAAGTTGATACTGATGTTGATCCATGATTGAGAAAGGTACTTTAATTTTACATTATAAATGATTTGTTATTTGTTATTTTTTATTTTATAGGATTCAAAATTTCAATAAAAGTTGGTGTTACTTGTTATTAGTTGGTCACTTGGTTGGAACTTGGATGTGGAGTCGTGGATGGGAGGGGTAAACCGTTGATCATGGAAATTTCAAATTTGTAAGTGAAAATCGAATATTTTGGACCTTGGAAAGTAATGGTACTTTGGTTGTTTCTTGTTTGTTTCAAACTTTCAATTGATGTAAGTGATGGTACTTTTGACATTTTGGTATGGTTGTTCCGTTCTTTTTGTTCAAACTTTCAATTGAATATTTGAATTAGTTGATTGTAAAAATAGTTGTTTGTTTAAGTTGTTTGTTTATAGTTGTTTTGTAAAAATAGTTGTTTTGTAAAAATAGTTGTTTGTTTAAGTTTATTAAGTTGTAACAGGCCCAAAAAGAAAGCAACCCAAAGTCGGCCCAGACCCGGCCCACCCGATCCACCCGACCCGAACTGTCCGAACCCGAACAACCCGAATTATTTACGGTCGGGTTCGGGTGTTTTTCACTCAACCGAGAATCCGACCGGGTTTCGGGATTTTGGGCCCGACCCGACCCGACCGATGCACAGGGCTATGTGCAAGATCTTCCTTTTATGCAGATCTTTCTATATATCACTATTAATTAATATATTATATTACTATAAATTTGTTTTAATTATATTATTAAATATGTAATTGGTTATTTTTTCTATATGTCATTAAAATATATAAGATAATCATTGAATTCTAACAAAATACTTAGTTTTTTTATATAAAAAACATTATATTATTAAGCCTAAATTAAACAAATTTATAAAAAAAACATTATCATTTTCTCAAAACCATCCAAAATCATATTGTAAATCAACAAAAAAACAAAAACTAAAATAAAAATAAAAATCGTAATGTATCTCGCTGCATTGCGCGAGTACGCTTCTAGTAATTTATTAAAAATCAAAACCTCTTGTTTTTGTTTTGGATGAATAACCGCCAAAATTTGTACTAAACTACATGTAGAACTGCATTTTTACATGATGGATGGAGTATTATAATTTTTAAGGTGGATTCAGCATCAATTATAGTTTGAAAATGCTATTGTCAATTTCTCATGCAGTTTAGTTTTGAAGCATGGTTGATGGTTCGTTAATTATGATAAACATTGGGGGTGGTAATTTTGCATCAAACTAAACCAATAAATATGTGTATCAACGGTACCAATTACAACTGGTTGGTAGTGTCATACCAAGTATGTAAACTTGGTTGGTTGTGTACCAGGGTAGGACCAAAGTACTGACTTATTTAATTACTTATTAGTTCTCAAATTTTTTAATGTATTTAATGTTAAACTTTATAATTTCAACTATTTTGTACCAGAGTAGTACCAAAGTCTACACATTAAACGTCGTATATTAAGAAGTTTTACATGATGAATAAGATATAATTAACAATTATATTATTACACATTTGGTAAAAAATGTTTATATGGAAATCATTACGTTTTTTGCAGGACATATTTACAGGTGGGTGCATCACGAAAACTAAACAACATTATGGTATACGGATGTGCATTATTTATAAATGATTGTATTTCTTTTTTGTTATGTCAAGAATTTCAAATTTTATAATGAGTTCTGAATATATGGGTTTGGAAGCTCATGCAATTATTTTTCTAATATATCTTGCTAATACACCATATTAACTTTCAACTTTATATATTAGTTGATTAGCAAATAAACCACGCAATCTCATGAAATCGAAAGGGGTAGAAAAACATGATTCAAGATCAACGGTTGATAAAACTTGATTTAAATCCTACACGTCTTTGCTAATCGCAAGATCAACGGTTGATAAAACTTGATTTTTGTTATCTCCTTTAAATATATTTATTTGATAATTTAAATGGTGATAAAGTTCACACCAAGCAGGAGATCCTACCCAATATCTATGATGATTGCATTCACCTTGAAGTTGCTGAATATATTGATGACATCTATCAACATTATTGGGTTACAGAAGTAAGAAAGCATGGTATAAACTTACTTTTGTAACCCAATAATGTTGATAGATCTCATCAATATATTCAGCAACTTCAAGGTGATTGAAATCATCATAGATCTCCTGCTTGGTGACATTGCCATGTTCCTTTAACAGCTGCAGCCCAGTGAACTTTATCACCATTTAAATTATCAAATAAATATATTTAAAGGAGATAACAAAAATCAAGTTTTATCAACCGTTGATCTTGCGATTAGCAAAGACGTGTAGGATTTTCGACGACCAGATTTCCCCTTGGCAGTGACGTTTGATGTACTCACGACTAAGTTGCTGTTGCAAGCAGATGGAACACCTTCTGCAGGTTGCTCACAAGTTACAGACTCGGTATGTTTAGAAAACGAAGCCCTTGATGCCGCCTCCTTACTCTTAGACGAAACAGAAGTTGCAAATGTTGATTTGCTAGAAACAGAGGTGCTTTTTGATACCCGTTGAGCTCGGGGAATACCAATTGTAGTTTTCACAGTTGGCTGTAGGCGAAACGACATACGATGTTTATAAGTATACAAACTCACCAATTCAACAATGGAACTTCTGAAATGAAGAGCTAACTACGAAATGGTGAATTGAGTTCATTGATGATCTTAACAAAGAAATAGAATTGTAGACATACCTTCATTGATTTCCTAGACAATCTCTGTGCATCCACTGTTGGCTGACCTTCTGACACCCTAGAAACAAGTTGATAATATAGAAGAAACAAGCACCTTTGTCATTCATACTGAATGCAAACTAGTAAGAAGGTTGCAAATGAGGGGAAAGGCTAAAACATGGGCTGTCTTCTCATGCAACAAAATCTTTTCAAAAGAAATCCACACTGCATGCAAACTAGTAGAGAAGGGTTTATGACCGGTAAGACTCTATGTTGTTACAACGGTCAAAATATGAAATCGTGGTTAGGACCGTGATTTGAAATAGCGGTTATCACGATGGTAAAGCGGTGGTATAGCAGTCCAAAAATAGTGGTTCATACAATAATTAGATTTATGTATATATATGCATACATAACTCAGCACATTATATGTATTCAATAAAAAGTATATAAAAATAATGATGTCCAAGTCTAAATAAAAATAACTGAACAATGTGAATACTTTTACTCAGGTCAAAATGATGATATCCAAATCCAAAAAAATAAGAATAATGGTGTTCAAATCGAAGAAAATTAAAAAAATGAAGCCTTAATATTCTTGGACTAAAATAAAACCGAATGCACGTCCAAAAGAAAAGCCCACAAAATTACTTTTTTAACACCAAAACAGTCTATCTACAAATAGTGGTTATGCGGCTGCTTTTTTGCGTTCAAAATGCAGTCATTTAACGGCTATTAACGCCGCTAATCACGGGACCGCTATTTGACCACCGGTATTCATCGGTGCTATAGCGGTGCAATTAACAACATAGGTATCACTATATTTTTACATGGTGTACTCACATTTTTATACATCCATCGCTAACTCTATTCTTCCAACGGTGGTCCCTGGCATTGGTTACTTGTGGTACAACCCACTTTAGGTTTAACTGAAAAGTCAAGAACGAAAATAGTTAATATCATCAAAAGGAGATTGTGAATGACTTGCTTCCCCGTAAGGTAAATTACTAACCAGAGAAGCCACATTTTTCCTTGTTCTTCACTTTGTTTTCCAAATTTCCCTGTAAGTAAAGTAAAGGATACTGAACATTAACAGGAAACCAACTAATATGCAGAGAAATGTTCGATTCTATAACGACCAAGACGAACCACTAGACGAGAATAGAGTAGAATATAATCATACTTTCTTGAGATCAAACGTGTCGACTTGTTTTAAAGATTTCCTTCCAAAAGAAACAATTGGAACCTTCAATTTAAGGACATTGACATATTAATGTAGAACATAGGGACACACTGCGAAATACAAACCTTTTTTACTGTATCATTCAATCGATCTAAAAGAGAGTTTTGAAAATTGGGTTCGTTGGATGTTTTGAATTGAAATGTATGTGTTTTTACGCAATTATATATATCTCTATCTCTACTATTATATGAAAGTTCTAATACAGTTATTGGAAAAAGCCGTTTTTGAAAACCCAAAATTCTCTCCCCCTCTCCCTCCCACGTTCTCTCTCAATTACGGTATCCATTTCCTCCCCATGTCTCCTCTCCAAAATTACCCTGATTTTGCTCCAGTTCAATGAATTCTCTCCCAATCGCACTACCACTCCCCGAAACACTCTCAATTTTGGTTGTCAATGGGTTCACCGTCACTGTCACCACCGCTGGTAATTGGGAAGCCTTAGATGTTCTGGTTATCGAATTTGCCAAATCCGATAACTTAATCGAAGATTCGTCTCCTCCTGCTTCACCTTTGCCATCTTCTTCATCTTCATTTTTCCGTTCCTCTTCTTCTTACCACCATCGTTTGCTGATTCTCCAAATCGAACGATTATTGCAATTCGGGTTTTACGTTTTATCTACAAAATCTCGACTTATGATGATGTTCTTGAAATAATGCTTCATATTTCTGGGTTGTTTATGTATGTATTAGGACTCGATTGTAGATTAGGGTAAGATCCATGGGTTTTCAATTTCTTGCTTTGATCTTACATTTTTAGGTTTTATCAACCAAAATGTGTATGTGTATATGCTTTTGATTGGTTTCATGTTCGCAGGTTTGTGCTATTGATACATATAGTGTACGTTTATATTTGTCTCTTCAAACAATGAACAAATTGTATGTGTGTTCGATTATTAGGTTGAACTTGTTGGCTTGAATTAGCAAGTGCTTCAATGGATAAAATTGGTTATATGAAGGTATGCATTTCAGTGATTTCCGCTGCATCTAAAAGTTCTGATTTTTGAAGCATCAGATGGTTAATTACCTTTTTTAATGGTTATGGTAATGGGTGGGAAATTCAAGACATCCAACTTTGTATGCTTTATGGAAGGTCTTCCCCGTACGAAGAGGCTTGTTAAATTTCCTCTCATGGTCCAATTTTTAATTTTAACCAACATAAGATGTGTTTTAGAATGGTTTATAGATAGTGGAAGAATATTTTGCAACCCTTAAAAAGGTTGCAACCCTTGCAACCCACATCTTAACCGTCGGATTCATGATCGGCGGTTATTTTATTTTTATTTTTCTGTTTTTTTTAATTAAAAACATTTGACTCCATATCTATTGTAACCGTCGATCATGAATCCGACGGTTAAGATGTGGGTTGCAAATGTTGCAACCTTTTTTAAGAATTGCAAATTAAACCACTATATATATATATATACTAGGCATATACCCGCGCACGATGTGGCGCGAAAAATCGTGAAATCGAAGGAACAATTGACAAATGTATGTATCTGCTCGTGAAACATCTCGAAATCAAAATGACAACAACGTTTCATTTTAAGTTTGTATTTCTTCGTTCTTATCGATACTTTAGTCTATGATTCACATATAAGTGCACCAAACGACTCAAGCACCGTGTTTTCATAGACTAAGGATCGATAAGAACGAAGAATACAAACTTAAAATGAAATTGTTTGTAACACTCTAAAGAACATACTAAATGAAAGAGGTGATTTTCATATTTATCAAATATGAAATTAGGAGTAAATAGCTAATTGTTGAAACCAAGTTCCTGTCAGCAACCAAAAATAGCTAAAAACTTGTTTTAGTTCATGGATTTACAAAAATAAGAAAGAAAAAAACAAAGTATGCACAGTTCGAAAATACCAATTTGATTTACTTGAACCGGGCATTAGAATCTGCTTTCCTCTTCCCCTGATTAATTGTGATAATCTAAAACCTGCAATTCACAACTGATCTAATTTCAAATCACAAATATTCGGGATTGTATCTTGATTGCAATCCAACCGAGTATATGTACATTGGCCATTATTTCAATATCTGGTTCTATTCTGCCCTGTTCAACATACAACAAAATTCAGAGTATTAGCTATATATATATATATATATATATATATATATATATCTATAAAGGGGTTGGATATTTTGCAACCCTAGTAAAAGGTTGCAACCCTTGCAACCCACATCTTAACCGTCGGATTCATGATCGGCGGTTACAATAGATATGGAGCCCAATATTTTTAATTAAAAAAAACAGAAAAATAAAAATAAAATAACCGTCGATCATGAATCCAACGGTTAAGGTATGAGTTGCAAGGGTTGCAACCTTTTTGAGGGTTTCAAAATATTCTTCCAATATATATATATATATAGTTCCCCCTAATTTCTCTCCCCCTCACTAAACCCAAGCGGTTTTTGAAAAACAGTTTTTAGAAAGCCTGATTCCTCTCCCCACCTTCAACCTCCACGTTCACCACGCCCCTGAAATCTCATCATCTCACATAACTTCCAAATTATTTTTCAGTTTCAAAACTTGAAAATCTGCTTTCTCTTCTTCAAATTCTGCCCAAATTTCTCTCCACGTCTCCCCTTTCTATATGTTGCCCCCCTCTCCCAGACTTATCGCCTGATCGAATGAATATAACCCACAAAAACGGTGTCCTCTCGATCCCTCACAAACCCAAATCCACCAGCGGCGACTATGTAATGAGAAAATCAAGAACAACAACAAAAATCTTTCCCATTCTTTCAGATTCTTGATTTTTGTTTCAGAATCATGATGCTTATTCGATAATTCAAGTCACCCCCTTTCAATTTCCCAATCTCTACCTCAAATTCCACAACCCCTTTCCAAAATCACAATAACATACGTTTTCATTTAAAGAATAACAACAAAAAGCAGCCAGCAGCAGCGAACATTTCTTCTACTGCGATTACTTTGTAGAAGACTAATCTTTTTGATGATGTTTCAGCGAACCCATCATTGTATCTGCTTCATCTAAATCGGCACCGTATCCTCGTGGGATGGGTCCGTTTACGGGTAATGTTAAGAAACCGGGTTGGCTCCGGCAAAAAGGCTCCACAAGGAGATAAATATCAGGAGGTTACCGATTCTTTGCCTCGCCTTAAACTGAATACCGTTTGTGAAGATGCACAATGCCCTAATATTAGGGAGGTAATCTCTCTTTCATATACACATTTCTTGGTTGTTTTATGTATCTATAATTAGATGAACAAGCAGCTGTAAATTGAACAATTTCCCATTTAAAATGTATATTTGCTTAGCAAATTATCAAGATCAATTCAACAAAAAAAATTCCCATTTTCAGTGTTTCTTCAGGAGTATTTGATATTGATTTTGTTGAGTAACATCTTTTTTACTGTATCATTCAATGGTATTAGAGACATTTGCTATTTGATTTAATGGATTTTGTTCAGCAAAAATCCTTTTTTCTGTCATTGTTCGAGTCTTGTGATTATTTTGTTTCTTTTTTTAATTACTTGTGATTTGAATTAGGTTTGTTGTTGGTAGTGCAAGCGTCTGTGTCATAAAAATTCAAATAAGGTTTGACATTGATATCATTCATGCATGAGCATATTACTGGGCGATATGATTAGTTATATCTGGTTTTATAATAAATTGGGAGAACGATGTGGCTCAATTGAAGTTTGTGGTATCAAAGAGTAATAATTTTATGGGTATTTTGGGTGTCATGAGGGTTAATATTGATACCCTCCATGCATGAGCTAAGAAGCATATGCAAGTTAAATTTAGTTTTGCAGATTTGTGTCTTGATTCTTATTTTCCTATTTCATCTGACTATATAATCTTGTCGTCAAATGTTCAGGAGAAATTCTGTACAGAATCTCTTCTTTAGTCACCGTACGCATCAATGAAGGCTTCTTACTTTCTCTTGCATCATATATAGTTAAGGATGACGGATTGAATATATTACCAGTCACATCAGTTCCAATAGAAAGAGTTAAATTTACTGGTCTCTTGAACATTTTCATTTGTCTTAATCTATTATACATCTTTTTAGAGTATTGCGATTGATAATATGCCTTGATACTTGCATTTTACAATTTTATGAACTTGTGGAGTTGACATATTCTGAATATTAATTCAGGGAAAATCTGTCATTACCTTTCTTGGATAAGACACTACGTAACACAGTAGCTTTGCTTGTTGGTCGTGATAAGTCAGCTGCATTTGGTCTTGCAGTTGATGGAGCTGTTGCTGTGGATATTTGATTTCTGCTGAATCTTCTAATGTACATGTGATTCTGCAGGCATCTATAATGCATCATAAGGTATTTGTTTGCAGTAAAATATCATTTGTATTTTACATTTTCTTTTAAACCAAAGAATGCATTAAATGTCTTAATACAAGTCTTATTTTACTCTCAGTTCCATAATCTTAACTTCAAGATTGGTTGTTGCTAAATGTGGGATTAGGATATCATGATATGGGATGATTCCAAACACATGTCACAATGTTTTTATCTTTTGGTTATTGTTCTTAAATTCACATGTAGTTAAAAGTATATATGGAGTAAATTCCCTTGCATGAATTGGCAATTTGTTTTTGTTATAATATTGACATAGCCATTTCTTGTGAGGTTTGAGGAAGAGGAATAAAGTTTCTATGAGGTTTGAAGTTCCATAGGTTTGTTCTTTCTCCTTCGTCTAATTTTTTGAAATTCGTTTGAACCTTAGTAGTGGTCTTTTCTGGCAAAAAATTGAACTTCCTAATGACAACTATAGAATCCAAAAGGTAGCCATGTAAATCGAGTTTTTTGTTTGCAATTTTGCGTACATGATACAAGTTCTATTTGTATTTTGATCTCATTTGTTAATTGTTACGTTGAAATTTTTTGTCTGGTGGTTTAATGGTTTGGTTTGATTATGATTAGAGTGAAAAGAATAAAAACTAAATACTTTCGAGTTTTTTATATGTTTTTGTTGTCTAAAAGTTATGTGTTCATTTATTCCTCTTAGGTTACTTATGAAAAATGTGAGAAGCCTGTGGTTGGTTCGCTAACTAAATCAGGCGGAATGGATTCCCAGAAGCTTGTGTGACATGTCAAAGTTTAAGGTAGGTTCACTTCCAACTTCTTTGAAGACAAATTCTTTGTAGTCATCCTTTTTGATATGACAAAAAGCTCTATATGCTTTTATAAACAGGTTGTATGTATATGGGTCTTAAACAATTGTAGGATTGTTGAACCACCTATGACTTATGCCTATATGATTTGCTTAAATTCCATTAATTCTTGCTGTAACATGTTTTGAATTGGACAGGTTTGTCTAATAGTTTTTTTATTTCCTCAGCTATCTGTTACCGGTTACCAATAATCCATTTTGATGGCCGGGAAAATAACCCCATAGTGTAGTCACTCTTTTGGCTCAACTCTCCCCTGACCAACAACACTTTCTTGTTCAAGAAATTTTACTCTTTTTATAGATCTCTCACAATAATTACTCTCATTTCAAATACAATTGCATTGTATTTGTTGCTGCACTCTTTTAATTCTCCAATGACAGATCCTGTGATAATTGAAAAATAATAATTGTGACACCTCCTTTGAATTATTGGAAATAAAACTGCTACAATGGATTTGTGATATATGTGTAATGTGGGTTTCTTTTTAACTCTGTTGGGAAATCTTTTATGGTAGAGCAAATTGTGTATTAACAGAAGTTATAAAATTTGAGTGGATTGGTAAATTACTGCTCTTAATTCTTTTATTCTAAATGTCTGTTAATAAAGTTACCATTTTGGCAGAGTTTAGATCTTCCAAGAATTGATCGAATGATACGTTGTTTGTTTCAGTCACGTGGTTAGTGTTTTTCATTTGTGTCTGCTCATCTAGATCGTCATTTACTTACTCCGTAGAGCCGCACGCACGCACTCGCTGACAGTCTCATCCTTCTCCTGCTGCCTATTCGATTAATATGGTGGACTGAGGGGGATTAATTGTTTGCATAGGTGATTGTTATGAAGACACTTGTCAAAGGCAATGAAATTGATTTAGAAGAGTTAGAAGGAAGAGCAGAGAAATCTCGAATACTAAAGGTTCAATTTGATGATTGCTATGTTTTCTTTCATTTTTTTATATAAATTTCTAGCAACACAACACTCATTCAAATCAAATACAATTGTTTCATGTTCACCAGCACTACAAAATAACTGGGGTAGAACTCGGCGTATCAACCCTTGGAGATGCTATAACATGTCGAATTCACTGTGTCGATTTAATTTTAATTCATTCAAACATGTCTTCGGTTCAAATATTGATGGGCATATCAATGGTGACTTTACAAAAGTTAAGTGAAAACTAAGCAGAGAAGTAGATTAACTATCATTCTATCAACATTTTGTGATTTTGTCATCTTTATTAACTCATTTGTTAATATTTAGAAGTGCATTTTTACGAACCCTAAACCCCATTATAAGGGTTGATGCTCTTAAAAAAGTCACTTGTCCTCATTTACCTTATCCCAATGCTTATCCATGTGTTTTATAAACGCCCCCCCTAAGAGAGAATTTCTAAGATGAAGAAAACAAAGTTTTTCGATAAAAACAAATTCTCCAAAATGAAGTTAGTAAAAGTGACCGTCATAACTCATAAGTGAAAGAAAATATTTTTTAAACATATAAATACTTTATTAATATAATTAGTTACAATTTCTAAAATATAGAATTTATTGAAGTTAACTTTTTTTAGATATTTTAAATTTTGATTCTCTATTTACATATATTTTAGAGATCCTGTATGCGATCCTCTTAGTTTTAAACTAAAGTGGACAAGAATTTACTCAGAGTTGGTATTGTGTATGTCTGTCTCAACTCTCAAGTACTATCAGAATAACATTTAAATGCTAGAAAGACGAAACACCACTTGAGGCCGAATTGTTTGGTATGGGTGAAGTCATGGAACAAATAGATGGAGTGGATGACCATCCAATTGAAATTGAACAAATTGATATGTATTATGGGGTTCCTTTCAAAAATGGGTTGTTAATTCAATATGAGCTAAAGATGGAGTGGATTGATAATGGGATGATGAATATGAATTTTGGATTCGATGGCTTTGTCAATGGACTTCAGTATTGGAGTAGGGGCTTGGAAACAAAGAATTTCTTAGGAGCTATTTTATTCTGGGGTTCTTACTTAGTTGGAAAAAAAAAACTGTTAATGCCTACATTGTTCTTTTAAATTTAAGAACAATTGTTATCGCATTGAGAATTCCGCTATCTAGCAATTCAAAACATATCGACATTGAATTTATAAACCATATAAAACCATGAAATTAACATCGTGAGTGGCGGAAAATAGTATAAATAAATTTGAAAAAAAAAAGATTATTAGAAAATAAAATGACACTTGAGATTTACACTTGAATCTAGCATACCCGACCAACAGAGCCGATAAAATTTACAATCAACTACATTGTACAATCATACTACTAGCATCAACATGGTTAAAAAAATAGACAAAAATGAAAAATGATTACATTCTAATCATGCATTTGATTTAAAGGAAATTCCATAATTAAAATCTCCAAATTTCAATGAAATCCCACAAACATTAGATTTTAAAATATCATGGGGTAGCTGACAGTGGCAAATCTAGGAACTTAGGTGACTAGGGCCTAGGGTATAAAAAAATCGGAAACCGAGTAACCCATCCAAACCAAAACGGTCTCAGGTTATTTGGTTTGCAGGTTAAACGGTTCGGTTAACCAAATAAGGTAAATTTTGATTTTGACTATTTTTTTTACAATATCGGTTAACCGAATAGCAAAGTATACTATTATTTAATTTATATAATTTCCTTCTAAATGAATTGGATTGAACATATATTATTAGACTAAAAGAACAATAAATTGAGATATATTTAACAAAATCATTAACTAACATTATCATTATAGCATGATTGCAAAAACTAGCGGTAACAATATACGAATAGAACGACTGTCAAGCAATAGAGTGGGTTTTTTTTTTTGTTAAAATGGACTAGACCACTAGGGGGAATCGTCGAAAATGACTAAGGGGAACTAAGGCTATAAGACTAAAAATAAATAAATTTTTACCTTGATTATTTTAAAATTTTAACATTTGAGTGGGGGCTTTTCCCCACCTATTTAAAGCTAAGTCCGACCCTGATAGCTTATATTAATAATGTTTTAAATTATGAGAGAATTATGCATTGTTGTTAGTTATCTGTTGTACATGAGCATCTTGTAGTATTGTTGCTGTTGTTTGATACCTCATCTTTTTTTTCTATGCATATTTGTATGGAGTATGGCTTGGCTTAATAAGGTGGATACTAGAGATCCGTTGGTGGAATTCATAACATAGAACTCTTTCCGTTTAAAAGAAAAGGTAAACTTTTACATATATTTGCATGTTACATTGCAGCGGGTACATAACTATAATACAATAAAGAAACATCACTTTTGAAATGGTAATATTAAATAACTGAATTTAGATAAGTCATGTCGTGTACCCGACCAACGGACGGGTATAACACTAGTTGTTCTTCTGCCGCCCATCAACGTCTCGAATTTTAAAATTATTTGCGAATGTATTGATGGGTCGGGTCGGATAGGATAATCGGATCTGGGTTGGGCCGGGCCTAACTTTTCTTTTTGGGCCCAATAATATAGTAAATGCAAGCCCATTTTTACGGCCTTGATACTGGTTTATGGGCTCAGGCTCCTGATTGATTAAGGCATTGTTTGGCAAAAATAAGCTAGCTTATTTTCTGGGTACATGTTTTGATGACCATAAGTTAGCTTATAAGCTAGCTTTTTGATAAGCTACTCCATTGTGATTATTCCAATTATGCCCCTCATTAATATTCATAATTATATATTAACTTTTAATTATAAATAATTAATTAATGTCCTTTTTGGTAATTTAAATGCTTATAAGCTAGTTTTTTCAAACGTGACTTTTTCATCAGCTAACTTATCAGTCACCAGCTAGCTTATCAGCTAGTTTGCCAAACATAGCCTAACTGTGTATTGGCTCGAGGTTGATGATTTTTATGTTTTTATTGTTTGATTTATGGAGATATGACAATCTTTGGCTCGAAAAAGTATATGCTCGAATGGTTTGGTTCGAAAAATTTAAACGAGTTTTCGAACAAGTCGAGTTGAACAATTGCATTATGAAACTCGGCTCGTCAAGTTAAATGAGTTCTATTTTGTGTTTGAGTTCGAATAGCTAGTTAAAAGCTCGACTCATTTATACCCCTATTTGTATGTTCTATGGTTTTCTTTGTTCTTCAATTGTTTTTTTTTTCCTAATTTTATCATCGTTGATATGGGTTTCAAACTTCCAATCATATTTTTGCGTGATTGACTTAAACAGAACATTCCAATCTTTTTGTAGGCCATGTTCAAGAGTAAAATCGTCATTTCGTTAATTAAAAAAATGTAATTTACATGGTTCAATTTTTCTAGAGCCACATCCATCAACCAAAATATTAAAAATTCCATATATTTGCCAAAGTGTAAATACAGAAAATAACAAATAGCTCCAACAACATCCTGACTAACATGAACATTTCAAACAAACACAATATGTGCAACTCTATAACCATAGCATTATTACTACATTACCCTTCCACCAACAAGTGGTTTAGGCAGATTCAATGACCTAATCTCAGGGGCAGAACTGGGAAAAAGTATATTAAGCTTATGCATCAAGATATCACCTCTTGATGGTATCTCATTCAGCAGAAACTGCTGAACAATTGGCTTCTTGAACCATTCTGATACAGACTCCCCTGGTGCCCTTAAAACCACCTTACTAACCTCAAATGGTGATTCAACTGAGCTCAACATCTGTGCAACCACAATCTTTAGCGTCGGTCCGGTCACCAACTTGATTCGTTGTGGAACCACGCCATAATACAACATCCGTTTCCTGAATCTATGGAGGGTATGAACGACGGCTATAAGAGCTGCACCAACCGATAGGTTTCTAACATCGAGTGACCAAGCAATGTGCTGATCGAACACAATCGCCTTCGGGAAAAGTTTGTTTTCGTAGGAAACTTTCCACACGCAACGTGCGCGATTGATCTGACCCATTAGAACAAGATAGTTTAGGAGCACGTTGACAAAGTATCGTGCAGCTCCTTCTTCGGCTTCGTAATCAATACTCTGGAAGAATTCGCGAACAAAGACTAGAACGGGTTGTTTCCTCTGCTCTGGCCCGGTGAAAAGCCCGCACATAAAGGCGTGTGCTTTATGTTTCGTGGCACTCAAGATTGACATCAAATGTCGTTCGTTGTGTTCTTCTTGACATCTTACGAGATGGGCTAGGATCGACATGTAGAGAATGAGATCAACTTTAGCAGCGGATTCGACGTAGTTTTCAAGAAGAGGTTTGGCAGACTCGTAGAGCCCGTTTTTCATGCATGATTCGAAAAGTTGCCTTACGATAAAGTTGTTTGTTCTGATCCCGGAAGAACCCATGAATCTTAGCCATCTTAGAGCGAGATCAACAGACGCATCCTTGATGAAAACCATGAGAACATCGCTCGCGGTCACATCTACAGAGTATCCCATTGCCTTCATTTCAAGCAAAATCTTTGCAGCTACATCTACAAGTTTCTTTTTCGCTAAGAGTGTTAGTAGAGCGGTGTAGGTGTTCAGGCCCGGCCTTACGCCTGCATTGCTCATTGAATTATACAGTTTCATGGCGGGATCGACTTGACCGGAAGCCGCGTGCATTTCGAGCAAGCAGGAATAGGTGCTGGGAGTGGGTAAGAAACCGGCTTTTTCTCGGAAAAGATAGACATTGCAGTCTCGAGCTTTCCTGATTTCGCATGGGACTCTACAACCATGGTGTAGAGTCCATAATTAGGTCTAAATTGAGCTTTTTTCATCTCGTCCCAAATCTTTAGAGCCGTATCTAGCTTCCCAGCCTTGATATATGACTCGATCATCGAAACAAACATGGTTGCGGATGGTCTGAACCTGAACCCTTGCATTTCCATGTAAACTTTCATTGCAGTATCCAACCTCCCAGCCTTGCCCAACGAATCAACAAGTGACGCGAAGATTGTAAACCCCGGTTGGAGGTTTTTCTCTTTCATCTGTTGGAAGAGTTTCAACGCTGCATCGATCCGACCTGATTTCGCGAGGCTAGGTATCATCAACTCGTAGGTCGATCCATCCAACGAACAACCACCTCCTTCCATGTTCTCGTATATCTCAAACGCCTTGAACGGCAAACCCTTGTCCAAAAACAAAGTTATAAGCGAGTTATACGTTTTCGTGTCCACTTTACAACCAGATTCTTGAATCTTCTTAAAACAACAGAACGAAACCTCCAATTTCTCGACTTTCGCAAGATACTGAACGATTCTACTAAACGCATTAAACTCAGGAACCATCGCTTTACTCGAATCACGAATGAGATCATCAAACACCGATTGAATCCCTTCGAATTCACGACTTTGGTTCAACCTATCGATCAACGCAAGATAACATTCATCGCTAGGCGAATACCATGATTGCCTCTTCGACCATCTAAACAGACTCAACGACGCATCACCATCTCCAGTAACCTTCAAAGCCTGAGTGATATGAGTCATATTCGGAACAAACTGAAGTTTATCCAACTGTGTCTCCATTTCAGGACCCCATTTCCACCTTTTTACAACCTCAACAATCTTAGCAACTGCAGAAGCGTTCGAAAATGGCTGTTTTAAACCACCTACCATTATATGATCATCCACACCAGGCTCAACTGATCTTATACCCTTACCAGTGTAAATAACACTACCTGATTCATCCAAATACTCGATATCTTCAGTCCACTCATTGGATCCTTGATTTTTCTTCTCAGAACAGTAACTACGAACACTAATTCTAGGGTTTGGACTAGTTGTTACGGAAACATCATCGAATCTTCCGGGAATCAATACCAAACGGCGGTTCAAATATGATCCAAATCTATGACTATCATTAACTACGAAATTTGATGAACGTAATGTGAGCAATTGAAGATTGTTCGAAACGTACCTGGAGAACGAACGGCTGCGACCAATCATCCTAAATTTTCAAATACAATCAGAGAATCGAATTGGAGAGGTATTAGAAGTCGGAAAGGAGTTGAGGAATCGCGTTCATGGCGGAAGAAAGAAGAGTGATTTGGACTCCGATCTAGGGTTTAAGGGTTTTAGTCACCAACCGTTCGGACAGCTTGTTGAAACCCTAGTATGGTGAATCCCTCCGACTTCAAATGGATTATTTTATTTTTGTTTTTTATTTTTGAGTAAACTATTATTTTCGTCCCTGTGGTTTCCCAATGCTTTCGGTTTTCGTCTATGTGGTTTTTAAATTACGAAAACCATCACTATGGTTTGCAAATCATTTCGATTTTCGTCCCTGCAACGGCGTTCAGAAGAACCATTAACTCTTAATTTAAAAATCTAATTATGTTACTTACAGGGATAAAAATCGAAATGAGTTGCAAACCATAGTGATGGTTTTCGTAATTTAAAAACCACATAGACGAAAACCGAAAGCATTGGAAAACCACAGGGACGAAAATAATAGTTTACTCTTTATTTTTTTAACAAAATCAAATAAATAAGCAAGAAAACAGATTTAAGGTCGGTCCTTATGAGGCTCGGTCCTAACCTTGTGTTAGACAATTTAGATCCGGTTCTGTGGTTCCATTTAAATTAGAACCAATTTTTTATGTTGTGAATTTGGTACTCATACAGGACAGGACATAATATAATAGAACAGGATCAACTCATAACACTCCTTTCAAATCAGGCTCATAACGATCTCAAATCCAAGCTTGTTTTGATATTTATAAGTTGGTTATATGGAACTTAAATTACATCCAATTTCAATTTGGTAAGCAAAGTTGTTTGTCTGTCTGGTGTTTTGGTATAACTAGTATTGGACAAGATTGGAGTGGACGAATTGCCCCTAAATGTTGTTTATTGATTTTATATGTTGGTTACCACTGGTGGTGGAACAGGTGGAGCCATGGAGGTAATTGTGGCGGAGGCAAAGATGGTCGACGCTGATGATGGGGGTTGTGGAGGACGTGGAGATGGTGGTTGTAGAGGAGATAGAGGTGGTGGTAGACGATGTAGTAGAGGTAGAAGTGGTGATGGACAGTGGTAGATAGCCAATGGTGGTGGTGGTGGCGACGATGGGCAGTGATGGCCGGTGGTCGATGATGCTAGTGATGGAGGTGGTGTACAGTGATGGATATAGAGGTTGAGGTGGTACTTGAGGTGGCAGTAGTAGCTGGTGGTGGGCGAGGTCGTTGGCGATGGCAGCAGCCATCGACAATAGGCAGTTGTGACCATTAAACCAAATATTATATTACGGTTATATAAAATGAGGGTAAAATCAGTCATTTTTTAGTTTTCTCTTATTCTTGTCTCCTCTTGTTCCACCTGTTTTGGTGGAACAAAACAAAGTTTTTTTTTTGTCTCATCCAATCCTTGGTCGTGAACGCAAAACGGTGAGTTTTTATCTTGTCTCATCTCGTGCAAAACATGAAACTATGACTTTTATTTTATCATATGTCATATCTCATGTACCAAACATAGCCTTAATATGCTTTTTAGACTGACATGACATTACTTCAAACCCAATGATACTCAAATTACCAATAGAACCCAATCTCTAGAAATCAAAAGTTTAAGGCATCGTTGGCAAAAATAAGCTAGCTTATTTTTTGAGTACATGTTTGGATGGACATATATAAACATTATATACACCAAAACATATCTTAATAACATTTGAAATTTTACATGAGTAATATGATTTTTAAATTATATCAAGCAGCAAATAAAAAAGATGTAAAGTTATGATAAAATGAAACATTTGAATTCAAAAAACTTTCAAACCACATAGATTCCAAAACTATTTAAGGTGTTGTAATGTAGTAGACTTTTACCATATATATACTAGTGCTACTACTACTAGAATACTGCTTCATAGCTTTGAGTAGAAAGCAAGCAAAATAAAAGCTCCAAACTACTTTCCATTTTGGTTTGATTGTAAGGGTGCTTTTATCCATTCTTAAGCCAAGAATCTCTTACATACCCATCTCCATCACCATCTCCCAAGTATCGAAGGCCCGTGGTCACATGCACGAACTCCGTCTCACCAGCGTTCTCCAATCTATACATATATATATATACACACACGTACACGTATGATATACATATGTATATGCAGATTACATCGATGAACATGAAGATGAAGATGAATTGGGTGTCGTTATTGTTTCTCTATGCATTCGTTGTTTCGTCTCATCGTGCTTTCTTCTCACCATCATGCACGTATCTTAATTATTGTGTCGTTTCAAGGGTGATGCTATTTGAACCCCTTTTGGCAAGGTTTAGAGCATTGGAAATGTAAAAAGAGAAAACTGATGCATCTGTGTGGGGTTCAAATAGCATCTAAAGATGGGTTTAAAAATCAATTATTTTGGAGGATGATATTGATTATTTGTTGTATATGTATAATGTGCATGTGCAGATGCAGATGCAGATGCAAGATTACCAGGAGAGTTGAAGTCATCGTCGAGATATCATGTCGTTAATCGTGTTGCAGATGATTTCCCTTTGCCTCCTGTTGATCCTCTTTCTCCTGTTTTACCTGAGGAGGCTTATTGCTCGTACCCACCTGGTTCTTCTCCGCCTTCCACCACCAGTCTGCCACCACCGACATCACCTGGATTTTCTCCGCCTTCCACCACCAGTCTGCCGCCACCGGCATCACCAGGCTTTTCTCCGCCTTCCACCACCAGCCTGCCACCACCAGCATCACCTGGATTTTCTCCGCCTTTCTCCACCAGTCCACCGGTATCACTATCTCCAACTATTGGATCTAACACCCCATCGCCACCAGCATCGTCCTCTTCTTCCTCCTACCCTACGCCGCCTTTCTCTTATTCTACTCCTTCCACGCAGCCCACTACTACCACCCCGGGGTCACCTGCCACCTATCAACCCAGCCCTGTTGTGAACCCGCCTTATAGTTTTGAACCCAGCCCACCAACGTTCTCACTTCCTTCTCCTACAGGGTTCATACCTGCCCCGCCTCTTTTTGAACCACCAGTTGTGTACCCTCCTCCGACAGGACCACCACCTGCTCATAGTGAGCCGGAGTCTGCACTGTGGTGTGTGGCAAAACCTTCTGTCCCAGATCCAATCATTCAAGAAGCCATGAACTATGCTTGTGGTTCTGGGGCTGACTGTGAATCACTGCAGCCAAACGGAGACTGCTATCAGCCCGACACATTGTTTGCACATGCTTCTTATGCATTCAATAGTTACTGGCAAAGAACAAAAGTGGCTGGAGGTACCTGTGAATTTGGCGGCTCCGCCATGCTCGTCACCGTTGATCCAAGTAAGCCCATCAATTGCTACCTAGCTCCCTCCATTTGAGTTTCTTGACTAATAATAATCTTGATTTCTGCTAACAGGTTATGATGGGTGCCATTTCATCTACTTCTAATTGGGAGTTCCTTTTACATGATTAGAGACACCTTTTTTTGTAAGTAACAAAGTGAAATAGATATAGAAGATATATTCTTATCTCAAAATATGATTTGGGGTTTTGAGTACACATATACTCTATTACTATGTCTTTGAAATAAATGCAATGAAAGTTGTGAGCAGTGACCCTTGTCTACAGATGTAAATGTTATGTTCTTTTTAGACATTCTGCAAACTAATAAAGTGATAACTCTAAAGAGGTTTGAAATTGCAAATGAGAGTCGTAAAGATCCATTGATACCATCGGACCAACCTGCAGTTATCCGGATGGTTGCACTGCCATTTACAGCTCCTAAGATGGGGTGGCGGGTGGCCATCTGCAGCGACAGAGTCCATGGCATAACAAAGCATTCAAGAAACAGAAAACAGCAACGTTCATTCTATACTCAATAATATCAATACATGTTTCGTGAAGGGTATAGCACATTCAAGAGACGGGTGAACGTAACTTTCACCCTGTGGCCAATAATACAGATGTCTACTTTAATGTCTTATCGACAAATAAAATTGCAAACAACCAATGAACGATTCTACTTGATCTACACAGTATGGCCTTAGAAGAGATTAAATACATACAAGATCAGAAAGAGCCCCTTCAACCCACCACATAATTGCACATCAGTGACCACCTGGGTTTCGGTTCCATGACAAATAAGTCGGGTCTCCAAGATGCCTGCAATAAATATAACAACAATTAGTTTGTCATTCAATGACGGAAATATGATATTTTATGATTCTAGGTGATTGTAGGAGAGTATTTGCTATTCAATTCTTCACGATTCGCATTTACCACAAGCCAATAGTGTCTCTATCTCCAACATTACACAAAAGTTGTGGTACCGGAGTTAACCGGAAAGGTTCCGATCATATAGGCAAAATATAGGATAAGAACAACAGGGTTATAAGAGTTGTTAAGTACAGCAAGCATAATATTACCTTGGTTTAACTAGATATATGAGGGTGAAAGTCGTAGCTAATAAGAGGCACAAGCCGCCAACAGCAAGATACGCAATGCCAATAAAGTTATTCTTTCCGCCAAGCCAGCTGGTAGTTGAAAGCACAAGTTTCTTCTTGCCGCTGAAGCTGTAAGTGTTGTAGTTGTTCTCCAATCTCACATTTATCGTTTCACCTGCCTTGATATCCACCTCAATCTTCCCGTACAACTTCCTAAAAGTTGGAAGAGCCGCAGTTCGCATCCAAACGATGAGATCTTCCTGCTCACTTAACTATTGATGTACACCAAAGTCACAAAATAAAGTTTTTGATTAGGTACTTTTACTTATTTCAAGCACAAACAATGACATGAAGAAATTGGACACTATGGGCCAGGAAAAAGAACTACAAGAACAATTTCAACCATACTGTATATGATTATCATGCACCTTGTCTTAACCACCCCCACCCCTCTGTGGTCGGAGGTCATAACCTGTACAACTTGTAAAATGAAGGTAATATCTGAGTGCATAGTGTGGCAAGAACATCACTAGCATCCTTGTAAATTCTAATAATTGTTATGAGACTTACTGGCAAAGACTCATTGAGACGTCCACCACCAATAAGAGATCCATTCTGGAAATTTTTGGGGAAGACATCACTGCCAAACTTGTCCTCCCTGTCACTCTTCCATGAAATATGTCTCTTGTTCACGCGCAATTGCTGGTTGCTACCAGTGGAGAAGCTATAGGTGTCATTGAACAAGCTCCAGGCTACAAGGCCACAAGGCACAATCGCCATCCCATTGGCATCATTTTCAGGCTTACAGTCACTCGTTTGATTCTCATCACCACGGTTTCTCAATTGCGAATCACTTCGGCTCTTGACATACCTGCAAAGGTAGGTTATGGATACTTAGTCTTAAAATAAGAGGGTATGGTTAGATTTTATAAGTAACGAAAAAAAGAGAGGATATAAACACTTGCACCAGGAGGCAGTAGAAAAGAAATTTTCTCTGCCCTTCCACAATATCAGGTGGAAATGTAATACACCTTTATCTGAGCATTATTGTCTTCATGAGAGTCGAGAAGAATTTGGGTATGTTTTACCAAGGATACTTTCCAAGGTAAAAGTCCATAAGTAACATTGTTTATTATCAAAGGAATTTCTATTTTCATGCAACTAACATATAAGGCAGAAATTAAAAGTTACCTGCGATGATTCTGGTAAAAATTATCCAGCTGATAATAGACATAAATTGGCTGCTTCATACGCTTTCTGACCTAAAATTGATTCATGGGCGAGAATGTTATCAAAGGAAAATCTGATATTAAATTAAATCTTAACTCTCATAGCCAAAAAAAACTCAATTGCATTCATCTGTAATCAAGCAGAAATGACCCCGAAAGTAACTAATTTGAACTTACTGTCAAACTTCTGACACAGGTTTTATTTGCATTGGATTGTATGAATTGGACCTTTTGACTTTTTGATCCTTGTATGCAAGCATTATCGTACCGGTCAATAATTTCAACTACCTGCTTGAACAAACACAAATCCAAAATCAAGAACCAATACAAACAAAAAAAGGAAATGTTCATGAAGTCAATACAGTTTTAATCATACATCACGAGAGGCAAAGAGGGAAGCAAGTCCAATTGGTATGAAGACAATGGTCACAAGCATGAATGCTGAAATCACCTGCAGTATTAAAAGATAACGAGAATTAAAGCTTGTTCTTTTGTATATGTTGATGAAACCGGAGCATGGAGAAAAACAAAGACACTTACCCATTTCGGTGTAAGAATTGGCTTGCACGCTGGAAGTTCCTGCTGAGTAAACCTAGAATCTAAAAGGAATACAAAAAAAGGGAAATTAGTAAGTGCACCTAAATAAGGCAAGAAACACAAACAAAAGGTCTTAGCCCCAATAGAAACAACTTCAACCATCAATTGCAACAGGGGATCATCATCCGTATACCAATCCCTAAATCAGTTTAACATTCTACACTCATTAAATGAGCTAAAGGTGAAGATTATCTCAATTTTACCCAACCTAAGAAAATATTTATGCTCTTTGCCCTCTCTTATCCCTAAACTGGATCAAGCTACCAAATTTTATCTAACATCCATTGTTCTGTTGCTCTTGAGCTCTTAGGGTTTCTAAATCCTTACAAACTCAATTAGCATCAAAAATCAGATACAGGCGCTGGATCAATCAATCCGAATACCCCGCAGCTGGACTAAAAACACTCCATTTCATATTTTCAGATTAGAAAAACGAACATAGTACATGATCAATCAAATAGCGTAAAAAATTCAACTGCATCTGAGTTGCTACCATCCATAACTAATCAAGTTCGAACATCCAGTAAAAGAAAAGCAATATCATCAAGGATCAAAAAGAACTTACATTTAGGTCGCTTTGAATTTCTCCTTGGAGCTGAATCAGGAGATCCAGCGCCACCGGAGCTCGATGACGGAGCGTTTGCATTCATCGGCGTAGCTGGATTGCTCATAATTAATAATCAAAACAATAATATGAAGATTAAGATCAGATTAGGGATCGATGAAATGGATCCAAAACACAGAATATTGATGATGGCTTTGGATTTGCAGATGGAAGATGAAGAATTTGAAGAGAAAATGAGTTGTGAATCTCTGACCTTTCTCTACTCTGCTTTGACTTTGAAAATTCTTGAAGAGAAATAGGAATTTGTCAATTATTAAAAGGTCCTTTGAGTAGTTAATAACATACAATTTAAGTCCTTTGGTTTTTAATTTGACATGATCAGTCCCTGTGTAGTAGACCAGGCAAAAAATTAACACCACACGCTAACCCGACACGAAATAAACGGGTTTGGGTAATACATTTCAACCCGTTTACTTGTATGACACGAAAATTAAACGGGTAAGGTCAGGGTCAAAATTTTCAACTCGAAAATGACCCGAATAACCCGTTTATATGTTTTCTTTTTAATGCCTTGAATTTTTAATGTTTAAGATTTAGTTATAATTTATAAGTTTGAACTATAAAACTTGGATTTTCTAATGCTTTCATTTGAATTTTGGATTTGTACTTTTATATGGATTTTTGGTTTTTAATTTTTAATTTTATAAATGTTAAACGGGTTAGGCGGATCGTGTCGGGTTAGACGGGTCGGGTTAGAGTTAGACACTTTCAACCCGTTTAACTTTGAACCCGACACGACACGACACGTTTGTCAAGTCTACTGTGTAGGAAAAGTCTTTTTATGTTAGTATGTCACTTACCTTATTCGATGAGTATGACAGGGATCAAGAATCCTACTGGTGGGAGGTATGGCAACAACGATAAGTGAGGGAGAAGGTTATAACTCGGTTAGCATTTATCGAGTAAGGGTGTGTTTGTTAGTAGCTTAATGAGACTCGTATCTTATTTGGTCAGCTATACATGACTGTTTGATAGTGCCTTAATGATATAAGAAGTGGTTTATTCAGTAAACTTTCAGAAGGGGGGTTTTATGCAAAAAAACAAGTTTTTTCCAAACATGTCTCTCTCCATTAAAGAACACACTCCTTCCATTTATGATAAAACCCTCATAGACAAAAAACTTTCTCATTTTATACAGACAGATTAATCAACAACGACAACTTTATTCATACAGAACTTAATGAAAAATCAATCAAACAACCCCTAAGAGACATAAAAATAAGTTATTTTAATGACCAATAATGTTACCCAACAAAGTAAACAAGGATGATGAATATTGTCGGTAAGTGTTTATCTGATAAGTATTTGGTAAACGACCCATTATTATACTGATTTTTTTATTCCATATTCTTTAGCCAAATGTGGTTACAATACCAAATGAAAGGTACAACAGTTATTTAATTTACAGTGAAATAAAAGACAAAAATACTTATTTGTTTTTACTTTTCAAGATAATCGTTTTTAGTAGTACAAGCTCAAAAAACAACATTATATATTAATCATTTAGCTGAAACCCTTTTTTGGATAAATTAATTCAAATAAAGTGAACTCAAAATATTTTACTGTAGTGAAATATATACACACATTCATATATTTTAGGGATAGAGATATTTTTGTAAACACTTTTTTTTCCATATATTTTAAAATATATGAAATATCTTTTAAATATTTCTTATGACAAGATAAGAGATGACTTGAATACCAAACATCACAAACAACACCAAATATCTTTGTAGACATTATAGTTTTTTTTTTTTCCTTTTGTTTGTGATTAGGCAAACCGATTAGATTATAATAGTGATCTACTTTTTTTTTAATTGAGGTAATAAGAGTATCTCCAACAGTTATGCTAAAATAGAAAAAAGTTAGATTTTAACAATTTTTTTGCTCCAACATCTATGCTATATCATATGCTAAAATAGAGAAAAGATGAGAGAGAAGATAAAAATATCCAAATTTAGAGAAATCTCTAAAACTCCATATTGAATAAAGAGAAATAATATTTAATTATTTTCCACCACTAGAAAATATTGATTGTGTGTTTAAGAGAGATAAATAATATTTTATTAATATAATTGATGATAAAATTGCTAAAATATAGTAGTTGTTGGAGTTGATTGTAATATTTTTAGAGATTTTAATTTTTTATACTCCATTTTAGAAAAATTATAGCATAGTTGTTGGAGATGCTCTAAAGTTTTATAAGTTGTTATCTGTTCATCAAACTTTATACGACTATATTATAGATTTATACCTCCTGAAAGCGTAGCCCAGTGGGTGGAAACTTTCAAAAGCTGTCTTTCAAAAAAAATTATAAATTTATATCATGATTTGTTTCATAAATATGTATTTTCAGAAATCATATTCAACATAATTACATAGACGTTTATCACAATGTTGGTGTAAGTTTTCAAAATCATGAAGCCGGCAAAACATAGGACATTTGTGTAATATTTCATAGTCGAAGGGTGTAATTTGCAAATTCAATAGCTGGTGTATTTTGCCAACCATGAGCATATGAGGGAAATTACCATGTGATATGGCCACCACGTTTATATAAATTCTAGAATCCCAAATAAATGGGGACAATTAAATAATATGAGTCATCTTCATTTGCTAACCACGACATTGGTGTTAATCGTGCTAACCAATTTTTGACTAATCAAAAGTTTCCTAGAGTTTATGTTATTCACTCATTGCTATTAAATCTCAAATAGTATTATTGGAATTTTACAATTTTTGACCATTTAAATTTTTTCCATATTTTAAGAAGATTTTTAATTTGGTAGTTATCTTAATATTAAATATAATATTTTTAAATTAAACTTAGTAATTTTATAATTCACGCCACATTTATCTTGTTTCCATAGTTCAATTTTTTTTTTAAATTGGTAGTTATCTTTATTTTGGAATATAATAATTTATCGTTTATAACGTATTCAAAATACATATATGCACATCAAGGCTTAATAATTTGAACAATGCACACATGCACAAAAAATAAAAACATTTTAAACATTAAAGTTTGAAACTTAACATATAACCATATGCAATCTTAAAAGATGCACAAATGCATATATGCACAGGTTGCATATATGAATATACCATTTACATCGAACTGCATATATGCACAGATTGCATATATGCACAAACTGCATATATGCACAGATTCACTGTTCTAAATGACCCTATCGACAACCTTGTGGCTCTGCGAATCCGCGTATCTCGATCTATTTGCTACAAAGCAAGCAATCCCCTGAACCTCGAGCTCGGATTTCAGCCATTTACAGAACCGTATCAAGTTCGGGGTTTTGCCGTGATATCTTACGTAAACATAGCAGCTCCTAAGTTTCGCATTCGCAGGCGATACCGACCCTTTCGCGAAAGAAATCCGAGGTACCGGAAACGAAAACGAGATATGCGATGCTATCGGATTGTTATCGGAAGACGGTAGAGGAACACAGTTGACGATTTTCAGCTTCGTATCGTCAAAAAAATCGCATCTTTCTGACGTGGGAGTGCAGGAAGTGCTCGGGATATCATAGGAATGGCAACGGGGCGGGTTTGCCGTCCCCCGTCCCCGTCCCCGAAACCGAAATACATCCCCGTCGGGTTTTTATTCGGGGCGCCCCGTCGGGGATTTTTTATGCCCCGTCCCCAAACCCGACCCGATGGGGAATCCCCGATCCCTGAAACCGACCCAATAATTTAATATGTTATTTATATAATTATATATATGTATATATATAATTTCATAATATATATAATTTTATATAATTATATATATATATATATATAATTTTATTATAATATATATATAATTTTATTTTTAATATATATATATATATCGGGGCGGGGTGGGGATACTTTGTCCCGGACCCGATAAAATCCCCGAAAATTTCCCCGTTACCCGACCCGAACCGAAATTGTCTAACCCGATTCGACCCGAACTTAGTCGGGTTTCGGGTTTCCCCATCGGGTTCGGTGTTTTCTGCCATTCCTAGGATATCGTCGTTGGGGGACCCACGGTAGGATACTGGGGTTGATGGTGAGTAAATGAAGTCGGTGTGGTGGTGGCGCTGATGGTAGTGGTCGAGGGCGGATTCAGGTCATCTCCGGTGGCTCTCGGAGATATGTAAGGTGACTGCAGGGCGGAGACGAAGGTGGTAGACGGCGGCAATATTAGAGACGGAGAGTTATATGGAGATGATGATGAAATTGAAATAAAAATTAAAAAAAGATAATTTCAAATTAAAAAGTTAACTCCCAAAAATAACTAACTGCATAATTTAAATTTAAGATTTTCCCTGATTTCATGCCGTGATTATCTTCAAAATTAATTAAAATAAATATCAATTAAAATATAAAAGGAAATGTATTTTGACCGAAATACCCCTGTGCATACATGCATTTTATTTTTATAAACCGTTTTTTATATTTTATTTTAATAAAAAATCAATTAATTGTGGACCTTTTTTTTGTGGACCATTGATCTCATCAATCTACGGTTGAGATTGGTTAGCACGGTTAGCACCAATGTCACAGTTAGCAAATGAATGAGCCTCTAAATAATATTTACGGCTAAAACAGACTGGATATTACATTGAATATTAAAAAATAAATTGACTAAAATATTCAATTTTCTTAACCAAATTTACTTTTTAATCATATTTTTAATCAAATTTCGATTTTAGTTATTTACATAAATGTTTTATGCATTTGCATAAACTTGATTTGCAAATTAAAAAAAAAGAAATTTATATTTACGCAAGTTTGCGTAAGAATCCACATTTTTGTGGAAGGATTTGACGGAATAATAAAACTATTGATAAATATGGTGTAACACCCCTAAATTTGAAAATAACAGATAATTTAAAACTTCTTAAAATCTCTTAAGTTTAACACTTGGAATAACAACTATCTAAAGTTACAAGGGCAATAAACACCATAACATGTATCAGAGTTCAAACGGAACTATCAAGTTCCACAAATGGGAAAAAAAGTCTAACGAGTGCTACTAAAACCACCGAATCTGCTATTTTCTCAAAACCGGATGACGTCACTAAGCCATCCTTCCGGAACTTCTACCAAACTCAAAACGTCTCTCTGATATACATGTCGATAAGAAAATGTGTTAGGCTTAACGCCTAGTGAGTTAAAGCAGCTTTCATCGTATAATCATAAAACGTTTAAAAAAAATATTTTATCCTAAAAACGACCGTCCCTGAAATATTAGTTATAAAAAAACTTTGATCCCAGACCGTAATATTCTCAATACCAGACATCCCTTTTTAAATAATGTTCACTATTCAATTTCCCCAAAATGCACCAACGAGTTATTTCATCAAAATGTTATTTATATAAATAAGATGGTACGTTTTTAACACCGAATGTGCGGGTAAGGGAATACCCGAAAAGAACACATTTCGGTGACGGGGGAGACCCGATTCCATCGAAGGTGGTGGAACACATAGTTAAACCACTTATCAACGTTTACGAGATTCACTTCGGGTCATATATCCCCGTATACGGCTCCTCTGAGCAACCACCGTAAGATGCCCAAATGACCCTAATATCTACTCGACCTCTAGATGAGTGTCACCACAAAAGTCACAAGTCTCCGTATCCTGCTCACCATGGGCACCACCGCAAGACTTAGCTCTGTATACGGCTCTCCAAGCGCACCACCGCAAACTTACATAAAAACATGACTTGGAGACCACTCACTAGACTCAAACATGTACATCAAAGAAACTCCATGATGAACATAACGACTCATATGCCTACGAATCCAATGCATTACAATCTAAAACATTACATGACCCAAATGAATGACTACGCACTCACACATGTAATAATCAACAATTATGCAATAATTGCATTTTTCATATAAACTTCACATTGAGCCATTTAAACCGGACAATGTCCCAAAACTCGTTTGAGTAATAAACAAGCCATAAGGCATCATAAGACATTGACAAAAAAATGAACCCATTATGGCTACATGAGCCAAAATCCAAGTTTTTCAAAAAATGACATTTTCCAAACTATGGTTGGCCGAAGACCCCAATCGTAAGGTTTACAATTAACCAATATTTATAAGGTCAATAATGATCTTTCCCAATATCCCAAGTAAAATCCATTAAGTTCCAACATTCAAAACTCGTTAGTTTGGTAAAATCACCAAATAAACTGTAACCAAATAATTACCCATAAGTTTTCAACTCTTATGTAACACCCGTGATTTTCGGTGAGCATAGGGGCACCCAGGCGTTTCTGTATCTTATGTTTGGTGGGATTCATGTTGGGAAAACACCGCTAAAAGTTCCAAAGAGTGTCGATGGCCTTAGTGTCGAAAAAAGACCGGATCTTCGGGCTTCGGGGAGCCTGGGCGAAAGTGACACGTGTCACTCTCGCGGAGGGCATAATGCCCACGGTACACTATCCGCGAGAGTGCCCGGTTCGCGTGGCATACTCGCCGACGACCCAAATCTCTCTTAAAACCATTTTTCTCACTTTCTCACTCATTCCTTCAACCCTACTCTCTTCTTTCTCTCTAAACCGAACCTCATGACCACCATTGTTGATTTTGAGCTTTTAATACTCAATATCTCGGGAATCCAAGTGATACTTCATCACCCACCAAAGCTTGGAAGCTAGGGTCAAGAAGCTCCACCTTCATCTTCAACCTCAAGCTCTATTTTTAGGGTTTTATAGGTTTTCGGCAAAACCTAAGTGGTAAGTGTATCTTCCCCATTTCTAAACCTTGTTATAAGATATAAGTGTTCTCTTGATGATTTCCTAGTGTTTGGTTTATCAAATTTCGAATTTAATGATTTTGGATAAAATAGTTCAAAATTAGGGTTTGGTCAAGTTGGGGTTTTTGGATGTAAATGTTTTGGAGAAAGATTATAGATGGTTGAATATGGTTATTTACGGTTGAAAATTTGTGGATCTAGGTTTTATGGAAGAAGTTGCTCATGGATTCGGATTTCTTCAAGAAAGCTCAAGTTGGGGTAAAATCTAGATTTAGCCTAAATCTAACAAGGTGAATTCAAGTTGATTTGTGAAAACGGTGTACATGCCAAAATGTTCATTTTAAAGTTTTTTGTGTTTTACATTAAATTGTTAACTGTTGATCACCTGATAAGTTTTGGTTATTTTGAAATATTTAGTTTTATAAAATTGGTGAATTGCCCATTTTGGGATTTTTTGAAATTTTGGTAAATAAATCATGTTGACATGTTTCATTGACAATTTTACATATATAAATGGGGTCCATTTAATGTAAGTGTCAATTTGTGTATTTGAGCTTATAAACCTTTTCGGAAAGTGCATATTATTGTATTATGAGACATTTTGAAAATATAAGGGTACGAGTTCATTTGGAAAATGGTTTGGTCTCAACCAATGATGAGTTTTGAGTTAATTATACTTTTGGTCGTGTTTGCATAATAGTGGTTCAAAAGTGTTTCAATGTTTATATCTACTTTTATTTGGGTATTTACGTAAAGTGTTGGGCCTTTGGCTCGGTTTTGACTAAATGAGTCGTGTGGATATTTGTCCGGATTTATAACCGTCGTGGGTTTTGTGTATGATGACGATTAATTCGTGTCATTGGTGAGTTACATGTTTTGGGAGCTTTGGTCTTTCATTTGGAGTCATGTAACGTTAGACAGTGTTGTAATGGATCCATAGGCACATAAGTCTGTCTGTTTTGGAAAGCCTAAGTTTTTTGTTACTGTGGTGACCGATTGGGTTTGCTAGCGAGTAGGCAATAGGTGGCTCGAGCCGCTGAGTTGAAACTCGTTTAGATTGGATAGGCACCCATGTTCGTAAGACTTTGGAGTGGAACTCGACGGAGTATGGCAAGAGGCAACAATAGGTCTGAGGATTGTGATGTCTTGTATGGCATGGGAACTAGGACCGGGATGTGTGGTGAAATCCAATAACATCACGGGTGGCCCCATTCACGTGTTCTCGCCACCAAAGATGGAAACGTTTAGATGACACGCGAGGAAGTTGTATGGGCGGCTTACTTGCGTGTTTCTTTATTCTCGTTGTATACGGATCTCTCTGTCGTAGACCCGTGGTATTTTAAATGTTAATGTCGTATTTTTACCAACTTTGGTTTGTGTGGTCGACGATAAATGATGTCCTTAATATTGGGTCTTTCCCACGTATATTAAGGTTTGAATGGAATGCATCATTTCTACGTTTCGGTATTCGATTTCGTCCATTTTATGGTCGTGTAAGTTTTGGGTCTAATGTCCGTGTTCTCGACAATATTTATTTATATAGATTTTCATATATGGTTTATACAGTTTGGTTTTGGTTAATGGTTAACTCGGTGTCTCTTTCGTTTAAAATTCATATTTATTGGTAAACGAGTCGTCTTCATAAGCGAAACATATCATTTGGAAAGATTATGATTTTAATTGCATTCTTTCATTTTAAACGATTTATTTATATATGTTGAAAACTCTTGAGCTCACTAGGCGTTAACCCTAACCTTTTTATTTGTCGGCATGTGCATCAGGCTCTAGTTGGGATTGGTTCTAGCAGTTATGAAGAGTTGAGCCTTAACTTTGTGCAAGTGTAAGTAGTTGGTGAAGTCTTCCGCAGCTTGGAGATAGTGACTTTTATTGGGTTTTAGTAGCACCCGTCCTTACTTTAGTTTGTATGTATAGAATGACTGGGTGTATTGAGGTTAAATATTAAATTGTGATTGTAGAGGAAACATTTATTGGTGTATTTAGAAAATTTTAATCTAGTTGCTATTTCCAGATTTGAGGGTGTTACATCTTAAAATTAATCCATTTGTAACCCAAATTGCATATTTATAAAGCAACGAAATATGTTTTCAAATCCTTAAAAAATCCCATAGAATGCTTACTAATGGAACAACATCCACTTTGGTGGCCAAAACGCCCAATATCACTTTGTAAATTATTTATAAAATTTAACAACCCAATATGCTCAATAATCCCAAAACCATCAAAACCCATTGAATATAAAGTGAGCATATAATTGTATGTTTAAAACCCAAAACATTTATATTTTGGCATGTATATAATTTTGTAAAGCAATTAGAACTCACCTTGTTAGATTTAGACTAAATTTAGGTTTTACCCACAACTTGAGTTCCTTAGACAATATTTGATTCTTCCTCTAGCTTAAAGTCTTCTACCAGAAACCTTAGTTACAAACAATTTTAGGTTAAACCAAGTTCCCATAAATGGAAATGAGACGAGAACTACAAAACCCTAATTTATTGGGAGAATAAAAATGGAAGGTTACCTTATCCACCACTTGTATCCACCAACAATATATTTCTAGGGTTACTAATATGACATCAAACTCAAGTTCTTCAAAAGATGGGAGATAGTTTGACGATACCCTATAAACTTAGAATTTATTGAAATGGGATGAAATGAAGAGCTTCACACCCTTGCTTCTAAAACCCCACTTAAAATGTGAAGAATCTCCTTACAAAACACGGGAAGGCACCTTAGAGACTCCAAAATCCGACTTTTAGGGTGAGGGTTCGGTTTTTGGGGGAGATGAGTGAAGTGGGTGAAGATAACAAATGAAAGGGGCTGAAAATTCGAGATTTAAAGCAACCAAGGGTCGACGGCGATTGTGCCCGGCGGTTGTTCCCAGGGCACTATCGCATGGGACGTACCACGAGCACTCCCTTTGCTAAAGACTATGCCTAGCGATTGTGACCTTGGTCACTCTCGCATGGCACTATCGCCTGGAGTGTACTGCGGGTGATACCGCCCCCACGAGAATGACGCGGGGACAGTGACTTCTGTCATTGTCGCCCCGACCTTCTCGAGCCCCGAAAAGACCTTTCGAGTCCAAGACACCCCTAACTCGATCCACAACTCGGAAATGAACATTACCAAAGAATTAAACCCATAAGGAAATGATTTAGGAGGAAAATACGTGAACTAGAATTTACCAAAAATCCGGGTGTTACATATGGGCAATAAAATAAAAAATGAACATCAAATTTAATGGATTGAGTGCAAGACGGGAGGCGTCATTTTGTTTACACCATTTCCACAAAAATATTCAAGTGGGTCATGTCAATTTATACTGACATGTGACAGTTTGTGGTATATACAGATGTAACAAGATCCGATGGAAATATTGGGATATAAAAAACTAATTGTCCATTCGAACTGTTAGGAAAATATTCCAAAATGTACGATTTTTGGACTTTAATAGTGACTAGAAGCGTACTCTCGCAATGCAGCGAGATAAATCACGATTTTAATGTTTCATTTTATTTTTTGTTTTTTTGTCGATTTACAGTATGATTTTGGATGGTTTTGAGAAAGTGATAATGTTTTTTTTTATAAATTTGTTTAATTTAGGCTTAATAATATAATGTTTTTTATATAAAAAAAATTAAGTATTTTATTAGAATTCAATGATTATCTTAATTATATTTTAATGACATCTAGAAAAAATAACCAATTACATATTTAATAATATAATTAAAACAAATTTATAGTAAAATAATATATTAATTAATAGTGATAAATGGAAAGGTCTGTATAAAAGGAAGACCCTGCACATACCAAATTGGTGGGTGTTTGAAGTCTGCAGTAATAATATGTATCTTGTGCTTTGATACTTGTAAATTAAAAGATTTTTAAAATATTGCATAAAATGATGGTATATTGTGCCTAATAATTTGTATTTAATAGTTTTTTATCCGTGCTTTATAGTATAGTATAAATATATGATAAACATAAATCGTGAACTTGCACTACGTATGGAGGGTGGTCCATATGCAACATGTTTGTCTTATACTGAAACTCGATTGATGGAAGCTTTGTCGATGAACAATATGAGACCACACAATATTCTATCAATGGTAACAAGCAAAGGACAAATAATGTGTCTACACTCAAAATCATATACAATTAGCGTCATAACTTTTAGACTATTGATCTTGCAACGATAACTCAAATACAGGTTGTTATGTCATTTTTTGTGATGGTAATGTTGTATTTTAGACTCATGCAAATGATTCGACTAATGAGTGTGAAAATTTATTATTTATTCATCTAATATCATTAAACCATGTCGTGCAAGTCCACACATAAATATTGATGGATATTACATAAAAAACAAATGTGTGTAAGGCGTCTATTTGAGATTGTTGGTGTAAGTTCGAGTATTATGACATTTTCCATAACATTTATCAGTATGTATGAAGAAAATAAACCCAGCTATATCTGGGTATTGAATTGTTTGAAGTTATCTATGTGCTACCATTACAAATAATATATTGACTCTGAAGAAAGCATGTAATAATGTATTTCTTGACGCTAAAATCATACAAGCATTTGAGCGACAAAGATTTTTAACTTCGAAAAATACAAAGCGTTGGTTTCTAATTTACATTGTAATGATTTCATTTCGGATATACATGTTTTAAGTATATTCAAAATGTTAGAATTGACTTACGTTTTTAACATGTTTCTTTTATTATTTTACATTTTCAACTACTTTATTAGTTAGTTTTGTCATACATGATTAGTTTATAAAGTCAATTTTCCGGCTAATTTTTCAATTACTAGTTAACCTATCAGTTAACATATGAAATATTATTTTAAATATTAAAAATTTAATACAAATTATTTTATGTTTAACTATCTATACTATGTTATAAAACATTTGAGGTAAAAGTCTTAAAAACTAGTTTTTATACATAAAATACCTTTTATCGATGTATATTACTTAATATTCAATATTATAAGTAAAATGGTACATGAGTGCAAAATTTAAAACTGCATGTTTAAATTCATATATCTATATCTATCTATACTATACTAGAAATGTACCCTCGCAATGCAGCGAGTTTCTGAAATCTAGAACTCGAACCCTCGATCATTATTCATACTTTTTGTTAGCCTTTTTTGATTTTATTTTACGATTTTGAGAAACCTAGATTTAAAACAAAAATATATTTTAGATTAGTTTAATTATGGTTTTTTATAAAAAAAAATAATAAAGTATTTGTTACGGGTCAAAAAATATTTAATTTAAATGATAACTATATTTAAGATATTTTATATTTAAAATTAAAAAGATAACATACTTCAATAAAAAATAAAAATAAGATGTTTTATCTCGAATTTTCTTATATTTATCGGTTAGTTATATCAATAGTTACAAATTTTAGATATTTTAGAAAATAAAAATAAGTGCTTATCTGCAGTTAGTTACACGAATTCAAACATTGAGCTTTTATAAGTTGTACTAATGTTTAATCAATTTGTACTTTTGGATTTTACGTAATAAACATTAATAAGTGGTACCTAATGCATAAAAATTAGTTTTTAAGAGTTTACCTTAAATGCTTTATAATATAGTATAGATATATTAGTTTAAATTCAAAATTACAAGTGATGACAAATCTTGTGATGACAAATCTGGACTAGGCTTCGGGAAATATGACCTTGAACCTCCTTCTGACACCCATGCTCCTATCTCTCTTCCCTCATTCTATGAATCCTCTGAAGAGAACTATGACAACTCTGAACCTTTGGACTCTTCTGATCCCTCTAAAGATCTCAAGTTTGGAATGTTCATCAAAGCTAAGAGCATTGATTCACCCAATGAGAGTGAGGAAGCCCAAGACTCAAATGGCCCTTCTAAACCCATTATTGAGTCTATGTGTTCCTTAAAAATAAACGAGCCTTCCTCTTCTAAACCCAAACCTTCCAAAGTTCCTCAACCTTCTTCAAACAAATTCTCTTTCTCCAAAAAGGGAAAATATGTTGCCAATCGTCCTCCCCAAAAGAAATTTCCCAAGAAAAACTCAAAGAAACCATATTCTCTTCCAATCCCCAGAGCTGTGATGTTAAATAAGCTAAATTCCAAGACACCCTCTTCTATTCCTTCAACTGACTCTGGCAAAGGTATCTTGGGTCCTAAGCCTCTTGACTATCCTCTAACCTCTAAGGCCATGAAAGTCAATGTGATCAGTCATCACAAGGAATCTGGTCAAAGCTCTAAAAAGGTTTTTACATATAGAAAATGTTATAACTGTGGTACTACCTCTCACCTTGTTAATGATTGTCCTATGGAAAGAATTGATAAAAATGTTTCCAAGGATTCTTCCTCTTCTTCTAACTCAAAAGGACCCATTTCCAAATGGGTACCAAAGAACTGATTTCCTTGTGATTGCAGGGTCTAGGGCACCAACAAATCTAGTATCTCGACAGCGGGTGCTCAAGACACATGACAGGGAACAAATCTCTTCTTGTAGACTTCGTGCCATCCAAAGGTCCTTCTGTCACCTTTGGTGATAATTCCAGAGGAAGTACTAAAGGTTATGGAACACTCTCAAATGGTTCCATCACCTTTAACAAGGTAGCCTATGTTGAGGGCTTGATGCACAATCTTGTAAGCATAAGCCAACTGTGTGATCTGGGCTACAAAGTGATGTTTGAATTATCTTCATGCATCATTTTCAACAAAAAGATGGAAACCGTACTCTCTGGCTACCGCAAGGAAAATGTCTATGTCATAAACATGGGACATAACTCATCCGTCGGAACAAACATCTGCTTTGTCTCTAAAGACTCTGCAAAAAGATGTTGGCTCTGGCACAAGCGTCTCTCTCACCTCAACTTCAAGACCTTGAATGTCCTCTCCAACCAAGAGCATGTCACAGGCATGCCAAAGTTATCCTTTGTGAAAGATAAGTTGTGTGCTGCATGTGAGAAAGGGAAACTCACAAAATCTTCCTTCAAGACCAAGCAATGCTTCTCCATCTCTCATCCTCTTCAGATGCTCCACATGGATTTGTGTGGACCAGTCAGTACCCCAAGCCTTGGTGGTAGAAGGTACATTCTTGTTATTATTGATGAATTCACTCGTTACACTTGGGTATTTTTTCTCAGGTATAAAAGTGACACCACTGAAGAAATTATAAAGTTCATTAAGAAGTCTGAAGTATTGAATGGGCAGCTGGTAAGATCTGTAAGAAGTGACAACGGAACAGAATTCAAGAATAGTATGTTGGATGACTTTTTCAATGAAAAAGGCATCTCTCATAACTTCTTTGCCGTCAGAACTCCACAACAAAACGGTGTAGTGGAGAGAAAGAACATACGCTATGTGAAGTTGCCCGATCCATGCTGAGTGAATCTCACCTTCCTACCTATTTTTGGGCCGAAGCAATCAATATTGCATGCTTTACCCAAAATAGGTCCATCATTGTGAAAAGACATAATAAAACTCCTTATGAAGTCTTTTATGGTAGAAAACCTAACATTGGCTTCCTTCATGTCTTTGGGTGTGTATGTTACATTCTCAACGACAGAGAAAATTTGGAAAAATTTGATCCCAAAGCTGATGAAGGAATCTTCGTGGGATATTCTCTCACTTCCAAAGCTTTCAGAGTCTACAACCTCAGAAGGAAGTGCATTGATGAGTCCATCCATGTCAAGTTTGATGACCTCAAGATATCATCACTCTCTTGTGATGATGAAGAATTGAATCGTTGGATATCCTCTTGTGTTGGTGATGGTCCTCTTCCAACATCATCAGACATTCCCTACACAGTTCCCACTTATCTCTACCAAAACAATGATCCCTCTACATCTCACAACCCCTCCTCTCATCAAGAGGATGATCCTCAGCCTACCCAACCTCAAAATACACTCCAAATCATCCCAGTCTCTCAATATGACATTCATTCCTCACATATACTTGCCGATCTTCCATCCATCTCTCCTGACAATATCCCTTCCAACTCCCCTCTACAAATTTCTTACCCTCCTCCTTTACCTCCTGCCCTAAAGTGGACAAAAGATCACCCCATTGATCAAATCATTGGTGATCAACAAGCTGGTGTACAGACCCGAAAAGGTGTTGGTAACATTTGTCTCTATGTGAACTTCCTTTATCTCATTGAACCAAAGAAAGTTGATGAAGCTCTAGCTGATCCATGTTGGATCACTGCCATGCAAGAAGAACTTTCTCAGTTCGAAAGGAACAAAGTCTGGAGATTGGTTCCTCGGCCTTCCAGAAAAACCATCATAGGAACCAAGTGGGTCTTTCGAAACAAAATGAACGAAGAAGGCATGGTGATCAGAAACAAGGTCAGACTGGTTGCACAAGGCTACAGGTAAGAGGAAGGAATTGATTATGACGAAACATTTGCTCCAGTTGCCAGCCTTGAAGCCATCAGAATCTTCCTTGCTCATGCTGCCTACAAGAACTTTAGAGTCTTCCAGATGGATGTCAAGAGTGCCTTTCTGAACGGGGAGCTAGCTGAAGAAGTCTATGTGAAACAACTCCCTGGCTTTGAAGATCCAGTCCATCCTGACTATATGTACAGATTGGACAAAGCTCTTTATGGTCTAAAGCAGGCTCCTCGTGCCTGGTATGACACTCTTGCTGACTTTCTCCTGAAGAACAAGTATACAAGAGGTAAAATTGACAACACTTTGTTCATCAAGCAAACCTCAGGTAATCTTATTCTTGTTCAAATTTATGTGGATGATATCATTTTTGGTGCCACTGATGAGTCACTGTGTGATGAGTTTGCCTCTCTCATGAAAAGCCAATATGAGATGAGTATGATGGGGGAGCTTACCTTTTTCTTAGGACTTCAAGTTAAACAATCTTCAGATGGAATCTTTATAAATCAAAGTAAATACATTCGTGACCTTCTGAAGAAGTTCCATTTTGAAAACTCCTCCCCCATGAAAACTCCCATGGCACCACCTTTGAAACTCCATGCTGATCCGGATGGTGTATCTGTGGATATCACCAGCTACTGAGGCATGATCGGCTCTCTTCTTTATCTCACTGCGAGTAGACCAGATATTATGTTTGCTACTTGCCTGTGTGCGCGTTACCAAGCCAATCCGAAAGAATCTCACTTGGCTGCGGTTAAACGCATTTTTCGGTATCTGAAAGGTACCATGAATCTGGGTCTTTGGTATCCCAAAGACTCAGGTTTTGATCTAATGGGGTATTCAGATTCTGATTTTGCAGGCTCTAAGATTGATAGGAAGAGCACCACTGACAGCTGTCAACTCCTTGGTGGCAAGCTTGTTAGTTGGTCTAGCAAGAAGCAAAACTCAGTCTCCACCTCTACCGCTGAGGCTGAGTATGTAGCTGCTGGAAGCTGTTGTGCCCAAATCCTCTGGATGAAGAATCAACTTAGAGACTACAATCAGTTGTACTCTCACATCCCGATTATGTGTGACAACTCAAGTGCGATAGCCATCGCAAACAATCCGGTGCTACACGCTCGTTCCAAGCACATCGACATCCGATATCACTTCATTCGGGATCACATCTCCAAAGGTGATATCGAGTTACATTTCATCCCTACCGACCTCCAACTGGCGGATCTCTTCACCAAGCCTCTTGACGAAGCTCGGTTCAAGTTCCTAATCGGAGAACTCGGTATGTTAAATGCCGATATTTAATTTTTCTTTTGTTAAAAAAGAAAAGAAAGAGAAATAAAAAAAAAGAGAGTGAAAGAAAAGAAAATAATTCAAAAAAAATCAGTATTTTTTTCAATACAAATCAGTATTTTTTTCTCTTTCTTTCTTTTTTCTCCTCATCTCACACACAACACTCTCTCTCCCCCATCGGCTCTCTCTCTTTCTCCCTACCCCTCCCTAGACGATCTCTCTTCTCTCTCCCCTCTTCGGCCTCTAGTCGAACATCCCCTCTCCCCCTAGCCGGACTCCTCCCTCGCCAAATAGCCCCTAGCCGAACCCTCCTCTCCCCTCCCTTCCCCCCTTCGGCTACCAATCCCCTCTCCCCTCCCCTTTCCCTTCGGCTACCGACCCCTCTCCCCTCCCCTCCCCTCCTTCCCTTCGGCTACCGACCCCCCTCCCCTCCCCTCCCCTCCTTCCCTTCGGCTACCGACCCCCATCCCCCCTCTCCTTCCCTTCGGCTACCTACCCCCATCCCCTCTCTCCTTCCCAATTTTGGCAAACAAACAACCCCTTATAACTCCCTAGCCGAAACCCCCCCTCAACCAAACACCCCCTAGCCGATCCACCCCTCCAACCGACTACCTCCCTAGCCGAAAACCCCCCTCAACCAAACACCCCCTAGTCGATCCACCCCTCCAACCGACTACCCCCCTACCGAACACCCCCTAGACCGAAGCCTCTCCACCCGATCACCACATCCCCCCAACCCCTTGTCTTCGGCTACCCCCACCATCACTACACCCGCCGAAGCCTAACACCCCCTTATAACCCCTCCTTCGACGCCAACCTCCCACCGAAGCTCACCACACACCCCTGATACCCCCACATCCCCCTTATATCTTCCTCTCGTTCTCTCTCGCACTCCTCAACCGAACACCACACCACCACCCCGCCGAAGCCACACCCTCCCCTCCCCTCACCTCACCCTCTAGCCGAAACCCCCCTCCCCCCACTCCATTTTTTTTGGTACCTCACTCCCCCACCTCCCTTGTATTTTTCTTTCCCAAACCGAAATCCCCTCCCTAGCACCCCCATTCGGCCGACCACCCCCTACTCATCCCAACATTTTTTTTTCCTTTTCCTTTCCCAAGACTCACCTACCCATCCCATCCCTCCTTTTCTTACACCTCCTACTTCCCTTCCCATCCTACCTTTCCCCTTCTTCCTTCCATATCTCCCTTTTTCTTACAATCCTCTCCTTTCCCCATACATATCCTCCTACTCTATATTACCTTTCCCATCCTTACCATACTTACACATCTCTCCCTATTATCTTCTACCTATTTAGCCTACCCATTTCAAATCCCTTCCTTTTCTATTTCCCTCCTATTTCCACTATAAATAACACCCTCCCCTTCCATTTTCCACCATCCCTTCCTTCATTCATTCTCCTCTTCCACCTACATTATTTTTCTCTCCTTCATGGCTTCCTCCTCTTCCCCCAACCTTGTCAAGAAAAATGTGGTCACCTCCCCCACCTCTCATTCCGATCTAATTTTCAACCCATGCAATCATGTTGCACGGTTGGAAAGTGATCCCAAGCATAGTGAGTTTGACCCGATTGCTTCCTTCCTCATGAAGTCTCCTCTTCACTATGCCTTGACATACAATCCACCAAAAATAAGCAAATTGCTCATTGGCAATTTTTGGCTTACTTGTGTCTATGACGCTACATCCGAGAAGGTGTCGGCTTCTATTCTCTCCGACCCCGCTTCACCGGATCTCACCTTCGGGGTTGAAGATGTCCGTTCGGCACTTCATCTTCCTATCTACTCACCCTATGAAAAATTCCCACTTGGCAATGAACATGAGGAAGTTGTTGCAACTCTGAACTACATCCGTGGAGAACATAACAGGAGTCCGGGCACCCTACTTCGCAAAAACATGGGAGGTATCTGGCATTTCTTCTTCTCTCATGTTATTTTATGTCTTAGCAAGAAAACTGGTGGACATGATCAATCTCCCTCTTACATCACCCAACTGGCACATGCTCTTATCTTTCAAAGAAAGATTGATTTTGCGCGGTACTTCTTCCGTGAATTAGTCAGTGTCATCACCCCTCAAAAGCGGCCCCATGTCGCTTTTCCTCGGTTTATATGGCTCATCATTTATTATAAATTCACTACTGCCATTGATGCCTCTCATAGCATCACTTTTGACTACAAGGCGCCAATTATGACGAAACCCCTTCTTCATAAGGGGCCTTTGGCAACTGACAACCCTCTGCTTCCAGGTATGGTCTCTTTCCTTACTTCTCCCAATCTACAGTAGGGAGATGCCAAGGACACTCCGGTGTCTAAAGGTTCCTCCTCTGTAGTGGACCCTTCCCCCTCACCTCTTGTGACGTCGGCTAGCACTATCTCATCATCAACTACCGACATCGCCGCACCTGCCCGAACGGCCATACCACCGAAAGGACCTTCGGTGGTTACCCAGGCCTCACCCACCACCTCAAAGCGGCGGCACTCTACCTCTTCCCCTCCCTCTTCTCCCAAAATAATGAGGAAGGTTTCTAGGGCCATCCCACATACTTCATCCTCCGATTCTTCACAATCGACGGATGTTGATATTGTCCCATTCGGGCCCGGGGATTCCGACATAGCCATTGACACCACCTTTGTATCCTCACAAAAGGATGCAACTGTAATATTTGGGGACCCTCAACTTCCCTCCTCCACTTTATCCTTAGTAGATGAGGATGACTTGGTCTTCTCCCTGGACCAAGGTTCTGCTTTCTCACTACACGGCCTTTCACCCGACCAATTCTTGGTCGATGTTTATGCACCGCCCGGTGAAACACGGGTCTTACCCAAGGCCAGTGTGGAGGGTATTTCACAATATTTGGCTTATTTACAACAGGGTCGCAAGCAGGTGTCAACCTCCGAAATTCCTTCTACCTCTGATGTACGGAACACTCCTCCTTCTGCTCCCATCATCCCCCCATAAATTCTGGAGGCTATACAGGAAGCAAACAGACAACACCGCATCTTGGGGCTCAGTTTCGTGATCATCAGACACTTCTGGGCTCTTTTGTCAAGGTCTCTTGTGACAAGTTGTTGTCTCTTGAGTCCTCCAATCATCACCTCACTACCTTAGTCACTGCTCTTCAGGCAGCCTCCAATGCTCGTGATGAGGAGGTTCGTCGTCTACACGCGGCTTCCGAGTCTCATCAGGCCCTCACTGCTCAGATTCTTGAGTCCTTGAAGTCTCTTCATCAGAAGGTTGATTCTATGCAGATTGTTCCCCGGACAGCCGCTGAGGGGGAGAAACAGGCTGTTCCAATCTCTTCTGACAGCGACCGTCGGGGTCCCACTCCCATTTCTACCGATGCTCCAACTGAGGGGGAGCTTTCAAGACAAGGAGGAGACAAAGGAAAGACAAAGCTATCTCCGGATGAAGAGGCCTTCTTATCCCATCAACAAAAGTCTGATGCTCTAAAGGCTTTTGTCTCTGAAGTTGATAGACTCAAGATTCAACCACCAAACAAGGTCACTTCTGACTTTGGCCTTTCTAAAGCCAAGCTTGATTCTCATGACATCCTTTGGTACCGAAAGACTTTAATGGGAAGAAAGTTGAAGTCTAAAATTGATGAAATAAAGCTTGGCACCACCAAAGGTTCAGATACAGAGGTTCGGATGGTTATCATTAGGGAAGACAAAACTCGTCAATATATCAAATTCAGCGACCTTGAAGATTATGGACTCTCTGACTGGTACGAAATATCTGAACTCTTATCTAAATCATTTAGTCGTCACAAGGTTTTGGCCAAAAATACCATCAATGGTCTACTTGAAAAAATGAAAGACTTTGCAAGAGATTACAAGCATTCTCCTGATGAAGAAGCTCAAGTTCAGTATCTCAAAAAGATGTGCATCTCCTCCTCTCCACAACTCTCTTCTTCTGTCAAACAAAATCTATTCAAAGATATGGCTGCCAAGGGATTAATCCCTGATATGAAGAATCTAAATCTGAAGACTCCAGACGGTCCAGGTCCGACCCGTTTTTCAAGTATTGGTACTGTAGTGTCTAGGCTAACCAGAGGAGTCTATTTCTTCGATGAAAAGGAAACTCTCATGTTCTTCAGACATGAGGAGATCTCCATTGCTGACACCAAAATTCTGGTTGCTATCCTATCTCTTATCCCCATAAGTTTTGAAGCCTCTCTCATTCGTAGTGATATTATTGCGGAGCTTCACAAAAGACGGAAAAATGAATGAGGTTCTTCTCTAAATTTCTCTTATGTACTTGTAACCGTATTTTGTTAAATCATCATGTTTAATACAAGTGCATTTTCTCTTACTTAGTTTGTACATATATACTTCATTCTTTTATTCTTTTGTAAATGTCGAATACACTTTATAAATCCTTATACAAAAAAAAAAAAAACTATGTGAAAAGAACCCAAAAAGAGTAAAGATGGGTCAAAATGAATTTATTCAGTATACTCATTGTTTTATTCTTTAGTATGGATGTCATCATCAAATAGGGGGAGATTGTTGGGTCATCTGAAGATTTGAAGATGACCTCCTGATCTTCCATACTTATATCATCCTACTTAGAACATGTTTTAGGTTCTTTTAGCAGCTTGGTTTCTATACAAATGTTCGGTGAAGTCGAAGATCAGCCGAAGAAGACAAAGAAGGAGTACATCTCTCAAAGCGGATTGAAGATAGTCTCCTCAGCCTAAAGCCAAGCATGCCCAAGTGATCAACACCATCGGCCAGGATGGTGTCAATCACATATCTATCAGGAGTATGAAGGTGTTCTCACATCTTCAGGAGCCGAAGACCTCTCAAGTCTTCGGCAGCCGATGATCTCATCTCTCCTTATAGTATGAAGGTGTTCTCACATCTTCAGGAGCCGAAGACCTCTCAAGTCTTCGGCAGTCGATGATCTCTCCTTAGAGTATGAAGGTGTTCTCACATCTTCAGGAGCCGAAGATCTTTCAAGTCTTCGGCAGTCTATGCTTGAGGATTTCTTTCAAACACATTGTACTTTTCTGACAAAGTATATTGTGATATCTTGCATTGACGTGGACCTCATCTGAAGATCAGATAAAGTAAGTTTTGTCTAGTACAACATTTTAAGGAACGGTCTCTACCATCCTCTCTGCAGGTCAACACTTCAAGCCAAAACACCTCAAGACAAAAGGTACATCCTGTACCTTGCTGAAGACCTGTGTCCATCCTTTGCTCAACAGGTGTCCCATGCATTTAATGCATGAGGCACTATATATATGGAGGATGCTTCAACATGCAAGACATCCAGCAAAACCAGCTCTCAAGCATTCAAGCTCTCTAAGTGCACTGACATTCTCTCTCTACGAAGTTCTTATTGTTTTCTAAGTGTTTTACAATTGTTCTTCATTTCTCTTTGTGTAAGATTGTTTGAATAAATTTCATCTATTCTCTTCCGCAACAATCAAAAGTTTTCTATGTGTAATTCTTGATTTCAAATCAATAAGAATTAAATTAAGTGAAAAATTGTGTGTATTGTATTCAACCCCCCCCCCCCCTTCTACAATACTTCTCTTATTTACTTACTACTATTTGGGACCAACAATAATTATGTTTCATTAACTTGTAATTTTGAATTTTAACTAATATATCTATACTATATTATAAAGCATTTAAGATAAACTTTTAAAAACTAATTTTTATGCATTAGGTACCACTTATTAATGCTTATTACTTAAAATCCAAAAGTACAAATTGATTAAACATAAGTACAGCTTATAAAAGCTTAATGTTTGAATTCATGTAACTAACTGCAGACAAACACTTATTTTTATTTTCTAAAATATCTAAAAAATTTAACTATTGATATAAATAACCGATAAATATAAGAAAATTCGAGATAAAACACCTTATTTTATTTTTTATTGAAGTATGTTATCTTTTTAATTTTAAAAATAAAATATCTTAAATATAGTTATCATTTAAATTAAGCATTTTTTGACCCGTAACAAAATACTTTATTATTATTTTTATAAAAAAACATAATTAAATTAAACTAAAATATATTTTTGTTTTAAAAATAGGTTTCTCAAAATCGTAAAATAAAATCAAAAAAGGCTAACAAAAGTATGAATAATGATCGATGGTTCGAGTTCTAGATTTCAGAGACTCGCTGCATTGCGAGGGTACATTTCTAGTAACTTATTGAAGTCCCATGTTTTTATTTGTATAACTAACTGCAAATAAACATATTAAATACAAGATAAACACTATGAGATAAACTACCTGTTTTATTTTTTATTAAAATATATCATCAATAATTTCAAATATAATAACATTTATAAAAACAAGTGCTTATCTGCAGTTAGTTACATGAATTCAAACATTGAGCTTTTATAAGTTGTACCAAAGCATTATGAAATTGTAAATTAAGTAATTGACTTTAATTAGTTGTATTTTGTGTTTAAAATGTTGTAATTAAGAGTTTTTTTATGTATTTTTTATAATACAGTATAGATTATAATAAAACATTGAGTAAACTACGATTTTCGTTCCTGTGGTTTGATATTTATAACGATTTTCATCCTTGATCTTTAAAAATTGCTTTTTTGGTCCCTCTGCTTTCCCTTTTGATTGCATTTTCATCCCTCATCTAACTGCCGTTAAAATTTGTGGGTTTAACCCATGTGCCAACAAGTTTAAAAATCCAAAGAGTTGAAGGAAGTGAATTACATATTTGGTCCTTGTGGTATACAGAATTTTACAAGTTTATCATTTAAATTTCATTTATTACGTTATATATATAGTTTACTCTTTTTACTTTTTTTTTCTTTTTTTTGTTTTAGTATTACATATATATATATATATGTGTGTATATTTATATATACATATAGACTTAACAATTTGAGAACTTTTAAAATATGTGAGATCCGTAATTAGTAGCTTAGGATGTATGTTATGGATCTCACATATTTTGGAGTTATCAAATGATTAAGCCCTATGTATACACATACACACACACACACATATATATGTAGTATTAAAATATAATAAAAAAAGAAAAGGTAAAAAGAGCAATATATATATATAGGGTTGGGTTCCGGTGAGAAATGATTATCAACTGTTGGATAAGAAATGGACGCACATTAGAATGAGATGTACCGAGATAAGATGCATTAAAATGTACCAAATCAATTCCCTTCTAAACTACAATTCATGGGAGAGTTTGAGATTAAAAGAGATCAACGGCTCAGATTTATTTCTCACCGTTAACTCAATTTTTTACACGATCATTTGTCTATATATATATATACATATATAAAACTAGAATATTTAACTCATCATAAAAATTAGAATAAATGTGAAATAAATTAATATCTATTAATTATTTTTTATTAATTAATCAAATTTTTAATATCTAAACTAAAAAATATATATATATAAGTTCGCATGAGACCAAACAGTTTCCGTGAGACCGGTGAGACCAAGCTTTAAAGTATTAAACTTCACACTAAAAAACTGTGAATGTAAAAAAAATCGTACTTTTCATAGGGAAAACACCGTAAATGTTACGTTTACGGTGTTTTTCGCTGTGAATGTTCGTTTTTTTTTACCTTCACAACGTCTTCACTGTGAAGGTTCGGATATACCTTCACAGTCTTTTATCTGCGAAGGTTTGATTTTTTTAACTTGGTTTAGGTTTTTTTACCTTCATAGTGTGATTACATTATGAAAGTTCGAATGTTTTTTACCTTCACAATGTTTCGGTGTGAAGTTTTATGTTTTAAGGTTTGGTCTCACGCGGTCTCACGGAAACAGTTTGGTCTCACGTGAACCCGACCCTATATATATAGTATTATAATATAATAAAGAAAGAAAAAGTAACAAGAGTAAAAAATATATAACGTAATAAATGAAATTTAAATGATAAATTTGTAAAAATTTGTATACCACGAGGACCAAATATGTAATTCACTTCCTTCACTCCTTGGATTTTTATACTTGTCGGCGCATGGATTAAACCCACAAATTTTAACGGCAGTTAGATGAGGGATGAAAATGCAATCAAAAAGGAAACCAGAGGGACCAAAAAAGCAGTTTTAAAAGATTAGGGACGAAAATCGTTATAAGCATCAAACCACAGGGACTAAAATAGTAGTTTACTATAAAACATTTGAGGTAAAGTCTTAAAAACCAATTTTTATACATAAAGTACTGTGTATCAATACATATTACTTAAAACTCAATTAGTAAATGGTGCATGAGTGGAATTTTTTAAAGTTGCATGTTTAAATTAATATATACACATATCTATACTATATTATAAAACACGGATAAAAAAACTCTTAAATACAAATTATTAGGCACAAGGTACCATCTATCCATGCAAGATTTTAAAAATCTCTTAATTTACAAGTATCAAAACACAAGATACATATTACTACTGCAGGCTTCTAACACCCACCAATTTGGTATGTGAAAGACGTTCCTTTTATGCAGACATTTCCATTTATCACTATTAATTAATATATTATATTACTATAATTTTGTTTTAATTATATCTATATCTATACTATCTATACTATATTATAAAAACGGTATAAAAAACTCTTAATTACAACATTTTAAGCACAAATTACAACTAATTAAAGCCAATTACTTAATTTACAACTTCTTAATGTTTTGGTACAACCTTTCCAAACACAGTATATCACATAATCATCTATTTGTGGAATGGATACTCATTTATTAATATAACTATTTGTTTTTTTGGTGGATGATTTTATATTAGCATAATCTATTTTAAATGTAGATTTTACATTTAAATCTATATTAATGAGATGTAATATAAAAACTTTTTTCTTCCGTATTTTTTTATATTACATCTCATAATGATTTTCCATATTTTATTTTATAAATTTTTTTTTCATATTTTATTTTATAAAATCTTTTTACATAATGAGATGTAATATAAACTCTTTTTTCTTCTGTATTTTTTTTGCTAATATAAAATCTATTTTATTTTATAAAATCTACACGTATTTTATATTAGCATAATATAAAATCTACACGTATTTTTTTTGATAATATAAAATCTACACGTATTTTTTTTCACGAGCATTAAAAGAAGAAAAAAGAAGATTAATATGAATAAAAAATAAAAAATAACGAGATACACTAATAAATTATCGTATTCTTTAAAATAAAAATATTCCGCAATACTTTCCAAATTAACCAAGTGTAAAGAAAATAAAATAGAAACGATATAGATATAAAAATATTCTTCCATATTTTTAACGAGGTGGGATTAATGCCCGCACGTTGCTGCGGGTTATCGTGTGCGTTGATGGAAATAAATATTAAAACCATAAATTTGAGCATGACCAATTATGTAAACAAAACATTTTGTGTCTGTTAGCAGCATGACTATAATTTACAAAATGCCCTATGAGGATTAAATTCAAGAAAAAAAATAAAACCAGGGATGTGTGTGTATGATAGGAAGCGAAAATAAATTGGCAAATGGTACATTACATCATTAAACCTAAAAAAAGTTACATTGTTATTAAACCTAAATTAAATTATAATAAAAATATGAATTAAACAAATTTTACATCATTATTAAACATAAAATAAATTATGATAAATTACTTTATTAATAAATAAAAAATTGGTGCGTCAATCACCTACGACTATGTGCTTGGATTGATGGGGAAGACGGAAGGTTTTGGGTTGGAGAAAACACAGTCATTGAGATGCGATGCATGTTAAGGGATATTTATTTTATGCTTATATAATAAAAATAATTTTTATAATATAACTTTTATTTATTTAAATTAGAAAATGAAAAAGTTATAAATGATCGAAATGTCATTTACTTAACGGTCAGGAGCTAACAACTTTTAATTTCGAGGACGAAAACGTTACGAAAATGAAAAATCGAAAGTCTATTTTGGAATAAACAAATTATGGAGACTAAATCCAAGAGAAAAATAAAACTATAGGGACCAAATCTGTAACTCTAAAAACATAGGACTAAATCTAAAAGGGAGATAAAACCTCAAGGACCAAATCTGTAATTTAAGCCAAAAACACTATTCATCTTTCCTGGTAATTGTTAATATATATAATATATTTATATTTAAATGTAAAATCGAAAATGAAAATAAAAGATTTTAAAATATTCTTTACATTCACTATAAATATATATAGCTTCTCTATGTATCATCTAAGTACAAGAGGAAGACGAACGGTCGGGTGTCAATGGCGGAACCTGCAACTGAACAAAAGGTATTCCACTATATTTTTGTTTATTTGAAAAACTACTTTTTTATATTTTATTTTATTTACTGATGATTTGTTTATATTTTTCAAAACCCACAATCATAGCACAAACTCATAACAACAAACGATTAAGAATATATGCAAGTTAACCACTTATGAAAATACATTCGTTTTTCACATTGTATTTCATTAACTGTTAACAGAGAAATTACGTTTCATTTTAACTCGGTTCAATATTCCAACAAAAAATTTATCCTCCCGTGCAATGCACGGGCCCAACACTAGTATTATAAAGAACGGATAAAAAAAACTCTTAAATACAAATTATTAGGCACAAGGTACCATCATTTTATGTAAGATTTTAAAAATCTCTTAATTTACAAGTATCAAAGCACAAGATACATATTACTACTGCAGACTTCTAACACCCACCAATTTGGTATGTGCAGGGTCTTTCTTCTATGCAGACATTTCCATGTATCACTATTAATTAATATTTTATATTACTATAATTTTGTTTTAATTAAAATATATAAGATAATCATTGAATTCTAACAAAATACTTAATTTTTTTATATAAAAAACATTATATTATTAAACCTAAATTAAACAAATTTATAAAAAAAAAACATTATCACTTTCTCAAAACCATCCAAAATCGTACTGTAAATCGACAAAATAAAATAAAATGAAACATTAAAATCGTGATTTATCTCGCTGCATTGCGCGAGTACGCCTCTAGTATAAATCAATCGAGGTAAAATCTTAAAACCCTTTTTATATGCATAAAATACTGTTTATTGATCTATATTATTTTAAAATTCAAGATTATAAGTAAACGGTGCATAAGTACAATTTTTTAAAATTACATTTTTAAATTCATACAACTGTTAAACACGATAAATACTTAATTTTAAATATAAAACATCTAAAATATATAATTAAGATAATCATGAAGCTATAACATAATACTTCATCATGATCTTAAAAAAACATTACATCATAAAAACCGAAACACATTACATCTTTATCGTTAAAATCTAAATAACTTAAATCATAATAGAGAAACAAACCATACAAATTGTCTATATCTATACTATACAATACTATAAAACATTTATTCATGTTGGTTTTGATGAGAAATTGAGTTAATATAAGAAATTTGAGAACTGGTTATTAACCATTGAATGTACATTAAGAAGAGATTCACCTTATCAAGCACAATTCATGGATGAACTTGAGATTAAAAGTGATCAAGAGTTCAGATCCACGACAACTCGATTTCTTACATGATAACTATAGTATACTAGAAGTGTACTCGCTCAACGCAGTGCGATACATCTCGATTTATAATATGGTTTTGTGTGGTTTTGAGAAACGATAATTTTTTTTTTATTTTTATAAATTTGTTTATTTTAATTTAATAACGATGTAATTTATTGTAGGTTTAATAATATAATGTGTAACACCCTAAAATTTCCAGGTAAAATAAAACTTAAAATTTATGCAATATAACGCCTAAAATAAGGCGAATCCAAAACCTGTAAACATGTCGACTAAAACCCAAAAGAGACGGGGTAGTTCTATAATGAAGTAGCGGAATAATTAAGACATATACATGACAACCTATTTAATCTAGAACAATTAACAACTAGATTAGGGTGGGTGTCACTATGACTTCAAAAACGCTCTTTCTCAATTCCCAAAAATGCCCGGTCCAAGGAGGAATCCTAGGCGCGATCCCGACAGATCAAGACATCCTACTCGCACCACTAACGGAACCTGTGAACCATTTAAACATGAACACAAGTGTTAGAACGGAGTCTATTGGTTGTTATGTCGATACCAATTATGATGTAAACAAGAACAATAATTAAATGTTACCGGCTCCCAATGCATTGAGGTCAATGCCAAACCTCCCAATAGGGACATTGTAATTTCCTGTACAAATAATACACAAATATCTTCCATATAAAGCGGGGTAACCCGCGATCTAGATTGGATTTCACCGTCCAGCCCGGTTCTAGTTCCCATGCCACGCCGGACATCACAATCCTCAAACCCTCTCTGCCTCTAGTGCTTACCCCGTCGGGTTACACCTCAAGGTCTTACAGGCAAGGGTGCCTATCCAATCTAGCCGAGTGTACAACTAAGGGACTTGCGCCCCCTATTGTCTACTCAAAATGCCCAACGGCAATAACCATGCATACCATCTAAATCCTCGTGCACAAGGATAATAGACATAAGACTTCCCATATAAACCATGAGCAAGTAGGATTAACAACTTTCATGCAATCATATACTTGACAAATAACATAATCATGCTTGATACATATTTCTCATAATAAACTAAAACTCCTTTAGCCACATACAAGTTCCCAATAATAGTTTGACTCCAACTGCTGATAAGAATCTATGCCCTTGATAGTAACCCTTAGAAGTGTATCCATTTATTCTAATCCACATTTCATCCATTAATTTACTTAAATGAATCCTCACAAGATGTTAGGACCCTCACACTCACTTCACGATTATCTACTTCAAGACATGCCAAACCCTAAATTTTGGGTTAACATCCAATACCACATAAAACACAAATAAGCAAGTAATGGAGCATGAGTGAATGTTTATGAGTAAGAAAACTTACATTGAGATTGATTGAGCAAACCCTAGAAATGTGGTGTGAATGGAAGAAGACTTGGATTCTTTGAAATCCTAAAGAAGGCACACTTCTACAAACTTAGAGCCTTACTGAATACTAAAACTTAAAGATTTAACCTACCACATTAAATGAAGAGAGATAGGGGAGGGAAGTGTGTGTAAATCGCACCTTAGAGTGTGTGGAAAACGTCTCTATGAGCTACTGCAACCAAATAAGGATTCTAAACTCAAAAATGGCATTTAGAGTGAAAATCCCGACTGAACCAGGGCTCGCACGACATTGCCCTGGCGACATTGCCCCTGGCATAGTCGCGGGGCATAGTCGCGGCGGATGTACCACCTATGGTACACCTCGCGCGACATTGCCTTGGCGACATTGCCCCCTGGCATAGTCGCGGGGCATAGTCGCCGGTCTCTCACCCGATGCTGCCTGGTCTGGATTCGACGCTAAAAACTCAACCCAAACGGTACCAAATCATTAAAATAGTTTGGGAGCTCTAAATAACCAATAATACTGATATTAAACCATCGAGGTCCAAAATTCGGGGTGTTACAATCCTCCACCCCTTAGAATGGATTTCGTCCTCGAAATCCTAACTAGTCAAACAAATGAGGGTATCGCCTCCTCATGTCTTCCTCCGACTCCCAAGTCACGTTGGTTCCGCGATGATGCTTCCATTGAACCTTCACCATAACCACCTCTTTGTGTCGTAGCTTCTTCGTCTTCCTTTCCAGGATAGATTCGGGCTCCTCTATGCAACGATTGTTATCCACTCTAATTTCCGACAGTGGGATGACACTCTCTTCTTCGACTAGGCATTTCCGTAAGTAACACACATGAAAGGTGGGGTGAATTCCGTCCATCTCCGGCGGAAGATTCAACTTGTAGGCCTATACGTTCAAGGATAGTGAAAGGCCCAAGGAAACGGGGACTGAGTTTCCCCCGCTTTCCGAACCTTATCAATCCTTTCCATGGTGATACTTTCAGCATCACACGTTCCCCCACTTGGAACTCGGCTGGCCTCCTCTTTTTGTCCGCGTAGCTCTTTTGCCGATCTTGTGTCGCTTGCAAACTCTCTCTGATGACCTTCACTTTGTCGGCCGTTTCTTGAACAATCTCCGGTCCGGCAAATTGTTTCTCACCCGCTTCCAACCAACACACGGGTGTCCTACACTTTCTTCCGTACAATGCCTCGAATGATGTCATACCAATACTTGAGTGATAAATGTTGTTGTGGGCGAATTCCACTAGTGGTAGGTGCGCGTCCCAACTTCCCCCGAAGTCAATAACGCACGACCGCAACATGTCCTCGAGAGTTTGAATAGTCCTCTCGCTCTGACCATCCGTCTGCGGGTGATACGCGGTACTCAACTTAACTCTTGTGCCCAACTCCTTCTGTAAACTATCCCAAAAGTGCGATGTAAATCGGCTATCTCGGTCGGACACAATAGAAAGTGGCACTCCATGCCTTGAGACTACCTCATCTATGTATAATTTGGCCAACTTATCCATCGGTAGGGTCTCCCGCATGTACACGCGCTCTTGGTCAAACGATCCACTATTACTCAAATGGTATCGTGGTTCCTTAAAGTCCTCGGTAGCTTGGTTACAAAGTCCATGGTGATGTTATCCCACTTCCACTCCGGTATTTCCAAGGATTGAAGACTACCGTATGGTCGTTGGTGCTCCGACTTCACTTGTAGGCAAGTTATACATTGCTCCACATAACTAGCCACGTCTAGTTTCATCACCGGCCACCAATAATTGAGCTTTAAATCCCGATACATCTTAGTACTACCCGGATGTATCGAGTACTTGGACTTGTGCGCGTCTTCCAACAATAAATCCCGACATCCTCCAATCTTTGGTACCCAAACTCGACCTTGATATAACTTCAAACCTCTTTCATCCTCGGTCAATTGGAGGTGTTGCTTCACCATTACTTCGCTTTTGAGATTGGTCTCAAGAAGTGCTTCCGACTGTGCTACTTTGATTTTATCGATTAAGCTTGAGACCACATCCATCCTTGCAAAGGTGGCTTGAACTCCACAACTATACTCCTTTCGGCTCAAGGCGTCCGCGACCACGTTTGCTTTCCCGGGGTGGTATTGAAGCTCACAATCATAATCCTTGAGTAGCTCGAGCCATCTCCTTTGTCGCATATTCAACTCTTTCTGATCGAAGACGTACTTCAGACTTTTGTGGTCGGTGAAAAGGGTGCACTTCGTACCGTATAGGTAGTGTCGCCATAACTTCAAGGCGAAAACTACCGCCGCTAGTTCGAGATCGTGGGTTGGGTAGTTCTTTTCATGCTCTTTCAATTGCCTTGATGCGTAAGCTATGACTTTCCCTCTTTGCATTAAGACACACCCCAAACCCATTTTGGACGCATTGCTGTAGACTACAAAGTCTTCTGTCCCCTCGGGTAGAGATAAGATTGGCGCTTCACACAATTTCCTCTGGAGGTCCCGAAAGACTTGTTCTTGCTTCTTGGTTCAAAGGAACTTCACGTTCTTCCTTGTCAGAGATGTCAATGGTGATGCGATATTGGAAAAATCTTGGATGAATCTTCTATAGTAACCGGCTAGACCCAAGAAACTCCGGATTTCCGTGGGACTTTTTGGCGGTTCCCAGTTCATCATAGCCTCAATCTTTGATGGGTCCACCGTTACTCCTTCACTTGACACCACATGACCCAAAAACTGGACCTCTCTTAGCCAAACTTCACACTTGGAGAATTTGGCATAGAGTTTCTCGTCCCTTAACACCTCTAACACTTCTCGGAGATGTCGCTCATGCTCTTCATCATTCTTCGATTACACCAAGATATCATCGATGAACACTATGACCGACTTGTCTAGGAAAGGTCGGCAAACACGGTTCATCAAATCCATGAATACCGCTGGCGCGTTGGTTAGCCCGAAGGGCATAACCAAGAACTCGTAGTGACCATAACGGGTTCTAAAGGCGGTCTTGGAAACGTCTTCTTCTCGAACTCTAACTTGATGATAACCCGATCGAAGGTCGATATTTGAGAAACATCCGGCTTCTTGCAGTTGATCGAAGAGATCGTCGATTCGGGGTAATGGATACTTGTTCTTTACGGTTACCTTGTTCAACTCCCGATAGTCGATGCACATCCGCATCGATCCATCCTTCTTCTTGACGAAGAGTACCGGAGCTCCCCAAGGCGAGGAACTCGGCCTCACGAATCCCTTCTCCAATAACTTCTGAAGTTGTGACATCATTTCTTGCATTTCGGTCGGAGCAAGACGGTACGGTGCACGGGCAATCGGCGCTGCCTCCGGGATTAAATCGATTCGAACTCCACTTGGCGGTCGGGTGGCAAACCCGGAAGATCGTCAGGAAAGACGTCTGGGTACTCACTAACGACTCGAACATCTTCAATCTTCTTCTTCTCCGGTTTGGCATCTAGCACATAGGCAAGGAAGGACGGACAATTCTTCAAGAGACATTTGCGTGCTTTGATGGATGAAATGAGAGCCACTTCACCCTTGCGCTTCTCCCCATAGACAAAAACAAAACCTCCGCTTGGAATCGGTAATTTGATCATCTTCTTTGAACATAAGATCTCTGCCTTGTGATGAGACAACCAGTCCATTCTGATCACCACATCGAAACTCCCGATTGCCATAGGGAGTAGGTCCACAACGAACAATTCCCTACTAATATCTAGCTGACACTTTTCCAACACTTCACGCAAGATCACTTGATCCCCATTTGCTATCTCTACTACTAAGGCATCGCTAAGAGCACCAATGGGCACGTTCAATTCTTTGCAAAAGTCAAGAGACACGAAAGAGAAATTCGCACCAGAATCAAATAGCACCTTAGCAGCAAGTGAGTTGAGTAAGAACGTACCCGATACCACGTCGGTGGTTTCCTTCGCTTCCTCTCTGGTCATTTGGAAGGCTCTCCCTTGAGCTTTAGGGACGACTTCCCTCTTTGGTTGAACCGGTGGATTTCCTCCTCTAACTCCACCCCTTAACTTGGGGCAATCCCTCCTCTTGTGCCCCGGCTCCTGGCATTCGAAACAGAGTGTCCCCGGCATGGGACATCGCGGACTTGCGTGACCCGACTTATTACACTTGAAGCACACGACTTGTCGAGGGTTGGAGTTGCAAGGACCGAAATGCTTGCTTTTGCACTTGGGACACAAATTCGCCTCTCGGCGATCATCAAAGTTTCTAACGTTCGGTTGGAACTTCGGTCGCTTGAACGAACTCGGCGACACTTCACTCTTCCTATTTTCTGCGGCCTTCGACTTCTCTTCCTTGTCTCTAGCGTAGACTCTTTCCATTACTTTGGATTCCTCAATGATCTCTCGTAGGTTTGTAGCTTTCGAGTTTTGGACTCGGTTTCCCATGTCCGCGGGTAGGCCCTTCAGATAGGCCTTTACCTGCTCCTTCTCGGTCGGAGCCACATGTCCCACAAGATTTAGCTTCTTCATGAAAAGGCGGGTATATTCCCTCACCGTCAGATCCCCTTTCTTTAGCGCTCGGAACTCTTCTTCGATCAGATCCATCTCGTTTTCATTACAGTATTTTTCCATAACCTTCTTCTTGAAGGTGGCCCATGACATCTTTGCTAACACAGCTTCCCCTATGGTTGCGGTGTGGACATCCCACCATATTAAAGCCGCACCCCGAAGCATTTGGGAACCAAAATTCACCTTCTGATTCTCATCACATCCACGAGCCCTGAAGGCCTGCTCGATTTCCCTCAACCATTTCATGCAAGCTACGGGATCATCGGCCCCGGCGAACTCTGGCGGTTTACACCCTATGAAGGACTTATACGAGCAACCCTTTCCAATTTGCCCTGTCTCTAAGACTACCACTCCCTCAGTACGGTTCTCGCCCCCGGTACCACCCGAGCCAGCTACCGCGTTCTCTGCCACCACCTCTGGCCTCCGAAGACTGGCATCTCTGTCTTCTAACATTTTCAGGAATGCTTCTTGTTGTTTTTCCATGGCCGATGTTACCATTTGCATAACACTGGCCACCATGTCAGCTTGCGGGTTTGCATCCTGAATGACCGGATTTGAGGATGCTAGTTCCACTCTAGGTATGATTTCCTCTGGTCCGGTAAATATCGGAGGCATGCCGGGAGGAACCACATTTGCCACTCGAACCACGGGGTTCGGGTTAGATGAAATATCCTCAGGCATCTCTCCCTCGTTCAGTGGGCGACTCCGAGTATTTACCATTTCGGATCTGCCACACAAGAAGTAAGGAAATGGAAATAAGCAACACTAAAATACACAAGAAACATACTCGTACGGTCCAGTGATCATCATAATCATCGTAATTCAAGTACGTTCACGTAATCATATATTCATAACAACAGTAGCTAATTGAAATTATGAACATACACTACATAAAAATTCTCGCTACCACTTTTACAATTCTCAACGACGTAGTTTCTGTCGACTCTAGGGTCGTCCTATCTTAGAAATTCTACCCAAAGCTCACAGTTCATAGCTTAATAATCTCAGCTTAAGTCTAGGCATCGTGTCTACATACCTAGTTCACTTAAACTAGGGCTTTGATATCAACTTGTAACACCCTAAAATTTCAAGGTAAAATAAAACTTAAAATTTATGCAATATAACGCCTAAAATAAGGCGAATCCAAAACATGTAAACGTGTCGACTAAAACCCAAAAGAGACGGGGTAGTTCTATAATGAAGTAGCGGAATAATTAAGACATATACATGACAACCTATTTAATCTAGAACAATTAACAACTAGATTAGGGTGGGTGTCACTATGACTTCAAAAGCGCTCTTTCTCAATTCCCAAAAATGCCTGGTCCAAGGAGGAATCCTAGGCGCGATCCCGACAGATCAAGACATCCTACTCGCACCGCTAACGGAACCTGTGAACCATTTAAACATGAACACAAGTGTTAGAACGGAGTCTATTGGTTGTTATGTCGATACCAATTATGATGTAAACAAGAACAATAATTAAATGTTATCGGCTCCCAATGCATTGAGGTCAATGCCAAACCTCCCAATAGGGACATTGTAATTTCATGTACAAATAATACACAAATATCTTCCATATAAAGCGGGGTAACCCGCGATCTAGATTGGATTTCACCGTCCAGCCCGGTTCTAGTTCCCATGCCACGCCGGACATCACAATCCTCAAACCCTCTCTGCCTCTAGTGCTTACCCCGTCGGGTTACACCTCAAGGTCTTACAGGCAAGGGTGCCTATCCAATCTAGCCGAGTGTACAACTAAGGGACTTGCGCCCCCTATTGTTTACTCAAAATGCCCAACGGCAATAACCATGCAATAATCATGCATACCATCTAAATCCTCGTGCACAAGGATAATAGACATAAGACTTCCCATATAAACCATGAGCAAGTAGGATTAACAACTTTCATGCAATCATATACTTGACAAATAACATAATCATGCTTGATACATATTTCTCATAATAAACTAAAACTCCTTTAGCCACATACAAGTTCCCAATAATAGTTTGACTCCAACTGCTGATAAGAATCTATGCCCTTGATAGTAACCCTTAGAAGTGTAGCCATTTATTCTAATCCACATTTCATCCATTAATTTACTTAAATGAATCCTCACAAGATGTTAGGACCCTCACACTCACTTCACGATTATTTACTTCAAGACACGCCAAACCCTAAATTTTGGGTTAACATCCAATACCACATAAAACACAAATAAGCAAGTAATGGAGCATGAGTGAATGTTTATGAGTAAGAAAACTTACATTGAGATTGATTGAGCAAACCCTAGAAATATGGTGTGAATGGAAGAAGACTTGGATTCTTTGAAATCCTAAAGAAGGCACACTTCTACAAACTTAGAGCCTTACTGAATACCAAAACTTAAAGATTTAACCTACCACATTAAATGAAGAGAGATAGGGGAGGGAAGTGTGTGTAAATCGCACCTTAGAGTGTGTGGAAAACGTCTCTATGAGTTGCTGCAACCAAATAAGGATTCTAAACTCAAAAATGGCATTTAGAGTGAAAATCCCGACTGAACCAGGGCTCGCGCGACATTGCCCTGGCGACATTGCCCCTGGCATAGTCGCGGGGCATAGTCGCGGCGGATGTACCACCTACGGTACACCTCGCGCGACATTGCTCTGGCGACATTGCCCCCTGGCATAGTCGCGGGGCATAGTCGCCGGTCTCTCACCCGATGCTGCCTGGTCTGGATTCGACGCTAAAAACTCAACCCAAACGGTACCAAATCATTAAAATAGTTTGGGAGCTCTAAATAACCAATAATACTGATATTAAACCATCGAGGTCCAAAATTCGGGGTGTTACAATCCTCCACCCCTTAGAATGGATTTCGTCCTCGAAATCCTAACTAGTCAAACAAATGAGGGTATCGCCTCCTCATGTCTTCCTCCGACTCCCAAGTCACGTTGGTTCCGCGATGATGCTTCCATTGAACCTTCACCATAACCACCTCTTTGTGTCGTAGCTTCTTCGTCTTCCTTTCCAGGATAGATTCGGGCTCCTCTATGCAACGATTGTTATCCACTCTAATTTCCGACAGTGGGATGACACTCTCTTCTTCGACTAGGCATTTCCGTAAGTAACACACATGAAAGGTGGGGTGAATTCCGTCCATCTCCGGCGGAAGATTCAACTTGTAGGCCTATACGTTCAAGGATAGTGAAAGGCCCAAGGAAACGGGGACTGAGTTTCCCCCGCTTTCCGAACCTTATCAATCCTTTCCATGGTGATACTTTCAGCATCACACGTTCCCCCACTTGGAACTCGACTGGCCTCCTCTTTTTGTCCGCGTAGCTCTTTTGCCGATCTTGTGTCGCTTGCAAACTCTCTCTGATGACCTTCACTTTGTCGGCCGTTTCTTGAACAATCTCCGGTCCGGCAAATTGTTTCTCACCCGCTTCCAACCAACACACGGGTGTCCTACACTTTCTTCCGTACAATGCCTCGAATGATGTCATACCAATACTTGAGTGATAAATGTTGTTGTGGGCGAATTCCACTAGTGGTAGGTGCGCGTCCCAACTTCCCCCGAAGTCAATAACGCACGACCGCAACATGTCCTCGAGAGTTTGAATAGTCCTCTCGCTCTGACCATCCGTCTGCGGGTGATACGCGGTACTCAACTTAACTCTTGTGCCCAACTCCTTCTGTAAACTATCCCAAAAGTGCGATGTAAATCGGCTATCTCGGTCGGACACAATAGAAAGTGGCACTCCATGCCTCGAGACTACCTCATCTATGTATAATTTGGCCAACTTATCCATCGGTAGGGTCTCCCGCATGTACACGCGCTCTTGGTCAAACGATCCACTATTACTCAAATGGTATCGTGGTTCCTTAAAGTCCTCGGTAGCTTGGTTACAAAGTCCATGGTGATGTTATCCCACTTCCACTCCGGTATTTCCAAGGATTGAAGACTACCGTATGGTCGTTGGTGCTCCGAATTCACTTGTAGGCAAGTTATACATTGCTCCACATAACTAGCCACGTCTAGTTTCATCACCGGCCACCAATAATTGAGCTTTAAATCCCGATACATCTTAGTACTACCCGGATGTATCGAGTACTTGGACTTGTGCGCGTCTTCCAACAATAAATCCCGACATCCTCCAATCTTTGGTACCCAAACTCGACCTTGATATAACTTCAAACCTCTTTCATCCTCGGTCAATTGGAGGTGTTGCTTCACCATTACTTCGCTTTTGAGATTGGTCTCAAGAAGTGCTTCCGACTGTGCTACTTTGATTTTATCGATTAAGCTTGAGACCACATCCATCCTTGCAAAGGTGGCTTGAACTCCACAACTATACTCCTTTCGGCTCAAGGCGTCCGCGACCACGTTTGCTTTCCCGGGGTGGTATTGAAGCTCACAATCATAATCCTTGAGTAGCTCGAGCCATCTCCTTTGTCGCATATTCAACTCTTTCTGATCGAAGACGTACTTCAGACTTTTGTGGTCGGTGAAAAGGGTGCACTTCGTACCGTATAGGTAGTGTCGCCATAACTTCAAGGCGAAAACTACCGCCGCTAGTTCGAGATCGTGGGTTGGGTAGTTCTTTTCATGCTCTTTCAATTGCCTTGATGCGTAAGCTATGACTTTCCCTCTTTGCATTAAGACACACCCCAAACCCATTTTGGACGCATTGCTGTAGACTACAAAGTCTTCTGTCCCCTCGGGTAGAGATAAGATTGGCGCTTCACACAATTTCCTCTGGAGGTCCCGAAAGACTTGTTCTTGCTTCTTGGTTCAAAGGAACTTCACGTTCTTCCTTGTCAGAGATGTCAATGGTGATGCGATATTGGAAAAATCTTGGATGAATCTTCTATAGTAACCGGCTAGACCCAAGAAACTCCGGATTTCCGTGGGACTTTTTGGCGGTTCCCAGTTCATCATAGCCTCAATCTTTGATGGGTCCACCGTTACTCCTTCACTTGACACCACATGACCCAAAAACTGGACCTCTCTTAGCCAAACTTCACACTTGGAGAATTTGGCATAGAGTTTCTCGTCCCTTAACACCTCTAACACTTCTCGGAGATGTCGCTCATGCTCTTCATCATTCTTCGATTACACCAAGATATCATCGATGAACACTATGACCGACTTGTCTAGGAAAGGTCGGCAAACACGGTTCATCAAATCCATGAATACCGCTGGCGCGTTGGTTAGCCCGAAGGGCATAACCAAGAACTCGTAGTGACCATAACGGGTTCTAAAGGCGGTCTTGGAAACGTCTTCTTCTCGAACTCTAACTTGATGATAACCCGATCGAAGGTCGATATTTGAGAAACATCCGGCTCCTTGCAGTTGATCGAAGAGATCGTCGATTCGGGGTAATGGATACTTGTTCTTTACGGTTACCTTGTTCAACTCCCGATAGTCGATGCACATCCGCATCGATCCATCCTTCTTCTTGACGAAGAGTACCGGAGCTCCCCAAGGCGAGGAACTCGGCCTCACGAATCCCTTCTCCAATAACTTCTGAAGTTGTGACATCATTTCTTGCATTTCGGTCGGAGCAAGACGGTACGGTGCACGGGCAATCGGCGCTGCCTCCGGGATTAAATCGATTCGAACTCCACTTGGCGGTCGGGTGGCAAACCCGGAAGATCGTCAGGAAAGACGTCTGGGTACTCACTAACGACTCGAACATCTTCAATCTTCTTCTTCTCCGGTTTGGCATCTAGCACATAGGCAAGGAAGGACGGACAATTCTTCAAGAGACATTTGCGTGCTTTGATGGATGAAATGAGAGCCACTTCACCCTTGCGCTTCTCCCCATAGACAAAAACAAAACCTCCGCTTGGAATCGGTAATTTGATCATCTTCTTTGAACATAAGATCTCTGCCTTGTGATGAGACAACCAGTCCATTCTGATCACCACATCGAAACTCCCGATTGCCATAGGGAGTAGGTCCACAACGAACAATTCCCTACTAATATCTAGCTGACACTTTTCCAACACTTCGCGCAAGATCACTTGATCCCCATTTGCTATCTCTACTACTAAGGCATCGCTAAGAGCACCAATGGGCACGTTCAATTCTTTGCAAAAGTCAAGAGACACGAAAGAGAAATTCGCACCAGAATCAAATAGCACCTTAGCAGCAAGTGAGTTGAGTAAGAACGTACCCGATACCACGTCGGTGGTTTCCTTCGCTTCCTCTCTGGTCATTTGGAAGGCTCTCCCTTGAGCTTTAGGGACGACTTCCCTCTTTGGTTGAACCGGTGGATTTCCTCCTCTAACTCCACCCCTTAACTTGGGGCAATCCCTCCTCTTGTGCCCCGGCTCCTGGCATTCGAAACAGAGTGTCCCCGGCATGGGACATCGCGGACTTGCGTGACCCGACTTATTACACTTGAAGCACACGACTTGTCGAGGGTTGGAGTTGCAAGGACCGAAATGCTTGCTTTTGCACTTGGGACACAAATTCGCCTCTCGGCGATCATCAAAGTTTCTAACGTTCGGTTGGAACTTCGGTCGCTTGAACGAACTCGGCGACACTTCACTCTTCCTATTTTCTGCGGCCTTCGACTTCTCTTCCTTGTCTCTAGCGTAGACTCTTTCCATTACTTTGGATTCCTCAATGATCTCTCGTAGGTTTGTAGCTTTCGAGTTTTGGACTCGGTTTCCCATGTCCGCGGGTAGGCCCTTCAGATAGGCCTTTACCTGCTCCTTCTCGGTCGGAGCCACATGTCCCACAAGATTTAGCTTCTTCATGAAAAGGCGGGTATATTCCCTCACCGTCAGATCCCCTTTCTTTAGCGCTCGGAACTCTTCTTCGATCAGATCCATCTCGTTTTCATTACAGTATTTTTCCATAACCTTCTTCTTGAAGGTGGCCCATGACATCTTTGCTAACACAGCTTCCCCTATGGTTGCGGTGTGGACATCCCACCATATTAAAGCCGCACCCCGAAGCATTTGGGAACCAAAATTCACCTTCTGATTCTCATCACATCCACGAGCCCTGAAGGCCTGCTCGATTTCCCTCAACCATTTCATGCAAGCTACGGGATCATCGGCCCCGGCGAACTCTGGCGGTTTACACCCTATGAAGGACTTATACGAGCAACCCTTTCCAATTTGCCCTGTCTCTAAGACTACCACTCCCTCAGTACGGTTCTCGCCCCCGGTACCACCCGAGCCAGCTACCGCGTTCTCTGCCACCACCTCTGGCCTCCGAAGACTGGCATCTCTGTCTTCTAACATTTTCAGGAATGCTTCTTGTTGTTTTTCCATGGCCGATGTTACCATTTGCATAACACTGGCCACCATGTCAGCTTGCGGGTTTGCATCCTGAATGACCGGATTTGAGGATGCTAGTTCCACTCTAGGTATGATTTCCTCTGGTCCGGTAAATATCGGAGGCATGCCGGGAGGAACCACATTTGCCACTCGAACCACGGGGTTCGGGTTAGATGAAATATCCTCAGGCATCTCTCCCTCGTTCAGTGGGCGACTCCGAGTATTTACCATTTCGGATCTGCCACACAAGAAGTAAGGAAATGGAAATAAGCAACACTAAAATACACAAGAAACATACTCGTACGGTCCAGTGATCATCATAATCATCGTAATTCAAGTACGTTCACGTAATCATATATTCATAACAACAGTAGCTAATTGAAATTATGAACATACACTACATAAAAATTCTCGCTACCACTTTTACAATTCTCAACGACGTAGTTTCTGTCGACTCTAGGGTCGTCCTATCTTAGAAATTCTACCCAAAGCTCACAGTTCATAGCTTAATAATCTCAGCTTAAGTCTAGGCATCGTGTCTACATACCTAGTTCACTTAAACTAGGGCTTTGATATCAACTTGTAACACCCTAAAATTTCAAGGTAAAATAAAACTTAAAATTTATGCAATATAACGCCTAAAATAAGGCGAATCCAAAACATGTAAACGTGTCGACTAAAACCCAAAAGAGACGGGGTAGTTCTATAATGAAGTAGCGGAATAATTAAGACATATACATGACAACCTATTTAATCTAGAACAATTAACAACTAGATTAGGGTGGGTGTCACTATGACTTCAAAAGCGCTCTTTCTCAATTCCCAAAAATGCCTGGTCCAAGGAGGAATCCTAGGCGCGATCCCGACAGATCAAGACATCCTACTCGCACCGCTAACGGAACCTGTGAACCATTTAAACATGAACACAAGTGTTAGAACGGAGTCTATTGGTTGTTATGTCGATACCAATTATGATGTAAACAAGAACAATAATTAAATGTTATCGGCTCCCAATGCATTGAGGTCAATGCCAAACCTCCCAATAGGGACATTGTAATTTCATGTACAAATAATACACAAATATCTTCCATATAAAGCGGGGTAACCCGCGATCTAGATTGGATTTCACCGTCCAGCCCGGTTCTAGTTCCCATGCCACGCCGGACATCACAATCCTCAAACCCTCTCTGCCTCTAGTGCTTACCCCGTCGGGTTACACCTCAAGGTCTTACAGGCAAGGGTGCCTATCCAATCTAGCCGAGTGTACAACTAAGGGACTTGCGCCCCCTATTGTTTACTCAAAATGCCCAACGGCAATAACCATGCAATAATCATGCATACCATCTAAATCCTCGTGCACAAGGATAATAGACATAAGACTTCCCATATAAACCATGAGCAAGTAGGATTAACAACTTTCATGCAATCATATACTTGACAAATAACATAATCATGCTTGATACATATTTCTCATAATAAACTAAAACTCCTTTAGCCACATACAAGTTCCCAATAATAGTTTGACTCCAACTGCTGATAAGAATCTATGCCCTTGATAGTAACCCTTAGAAGTGTAGCCATTTATTCTAATCCACATTTCATCCATTAATTTACTTAAATGAATCCTCACAAGATGTTAGGACCCTCACACTCACTTCACGATTATTTACTTCAAGACACGCCAAACCCTAAATTTTGGGTTAACATCCAATACCACATAAAACACAAATAAGCAAGTAATGGAGCATGAGTGAATGTTTATGAGTAAGAAAACTTACATTGAGATTGATTGAGCAAACCCTAGAAATATGGTGTGAATGGAAGAAGACTTGGATTCTTTGAAATCCTAAAGAAGGCACACTTCTACAAACTTAGAGCCTTACTGAATACCAAAACTTAAAGATTTAACCTACCACATTAAATGAAGAGAGATAGGGGAGGGAAGTGTGTGTAAATCGCACCTTAGAGTGTGTGGAAAACGTCTCTATGAGTTGCTGCAACCAAATAAGGATTCTAAACTCAAAAATGGCATTTAGAGTGAAAATCCCGACTGAACCAGGGCTCGCGCGACATTGCCCTGGCGACATTGCCCCTGGCATAGTCGCGGGGCATAGTCGCGGCGGATGTACCACCTACGGTACACCTCGCGCGACATTGCTCTGGCGACATTGCCCCCTGGCATAGTCGCGGGGCATAGTCGCCGGTCTCTCACCCGATGCTGCCTGGTCTGGATTCGACGCTAAAAACTCAACCCAAACGGTACCAAATCATTAAAATAGTTTGAGAGCTCTAAATAACCAATAATACTGATATTAAACCATCGAGGTCCAAAATTCGGGGTGTTACATAATGTTATTTTATAAAATAATAATTAAGTAAATAGTTAGAATTCAATAATTATCTAAATTTTATTTTAGATTATTAAGATTTATTTTATTTTATTTTAGATTATTTAGATTTAAAATGAGATGTTTATCAGTTAGTTATGAATTCAAACATTCAGTTTAAAAAGTTGTACTCATCAATCATTTATTTGTAATATTGAATTTTAAATAATATCCATACTATATTATAAAACATCTATAAAAAACTTTTAAAAACAATTGCTAAAGCTTAATTTACCGCTATTTAATGCTAACTACTTAAAACTTAAATAAACAATGAAAACTTAAAATCTCTTGCTATCTAATCCTAATCTCTAACAACTTTTAACTCCTTAAAATCACTTTCACTTTAACTCCCCTAAAATCACTTCCTGCATAATTAAATACAAGATAAAAATTAAATTTTAAATATAAAATATAATTAATAAAATTTAACATAATATTTAATGTTTATTTTATAAAAAACATTATTTTATTAAACCTAAAATAAATTACATTATTATTAAACCATCGAAAACACTTAAAACTAAATTTTTATGCATTAAGTACTGTTTATTGATACACATTACTTAAAATTCAAGATTACAAGTCATGATGCATGACTACATATTTCTAAAGATATATGTTTGAATTCATAACTAACTGATAAATATAATCAAAACAGGATAAACATCTTAATTTAAATATAAATAATTTAAAATATATAAGATAATCATTGAATTTTAATAAAATACTTAATTTTTTTATATAAAAAACATTATATTATTAAGGCTAAATTAAAAAAATTTATAAAAAAACATTATCATCTTCTTAAAACCATCCAAAATTTTGTAGTGTAAATTAACAAAAAATAAAAAATAAAAGAAAACATTAAAATGGTGATTATTTTTTTAAAAAATGTTTTACAATATAGATATAAACGTAACACTTATTTGAATACTTTAAGGTATTGTTATACATTATTTATCTTGATCAATATCTAAATTTTGAAGCAAAATCGAGTTCACCTCCTGAAGCTTGAAGCAGTCGCCATTTGTGCCACAACCAGACGGGCGGTGAAACTGAAAAAGCTTGAAGCATTCTCCATTTGTGTCATTACCAGAAGGGCGGTGGAAGCTATCAACTACGTGGAGGAAGTAGCAGGGTGTTTCCTTCCAATATGATCACGATGTTTGCACGTACAATTCATCGCGGCAGCAGGATTCACAGTTATCGTTCTTCATTCTCACTCTCAAACTCTCTACGTTGCAACAATCACTCCTCCGCCGATCTTCTACGTCGCGAGGTGCATTACTCTACTTGTTTTTGGTTTGTTAGGGTTCGAATTGTTTAATTTGTATTGATGAATTGATTATTCGTTGTTGTTGTGGAATTAATTCGTTGAATGGGGTTTGGATGGGTTCAGATGAGTACGGAGACGGAGAGTATTGTTGCTCGGCTGAAGAGTTCTGGTTTATTTCAAACGAAGGGTCTTATTGGAGGGAAATGGACTGATGCGTACGATGGGAGGACTATTGAGGTATTTGAACTTCCACAAACTCTTATTACGGAAGATAAACCTAGATTAATTGAATTATACTTAAGTAGCAATATGCATGCTGATATTCGACTTCCATCTCCATATTCCATGGATTATCTAGCTTCGTTGTTCGCTTGATTGGACTTGACTTTAAAGAACTTGAGATCGATTTGCTGCTGTCTGCAAAAACAGTAGCTGAACCAGGAAATCTGCAAAAGGGGGCTAAAACTTACAAAACTGGTTATAATTTTTGTTGGTTTTGGGGTTTTTTTTGGGGGGGGGGGACTTCAATTTTTATAATTAAAATTTTAATTAGCTCTCCTAACTTGGTTGATGTGTTTTTGGTGGATATGCCCTTGATATGTCGAGTCCTCTTTAGGAGTAAAGCGTGGGTTGTTGTAGTTTAATTCATTCAGCTAAATGTTAGTTTCCCACATGAGACGGAAATCACATTTGTTGTTGGTTGTGGCAGGTTAACAATCCTGCTAGTGGGGATGTTATAGCTTCTGTTGCATGCATGGGTGAGAGGGAAACAAAAGATGCAATTTCTTCAGCCTATGAAGCTTTTAGACGTATGGATCTTCGAATTTCTCCCCACCATTATTAGAAAAGTCACCATGATGGACCATATTCAGTTAATTCTTAAATGATCATTTGCTGCGCAGATTGGAGCAAGCTTACTGCTGCTGACAGGAGTGGTCGCCTACGTAATTGGTACTAAATGTTGATATTGAAGTTATTTTGTTTCTTTATGATACAAATATCTTGTTGCATGCTGTCCATATATACTTGTTCCGATAGTACATGAGAGATGTCTGATCATTTTGCTTAACATATAATTCAAGGTATAACTTACTGATGGCACATAAAGAAGAGCTTGGACAACTTATAACTTTGGAGCAAGGGAAACCTCTAAAAGAAGCCATTGGGGAGGTATGGACACCAGATATTTCAAATAACGATATTTATGTTTCAAGGGCAAGCACACATTTGTGGTTCTTAATTTTTTTGTAGGTCACATATGGGGCTACTTTCATTGAGTTCTTTGCAGAGGAGGCAAAACGTGTTTATGGTGATATAATTCCATCACCACTGCCTGATCGCCGCCTGTTTGTTCTAAAGCAGGTGATTTTATTTAAGCCAACAATTATGTCGATATCACTACTGTATGTATGATCTGATTTAATTTGGATAGGTTGAAGTTGAGGCAGCTACATAGCATAGCATCTCTCACACATTTGGTGGTCCAGATAATATTCACCATTTGATATGCATTATCAAAGCAAATAACAGAAGTTACATGATCAATTCAGGCAAAGTCACCATGTGTCTAAAAGCTGCTCCACAATGTGTTTGTTGGCAGTGACCATTGATATTTTGAGTGGAATGATTTTTGGATGCCATTGGGCTAGAGTAATATAATGAAACACCCTTGTGAGTTTATTTCACTGAATATGGACCTTAGTTACTAGAGGGTCTAGTATGGAATACTCAACGATATAATGAAGATGATAAATTAGTTTGGTGTCAAAAATTGCCAAGGAGTTTTTAGAATAAGTTAATTGTATTTGCAACAAGTTAGGCACAATTTGCACACAAATTCATGGGGGTTGAAATGAAGCATATATGGGTAGGCTCTGTTATATGCATTACACAATATACATCCAAAGCAACCTGTAAAACACCTACCTCTTACCTAAGTTATTATTTTGCATTTATTGTTGCCATTTCAGACCTTTTATGTTTATGTTAAGTGCTTTATCTCCTGGGGTTTCCATTCTTCCCAATTTCATTACAATCATAGGTATGGAGTTTACTTCCTGCCTTCCTCGCTTGACTCTTATCCTTTCCCTCTTGTCATTCCATGGTGTGAATTTTCTTGTTGGCAAACCTTCTGATGCAGATAACAGACCAGGATAAACTCACTTGACTTGGTTTTATGATATATGCTTTTACATATGACGAGCATATACAATTTTATTTGAACGTCACCTTATGTGGCACAGAGAGAGAGAGAGAGAGAGAGAGAGAGAGAGTTGATATTAGTTGAGTTAACTAATTTATGTCCAATGTTATCATGAGCATTATTAATTTTCTATGCAAGACATTGCAATAGCTGAAACTGATTCTTCACATTTTAGTCTTTCATGTGTTTCACTGAACTATCTGTGTTTGTGCATACAACTTTTGAGAATTTGAACTTCTGATTGCTTTCCAAATTGCCTTGGGTTAGTTGTTTTATATGTTCTGTGAGACTTGCCTTTACCAACACTTTCTCAAGTACCTCATGTTCCTCTACTTCGCAGCCTGTTGGTGTGGTTGGTGCAGTTACTCCGTGGAATTTCCCCTTGGCAATGATTACTCGCAAGGTAGGATGGTTCCATTTGATTAACATGAGAATCCTGCATCATTATGGTGATCTTTGTAATTGTTGGCTGTAACTCAAAATGAAATATTGCACGTCGCTGTTGTATCAGGTTGGCCCTGCTCTTGCCTGTGGCTGTACCGTGGTCATAAAGCCTTCTGAGCTTACACCGTTGACTGCCTTAGCAGCAGCTGAGCTTGCCCTTCAATCTGGAATCCCACCAGTATGTCTTATAAACTTACACAAATGATATGTATGCACATGTAAAAGTTACTTATTTACATTTACGTCATATAAGCGGTGAATGGAGATAATTGAAGTGTGTATTCTTTTCAAAATTGATTCATGGTTTCAGTTGAGACACCTCTCTTCAGTGATTTTCCATTGTAGCTGATGTACCCAAAAAGGAACTGGAACAAGGAAAATAAGGAAAAGAGTTCTTTTTTGCGTGTTGTTACTTGCAGATTCGACTCAAGCTATTACTGACCCCTTGCCCACGATCTTAAAGCATTCGACACCTACTGTTATTAAATTTAAGCAGTTTTCTGTTGCCTTATTTTGTTGAAGTCCAATCCTATGCAAGTGCTTTAAGATCTTGCACTAAAACATTTTTATCAATGGACAATGTGTCCTTTTTCAGAGGTAGCCATTATGTGGTAAGTCAGCCACGTTAACCACTTCTGTTTCAACCATGGTGCTTTGCTTTAATTTGTGTCTGCAGTGTTTGCATGTGTGATAATAACTTATGTTTTCGATTAGGTTGGTGTAATATATCACTTGCATGTGGATATATAATATTTAATGGTAGTTAGCTCATGATCAGTCAGATGGCTAGTTGGTTTTACCTCATTTTTTGTCTTTCCTTCTATCATTTGTAACTAATCTCAATATCCATTTATGTTCTCTAAAAACCTCAGGGGGTCCTGAATGTGGTAATGGGAGATGCTCCTACTATCGGAACATCTTTAATGGAGAGCCCGCAGGTTTTTACATTTTCTCAGACAAAAGTCTTTCCCTTGCTTGAATCATTGGATGTTCAAGGATATATTGCAGGCATTCATGCTTCCCCTGAAATTAATTTAGGTAAGGAAGATAACATTTACTGGTTCAACAGCTGTTGGAAAGAAATTGATGGCTGGTGCAGCCGAGACTGTAAAAAAGGTAGGTGTATTGAAAATTTATGTTTGCAGTGCCTTCAAACTATGTTGCAGCCTTAATTTTTTGAAACTGTTGATTGTTCTAGGTATCTCTTGAACTTGGTGGGAATGCACCTTGCATAATCTTCGATGATGCAGACCTGGAAGTGGCAGTGAAAGGGAGTGTAAGTGAATCACATCTTTGTTTCAATGATAGACAATATTCATCCATGATTATGTGTAAGTAGGGTGCAGGACCCCACATGATGCTATAAAGGTGTGTCAATGCCATCTCTTTTTGCCTGCTCATGGTTTGGTGTAGGTCAGTTTTGTGTCATTTGGGACCAGAGTGCTCAAGTGGTTTAGGAAAATTATGAACTGTCAACCGACAGGAACCTTGGGGGATTTTTTTTCTTTGTTTTTATCTGGCAGTTGGACATATGGGTAGAACTAATGCATTGCTTCCAGTTTTTGTCCAAACAACCTCATATAACGTTAATATACTCATAAAGAAAGTTCGTCAAGAACTCATACAATGAATTCAAATTTCAATTACAGGAAATCCCTCAAAATAAACTAGAACACATCGAATAAATAGATACGAGTTTCAACTGAATAATTGGTTCCTAATTGTTGTAGATAGACTACCATATTCCTCACTTTCTAAGGGCTACTACTAAATTTCTAGAAAAATGGTACAAGTAAATATTCTTATGTATCAAGTCATATGTACTTGCTTTAGATTTGGTATTCTAGTGTTGGCGTACAATGACAAACATTGGTCTGGAGGTTCTGTGAATATAATGAAATGTATACCAATTCCTTGTACCTACCATCTATCTAATATATATCATAATCCACAATTATTCAACTCTCTTTTGTGCATGGAGAGATTAATCATCCTTTTGAATAAGTTGTAATACAGACTAATGCTTTTCAGACTAAAATGATCCACGAAGTTACAAAATCTTTTTAGTTCGTCACTATAACCACTGTAGCATGGTCGTCATCATCATATTCTAAATCCTTATGAACAACCAATGATGCATTTCAACACATGACTATCCACGATATGTTTTGGTTGTTTCACATTAGACAAATTAAGATGTTTTATCATAAAAGTGTTGGACCGACTGACCCAAAATTATGATAACCTGCATAACCTCGTTAAATCAACCGCCACTTTTTTCCAATTACCATTTTATTGTCATTTTAGTGTCTTGTTGCCCACTAATTGCTTATTCGTTTTGTAATTTCAGTTGGCAACCAAATTCCGTAACAGTGGACAAACATGTGTATGTGCAAATAGAATACTTGTGCAAGAAGGTATAATAAGCAATTTTCTCTGTCGAAAATGTGCTTAAAGCTTTCTTGATGCAAATGTTTCGTACCTTTATCTTTATTTAGTCTGTTCATTTTGACCCGTCTCCTTTTCTTATCTGTAAAAATTCCACAGTAACTAATGTATTTCTGGCTATCACAATAGTCCCAACTCATATGGGCAGACTTTTTTGAGTTTTGGTCAACTACAAGGAGGTTTAGCACCGAGTAGGGATGGTAGTTTGACCCGTACCATTGATTTCCCACTGTTTTGTACCGCTCATCGGTTATGCACCACCTCGGTCATTTATTTCTGAGTATTCTCGTATTCTGTATACAAATTTTGAGTAATACGCAAAACCACTTTTGATCACAAAGTACACGAATGCGGTAGAATTAGTGTATACAGTTACTCTTTCGGAAGTAAGATCTGCAATCCAGGGATCACCAATTTGAAACTCACTCAACTGCTTAAATTTTTTATTCAACATGTTGGTTGTTCATCCAAAATTTATGAATTAGAATATCCTACATTAAAAATATCTTATTACTTTTTTTACTTCCCTTTTTACATCAAACTCTATAAGAGACATGTTTAAACGAATTCAATAATAATATACTTTATTAAACGTTTTTCTGTCGGGGATGGACCAGGGATAAACCCATATTCTAAAGGTGGGGGGTGGGGTGGGGGGGATTTGATTCCCCATCCTGACGGGGATAGGATGGGAGAATCGGGAATGGGGACGGGGAATGTGAACACCGCCCCGTTCCCATCCCTAGCACTGAGTCGTGATAACCATCCGTTGAAGTTTGTCTTGCCTTCATCCATGGTGCTTATCCTACGTGGACATCAATTTTAGTCTCTCACTCTTGATATGTATCTCAATGACTTGTCACAAGATGTTCCACAAAAACATCATTTCATCTTGTTTCTTGACAATTGAGGAGCAAAGTGGGTTGACAAGTCTAAAACATCATTTCATCTTGTTTCATCTTTTTACATGTATTAGATGGTTATGACATCCCTTAGTTTGGGAATGGTGACATGAAGTTGCCATATCGTCATAATTGAATAGTAGAACATCTAATACATGTAAACATGACACTTTTTTTTTGCTTTCTAACTGTTCTGATAATGGGTGAAATCTGACAGCAAATGTTCATTGATTACCCAGTTTTCTTTTTATGTGCTTGGTATTTTAAATATTTATGGTTGTTTATGTAAGTTCCTTCATCTACTTTTTCTTTGGTGCATGACGAGACAACTTATCATCCCTGTAGGCATATATGAGAAATTCACAAATGCCTTTTCAAAGGCTGTTCAGAACCTTAAAGTTGGCAATGGTTTTGATGAAGGTGTGACCCTGGTAAGCAGTTTATTGAAATAGTCATGTGTTCAGTATACATTCTGAAAAATAGATACACTACCTATATGGAGGTTTTTGAGATATTACATACATTTTAAGATGGCACCAATTACTTCAAATGAACCGACTTTAGTATGAGGCAATTTTCAGTAGTTCTTTTCCTGACAATTGAGAGGGAACCATAAGAATTGTAATTGGAGGTCAATATTCTTTTGCAGGGACCACTTATCAATGAGGCTGCTGTACAGAAGGTTAATTTTTTCTCGAAGTATTCCAGATTCCGTTTAAGTAGCATTCATGTCTTTCTCTTATGTTTCCTGAATCCATTCTAATCATTTGCACCCTTTCGATGGTACCTTGCAGGTTGAATCGTTCGTGCAAGATGCTATCTCAAAGGTTTGATTACCACATGAACTGTTTATAACTCAGACAACATTATGTATCTCTTGCAGTTTGTAACTTATATCATGCCAAAAATTGTGCTAAGTATGTGCTTCTATCACATTTGCCTCAAATGCACTTTTGTAGCCAATATGTGCTGCTGGGTCTTACTTTCCGGTGTGAATTAAATAGTTTCCTTTAGAAACCCTGGGAGCCATGGAATTGTTCCAATCTGTAGTCTCATGATCAAGGTTGGTTGACTTGGGCCTGGATAATGGGAGTTGCAATCATATGGCCAACATTTTCCAAAAAGGAATGATGGTGAATTTTTGTATTTCTATTAGTAAAAATCAGCTTCTCCTTTGATATTGGAGTGGCTGATGACAATATAGATATGGACATACATTTTACTGCCCGTTTATAGGATTGATAGTAGCGGCTGCATAATGTATCCCAAATTCAGTTTTCAATTTCATCAATTTAGTTTCAAGAAGTTCAACACTTCCAAACTGTACCAAACTACGTGTAAACGCCTGGTGCATGAAGCTTTTCTAGTAAATGCACTACAGTGGGGTTAACCTGAATTATTCATCCTATTGCAGATAGCAGAAAATTTATGATTTTACCTAACGGGTGTAGATTATTGAACTTCATCTAAACCAAACAAACCAAGTGAAGCTACTGAGGAGTTGGGTCTAGGGAGGGTAGGATATACGCATGACTACAGACTACCTCTACCCGAGGAGAGAGATTGATTCCATGATGACCCCCAACTTGTAAAAAAAGATTAGAGGATAGGATTTTTTGAGAAAATTATGGTTCTAGAAGTCTGACAAGAATTCAAAAGAGAGGAAATATAAAAAAGGTTAGGAAAGTCGAAGAAAAAGTAACAAGAAAGAATAATCTCGTAGTCATAAATCTTGCAATCCTATCTTATTGATTGTATATATCTTGTAGCAGGACTTTATAATGATTTTCCGTGCACACGAAAATATTGTTTTATACAGGGAGCCAAAACTCTTCTTGGTGGTAGGAGGCATAGCCTTGGCATGACTTTTTATGAGCCTACGGTTATCGGTGATGTCAAGAATGAGATGCTCATAGCAAGGTAATCTCAAACTTTTCTAGTAGGTTTTAGTGTTATTGGGATGGCTTTATTGTTCTCTTTTAAGTAATTCGATATTGCTTTCAGTGATTACTTGGAAGATTTTACGTTTAAGTTTTTGTAGTTTCGAGTTTGGATGTGGATTTTGACTAGCACTTGAATCTTTATTGCTACAGGCAGGAAGTATTTGGACCTGTTGCACCTGTTTTACGGTTTAAAACGGAAGAAGAAGCCATACAGATTGCTAATGACACTACTGCAGGTTTTGTTTTATATCTTTTTTATGACTGACCTTTTACATTACTCCATTTATATTTTAATTTTTCCAGGGTCAATATCAATAGAAAGGTACAAGTAGTGGGTGCAATAGTACATGTGGTTAATGCAGGCTATCAAGTATAAATAAAGGAGTTGGGGTTTGAGGGGTATCGATGAGTTTTGTGTGAAATTGACCCAATCTCTCGAAAACCGAGAAACCCTTTGTATTCATTCCGTTTTAATAGAAAGTTTTACCATTTGATCCTTGGAGTGTAGCATATAGTTCAATGAAAAGGCGATATTATGCAAACTTACATTTGAAGAGAAGGGTTATTTTAGAGAATAAAATAACCTCAGTGACATATATCTTTTAAGTGCATGACCATCTTAAAGATTTAAGAATGTCTCGGCCTAACATAATTAGCTGCTTACATGGATAGTCTGTGAAAAAGGTTGTTTTCCTGAATAATCCGTGAAAAAGAATCCATTGGTTGATGAGGGATCGGAATTGATTAGTTTGTTAAGACACATTTCATATGCATGTGCAGGATTAGCTGCTTACATATTCACAAACAGCATTCAACGTTCATGGCGTGTATCTGAAGCTCTTGAATACGGTATCGTTGGAGTAAACGAGGGATTGGTTTCTACAGAGGTATGTATCTATCTATCTTTCATCCATAATCACAAATGGGTAGAAGAATATGGCTATTCAATTGTTCGTTTTGGCTTGTTTGCATCACATTCAGGTGGCCCCATTTGGAGGTTTCAAGCAGTCTGGTCTAGGACGCGAAGGTTCCAAATATGGATTGGACGAGTATCTTGAAGTAAGTACCAACACACTACTTTTAAGAGAATTAGGAAATCCTTCACAAACATAAACTCCCTTCATCTGCACATAAATGTTCGTATGACATAAATTTCCTTTGAATGGCCTCATTGTAAAAGCCGATGGGGTCGTTACGGGTGTGTTTGGCACGCGGGACAATACAAAAACTTGTCCGACGTTTGGGGTGACATTAGACTGAGACAGGACTTGATTGGACAAAAATGCATTTTTTTTCTGTCCCACCAAAATAGGAGGAATAATAATAAAGGAGATGGGACAAAATTACTAAACTACCCATGTCCAATTAAAACCCTAAAACCTTCAAGAAAATTTTCACCGCCTCCTCTAGAGATGCACACGGCCCTGGCTTTCTCAGGCTTGGACCCGGGCCTTCCAAGCCTGTTTCTTAGTGAGCGAGAAAAGGCCCAGGCCGGGCTTTGGGGTCGAAAAAAGGCTGGATCGGTTTTCGAGGCTGGGCTTAACCGGGCTTTTTCAGTCTGCGCTTTTTCGGGCCTGCCTAAAAAATTACGGCCTGATCGGGCTTTGAGGCCTGGGCTTTTCTGTCCATCTCTACTTCACTCTCTCTTGTCAAGTTCTATCCAGCGTACCAAACACACCCTACGGAAACAGTGGCTCTACTTTTCGGGGCAGAGGATAGGTCTACGTACATTTCAGTATTTCATCCATCCACAAACCCTACTTTCGAGTGAGATATAGAAAGTTGGTTTGTGAAGTGCAAATTTCAAGTTACAGGGATCATATAGAAAATTTCCGAAATAGAAGATGGTATGAATTAATGGCGAGCGTAATTGTTGGTTATGAACCTTTTGCAGATAAAGTACGTTTGTATGGGAAACATGGGCTAATTTGGGTTCTCTACTGAGCTTCAAGTTGTTTTTTGCATGGTGTGATAAAATCATGAAGAGAAAACCAACAAAATGGAGGCTTGCGGGAGATGATGCAATATGGTTTGAGGTTTTGCAGTTTAATTTTCTTCTTTTGGTATGAATTCCATGTTATTTATCATCTAAAATAAATGGAGTCTTGTTTGTTATTAAGTTCAATAAATAACAAGATTCATGCTTTTCAGCTTTTCAGAACTTATCATGTCTGACCGGCAATTTTTATAGAAACAACTATTCTACTTTTTGGGGTTAATGTCAAGTCCGCACCTGCTTGACCTAATTTTGCAAGTAGATTTCTTTTAGGGTATAAAATGTGTAAACGTAAGCTTTGAGGGTTGTTTCGGGATAGTAGAAAACATAAGAAGACTTCAACCAAAAAACCGAAAATCCTCCGAACTCGAACAAAAAACCAAGAAAGTCATTGGAAATCAACCAAAAAAAAAACCCCAGAAAAGTTCTTCAAATAACTTTAAAACAAAAATCTCCTGAAATCAACCAAAAAAACTTCAAAAAATTCTTTGAAATGGCGAAATTCGGCTAAAAGCATATCGGGCTTATGCTTGAGACGTGGTCTTGCGTCTTGCTCAAAAGATCGATTTCATTTGAAAAACATTTTATTCTCCAATCAACACAAACGACTTTTACCGAGTCAAACCGTACTAACTTTCCCATAGGATTAAACTACAACTTTGTGGGCCTTTGATCTACCTTAAAGCTCTGACAAAAATCATGGACCCGCCATTGGGTCTGCATTATCTTATACCCCACCTCCATCCAGTAGCACTGTAGCAGGTTGCCACCTAAAGAATCTCCTAATTGTCTAATAGAAACTAGAAAGAGATCCTTTAATTGGAAAGAATTCGGTTCAAATGTATGAAGTTTTTGCAACTCGATCATAGACGATAAAATAAAAGATTTGACCCTTTTGAACTCTGTCTGTAAATTCACCAAGGCCAACAAAGAGAAGACAGAGAAGACGTGTACAAACGGATCAAAACAACGTTAGAGCTTCTTAAGCGATGCTTTCAGATGTGGTTGACAATCGGTGAGATTGGTAGCCATCTCAACTACGTAAGATAACTCTTCGTTGACCAGACTGAAAACCCGAGTTATCTCTTTAACCTGCACAACAAACCAAACACACTATCAAACCTCAATTCTCCCATCGTTATGTATGCAGAATAAACAAGCACATCAAATAGGTTTTCAAACACGCATTCAAACACGTGAACGGCAAATTATAAGAATACATCAAGTAGCACGTTTTGTCAAAATACGCGTATTAAAACGGAAGAAAAGCTAACAAGTTATTATGCTAGTGATCAACACTTGTGTGTTGTTGATGCAATGCATTACCTTGGAAGCATTTCCTATAACCTCACTATGAAGCTTCACCACTTTATTTTCGGCATCATATGATCCTTTCTGCAAAGGATGAACAACATGAATCGAGCAGAAAATAAATAAACCAAACCACCCAATTCCATTCGAAAACACGAAAATAAACAAATAAACCACCCTCAAACACTACATGTACAGGTCCTTAGGAGTTAGGACATCTCCAATGGATAACACCAAATCTTACACCAACTGATCACGACTTTGTTTACCCGGTTCCCCCTTGTGGCTAAAGGGTACATCCGGGGCCGGTGGCATGGACTTACTTACCTTGCTTGTAGACTAGCTGCAGAGCTAACCCTTGTTCTATATAATCCATGTAAAATTTGGTGCAAACAATAAATTTCTCTAATAGGTAACACCAAATCTTATATCAAAATGTAAGATTCTAGGTATATTTCTCTTTATCTTCTCCAATTGGTGTAAATGAATAGTCCCACACAATTTGGTGTGTTGCTATTCATTTACCAGATTCAGTGTAAGATTTGGTGTCATTGTTGGAGTGACTTAATGTGAAATTTGATATTTGGTGTAAGAATTGGTGTCCCGTTGGAGATGGTCTTGCACCTAGTTTGCTACTCTACTAAAGCTCAAGAGAAACAATCACCATTTAATAGATTTGTGCCGGCTATTTAGTAGAAAAACTAGATGGGCAAAAGATTCTTGAATAAAAACAACTTTAGGTAATTCTCAAAAGATTTACTAAAATTCTACACCTTTGAATGCAATTTCCTAGTAATTTGAGGCAAACAAGAAAACCTTCATGTTCAACCATAACTGAATTATGCCGATCAGAATTATAATTGATCAATAATCCGAGCAGGTGAACTCACTAACCTGAACTTCGACGAGACCAGTGCTCTGAGCTATGACAACCTCAATGGTTCCATCGGGCTTTGGCCTCCAGAAGCCGCTTTCGGCATGCATGGGCTCTCCAGAGTTCAATTTCCAAGTCTTTTGAGAATACGCGATCACAGGCTGATAGAAGCATTGTTAATCCAAAATTATTCATAATAATGATGGCATCAGTTAGGAAATTCCATCAAGTTTTAAGAGCTACTCATACAAAATCCAAGTTAATATAATATCTATGCCAAATTTAAGTTGAAAAAATGATCAAAAAGCATCTTCACAACTTGTTAATGGAGATTTGAACAGAGATCAGAAGATTTGCAATCAATTGACATTATTTTCATCTATTAGAACAGGCTCAAATCTACAACAATCTAACAGTGAGCAATTCTAAGTATTCAGATCCAGCCGATACTTTTGATATTGCGAGATGATTAAGAGTTTACACCAAAATACACATTACTATCTCAATTCATATCAAATGAACATCAAAAGCAATTGATACATACAAAGCCTGATTTTGACATTAAATCGGAGTACGGCTTCGTAGCTATAACTTTTATAAGAAAACGATTACGAAATTTAAGTTTCTTCTCAGAAATTGAACCAATAATCAAAATTCTCGCAACAAACACGAATGTATCAGATTATGTTCAAAACGATGCTGTTTGAAACAACGAATTTCTGATTTCAGTAAACAAGAACAAGCATTTTCTCTCAAAAATCAATTTACGCACCTTGAACAAGCGTCGTAGGGTTTCGTAGAGGTACCTTGTTTCCAGGATGAGTGAAGTTGAGCTCTTCGCCATAAGTGAAGGAGGATATGGTTGGAAAACCACCTTCTCCTTGACCTCTCCAAGTTCCGAGCAGATACGCCAGAGGTCCGATTGCCGGATGCACCACCGCTCCTCCTCCCTCCATCTCCGAAACTTTTTACGCGCTCCGCCGCTGCTCCGCCGGCCGTCTATCTTCTATCTTTCGGATTAATCCCGTCCGGCCGATATTCTCAAGAAACACCGTGATGTGACAGTTGCTTTTTTATTTTTCAATTTTGTTTTTATAATAATAATATATTTTTTTCTGCTTTTTTATTTTTCAATTTTGTTTGTATAATAATAATATATCTATATCTATTCTATATTATATTATAAAGCAGAGATAAAAAGCTCTTAAAAACAAATTATTAGGCATAAGATAATCATTTTATACAAGATTTTAAAAGTCTCTTAATTTACAATTATCAAAGCACAAGATACATATTACTACTGCAGACTTCTAACACTCACCAATTTGGTATGTGCAGGAAATTCCTTTTATGCAGACTTTTCCATGTATCACTATTGACTAATATATTATATTATTATAAATTTGTTTTAATTATATTATTAAATATGTAATTGGTTATTTTTTCTATATGTCTTTAAAATATATAAGATAATCATTGAATTATAACAAAATACTTAATTTTTTATATAAAAAATATTATATTATTAAGCCTAAATTAAACAAATTTATAAAAAAAACATTATCATTTTCTCAAAACCATCCAAAATCATACTGTAAATCGACAAAAAAATAAAATGAAACATTAAAATCATGATGTATCTCGCTGCATTGCACGAGTAAGCTTTTAGTATTTTTCAATAAAGAGAATTTAAAAGTCTTAAAAAGATCATATTTTATTTCAAAAAATTATAAATTAATTATGTAATTAAAGTATTTTATATATTTATTGTTGGGTCATCTGAAGATTTGAAGATGACCTCCTGATCTTCCATCTTATATCATCCTACTTAGAATATGTTTGAGGTTCTTTTAGCAGCTTGGTTTCTATACAAATGTTCGGTGAAGTCGAAGATCAACCGAAGAAGACAAAGAAGGAGAATATCTCTCAAAGCGGATTGAAGATAGACTCCTCAGCCTAAAGCCAAGTATGCCCACTTGATCAACACCATTGGCCAGGATGGTGCCGATCTCAGTCTTCAGGAGCCGAAGACCTCTTCGGCCGAAGACGTCTTCGGCCGAAGACATCTTCGGAAGCCGAAGATTTCTCAATCTTCGGAAGCCGAAGACTTCTCAGTCTTAGGAGCCGAAGACCTCGGAGCCGAAGACCTCTCAGTCTTCAGGAGCCGAAGAACTCTTCGGCAACCGAAGACTCCTTAATCTTCAAGGTCTGAAGATTTCTCCAACACATTGTACTTTTCTGACAAAGTATATTTGTGATATCTTGCATTGACGTGGACCTCATCTGAAGATCAGATAAAGTAAGATTTGTCTCCTACACTCTTTTAAGGAAAGGTCTCTACCATCCTCTGCAGGTCAACACTTCAAGACAAAACACCTCAAGACAAAAGGTACATCCTGTACCTTGCTGAAGACCTGTGTCCATCCCTTGCTCAACAGGTGTCTCATGCATTAAATGCATGAGGCACTATAAATATGATGGATGCTTCAACATGCAAGATCAACCAGCTCTACTACCTTCAAGTTCTCTAAGTGTCTGGCAACTTTCTCTCTACGAAGTTCAATTGATTTCTAAGTGTTTTACAATTGTTCTTTATTCTCTATGTGTAAGATTGTTTGAACATATCTCATATGTTCTCTTCCGCAACAATCAAAGTTTTCTATGTGTAATTCTTGATTTCAAATCAATAAGAATTAAATTAAGTGAAAAACTGTGTGTATTGTATTCAACCCCCCCTTCTACAATACTTTGCTTGTTTATTTACTGCTATTTGGGACCAACATTTATGAATATTTAATTTTAATGTTTTTTATTACTAAGATATTATACTATTCAATGTTTTTTTGTCTTTTTTTTTGTTAAGAATCATGTTTTTCATTCTTGTGGTTTAAAATTATTATTTTCGTCCTTATGAATTAAAAATATTATTGTTTCGGTCTCTATGGTTTATGATTCGTCACTGTTTTAGTCCCTTATACTTAAAAGTAGTAATTAATCCAAAAACAAAAACAACAATATGGTTAACCATAGGATAAAAATCGTTATTTTTAAACCACAGAAACGAAAATCAAAACTATTAACAAACAATAAAGAAAAATCATAATTTACTCCTTTATTAATGAATTGTTTTAGAAAATAGAAATACTATGAAATATTAAAATTGATTAATTTTAAATATGTTCTTTTTCATCATTTTGTAATTTTCAATTAGTTTATCAACTAATTTTTATTAAACACAATTAGTTTATCAGCTAACATATCAACTACTAGTTAACTTATCAATTATCTCCAAACAAATTTAGATAATTTTTTTGGGAAAAGTACAAAAAATCCAATGGACTTTAGTGTTTGGGGTGATTAAATTTTTGGACAATTTTTTGGAACAAATAAGTCATTGGACATGTCAAAATCTGTTAACTAAATCCTTGGACTTTTGATAACCTGTTGAATACATTCTTATTACTTAAAAATGTAACTTGCAACCTATATAGCAGGTAAAACTACAAATTAAAAACAAAGTCACCTATTTTATTCGTCTACAAATTAAAAATGGGAAAATTAACTAAAATAGTCAATCTCATCAACAAAATTCATTTTTTTTTTACTAATTTTCAAAGTTTTTTTTTTCTAAAATTGCCAAAGTTTGCACATAATGTTTTTTTTTCCTACGCAAGGATTGTTTTTTTCCAAAAAAATAAAAATAACAAACATCCTCACGTAGAAATTTTTATGTGTAAAGATTTACTTTCAGCTTATAGTTTTAGAAAAAAATTACACTTTGCATTCTTATAAAGTTATAATTAGTTATTTAATTTATTTTATATCAATTACTTTTTCATTTTTATTTTATTAACATACATTATCGAATATTAACTAAAATATATCAAAAAAATTAGTTTTTTTTTACAAATTACACCATTATAGTCGTTTCGTCAATACGTTCAAAATGAACTCAACGTTGTTTTTGAACTTTATCTTGTATTATTCAATATTATAAATACGTACGAATTATTTTTAATATTTACCCTTTATAATTACAGATTAGTCTTATATTATTAAATAAATAATCTTAAAGGATAGAAAGTGTAAATATTAAATATTTAAATATAATTATTATGTATTTATGATATTTAATAATATGAGATTAAATCCAAAAAAAATCAATATTAGGCTCTTTTTAAACGTATTGTCAAGACGATTATAATGGTGTAATTTATATAAAAACGTAATTTTTTATGTATTTTAGTTAATATACGATTATATGTGTTAATATAATAAAAAGTTAAAATGAATAAAAAAAATAGAAAATATAAAGTAAATTAAATAACAAATTATAAAGATGTTTTCTAATTGTTTTTTTTTTGTTGCCAAAAACAGTTTTAAGGCAAAAAAAATAGGGTGTTGCTAACCCTACCCCTCTATAACCCCCATACCCCCTCCTACATGGCTAACTCACTCACACCATCGACAACTAAATTCCAAAATATGATTTTTTATTGATTTTTAATATTTATTTATATTTTATACCCCTATAATTATTTAATTAGTTTATTTTATACCTTTTACTTTTCTAATTTTCATTTTACACCATCACCATATTAATACATATAATCGTATATTAACTAAATTACGTTAAAAAATACGTTTTAATTTTAACAAGTTACACCATTACAATCGTCTCTTCGATACCTTAAAAATGAGTCCAATATTAATATTTTTGGATTTAATTATTTTATTATATGTTAAAAAATACGCTTTAAAATACGTTAAGAAAATTGATATCTATATCTATACTATATTATAAAAGAGACATAAAAAACTATTAATTACAATATCTTAAGCACAAAATACAATTAATTAAAGCCAATTACTTAATTTACAACTTCATAATACTTTGGTACAACTTATCAAATCACATTATCTCACAACAAATTTAGTTAGAGATAACGATTATTTATACTAGATATTTCTATAATTTTAATCACATATAATGATATATTATATAAGTTTATTTATTACGATAACGAAAAGTAAATAATTTATTTTAAATTGTTAACTTTAGAAATAATATTATTTCCAAAATGTTGGAATGTTGATATATTAGAAAATAATACTTAAATTATAACATATTCCATAAATATTTTAAAATAATATAATATGATCATACATATCTATACTATATTACTAGAATCGTATTCGCGCAATGCAGCGAAATACATCACGATTTTAATGTTTTATTTTATTTATGCATTAGGTACCACTTATTAATGCATATAACTTAAAATCCAAAAGTACAAATTGATTTTATAAGTACAACTTATAAAAGCTTAATGTTTGAATTCGTGTAACTAACTGCAGATAAACACTTATTTTTATTTTCTAAAATATCTAAATTTTTTAACTATTGATATAACTAACCGATAAATATAATAAAATTTGAGATAAAACACCTTATTTTATTTTTTATTGAAACATGTTATCTTTTTTAATTTTAAATATAAAATATCTTAAATATAGTTATCATTTAAATTAAACATTTTTTGACCCGTAACAAAATTATTATTATTATTTTTTATAAAAAACCATAATTAAACTAAACTAAAATATATTTTTGTTTTAAATCTAGATTTCTCAAAATCGTAAAATAAAATAAAAAAAACTAACAAAAAGTATGAATAATGATCGAGGGTTCGAGTTCTAGATTTCAGAAATCCGCTGCATTGCGATGGTAGATTTCTAGTATCTATATAAAGTAGGGATAAAAAACTTTTAAATATAAATTATTATGCATAAGGTACCATCATTTTATGCAAGATTTTAAAAATATCTTAATTTACAAGTATCAAAGCAAAAGATACATATTATTACTGCAGACTTCTAACACCCACCAATTTGGTATGTATACGGTCTTTCTTTTATGCAGACATTTCCATGTATCACTATTAATTAATACTATAAACGTACTCGCGTAATGCAGCGAGATACATCACGATTTTAATGTTTCATTTTATTTTTTTGTTGATTTACAGTACGATTGTGGATGGTTTTGAGAAAATGATAATGTTTTTTTTTATAAATTTTTTTTAATTTAGGCTTAATAATATAATGTTTTTTATATAAAAAAATTAAGTATTTTATTAGAATTCAATGATTATCTTGTATATTTTAATGACATCTACAAAAAATAATCAATTACATATTTAATAATATAATTAAAACAAAATTATATATATAATATATTAATTAATAGTGATACATGGAAAGGTTTGCATAAAAGGAAAACCCTGCACATACCAATTTGGTAGGCGTTAGAAGCTTGCAATAGTAATATGTATTTTGTGCTTTGATACTTGTAAATTAAGAGATTTTTTAAAATCTTGCATAAAATGATGGTACCTTATGCCTAATAATTTGTATTTAAGAATTTTTTATCCGTGTTTTATAATATAGTATAGATATAGATATTATATTACTATAATTTTGTTTTAATTATATTATTAAATATGTAATTGGTTATTTTTTCTAGATGTCATTAAAATATATAAAATAATCATTGAATTATAACAAAATACTTATTAAAATTAATGTATAATATCACATGTGATCTGTAACAAAACACAATTAAAATTAATGTATAATATCACATGTACTGCAAAACGTAATTTATAATCGTATCTTCAATACCTTCGAAACGAATCTCGAGAAGAAATAACTGACTGAGTGCATAATGCGGGACTTTCGGTTGGTGTCGTTATTGTTACCAAAAGATCAAAGGCTAAGACAAATGGGTGCATAACTTACGTTCGATGTAATGCATTTTTTTTTTTAAATCGATTAACCAAAGTATAATATATGACATATAATAATATAATTAAATCAAAAAATATTCAATATTGGGCTCATTTCGAAGGTATCGACTAGACGATTATAATGGTGTAACTTGTTAAAATTAAAAAGTATTTTTTTAACGTGTTTTTATTAATATACAATTATATGTGTTAATATGATAAAAATGTAAAATGAAAAATATAAAACTAAAAGGTATAAAGTAAATCAATCAAAACAGTGTAATGACCAAAAATGTAATTATGAATTAAAAAACAATAAAAATAATCAATGTGAGGAGGAGGGGGTGGGGGTGGGAAATTTGGCAGGGGGTAGGCATAGAATTTCCCAAAAAATAATATGCTTTGACTATTTAAGAAAAGTCTTTGAAAAGTACTTAAAATTTTAATTTTGTTGATGAGATTGATTATTTTAGTTAATTTTCTTATTTTTCTTATTTGTAGGGTGATAAAGTAGGTGACATCTTTTTTGTTTTTTCTTCCAATTTGTAGTTTTACCTGTTATGTAGGTTACAAGTTACATTTTTAAGTAATAATGATGTATTTAACAGGTTTCCAAAAGTCAAAGAATTTATTTAGTGTGTTTTGAAATGTCTAAGGACTTATTTGCTCCAAAAAATTGTCTATGGACTTAATCCCTCCAAACACTAAAGTCCATTGGGTTTTTTTAGACTTTTCCCAAAAAAAATTTTATGAAATTACTAGAATAAAATAATAGTTTTTTAATAAAATATTTTCTAAAAATAGATAATTTTGTTTTTACCAACAAAGCATCTGTATTATGTTATGTTCTGCATCTCCTGTTTCCCATCTGGAATTGTGGGTACGAATGTGAAAGTTCGCCGGCCGGACTGCCGGAGCTACGACGCTGCTACAGAAGCCACCGCCGGAGTGACAGAACCGAACATGCTGCTGCAGAATTGGAGCTTTTCTTCTTCCCGAATGTTACAGTCCACAAGTCAAAGCAACAGAATCGATTACGATTCCACTCGTCGTTACTCGAGAAGAAGAAGAAGAAACCTCAAAGCGTCTCTTAGGGTTGGAATGGATGCAATCGTTGAAATAGCTCACAATAAGGTTTTCATCGGTTCTGTTAATTGCCTTATTTGTCTATTTTAATTGCTAATTGACATTTCATTAGTTCATATGCTTATCGCTAAAGGTTTTTGCAAATTGACTAATAATTATGAGCAATCACGCAATCAGCACTCCTTTTAGTTACTGAGTTGGGGGAATTTAGTTTTGCAGATAATTAGCAACTAGAAAGTAATCAACAATGCAATATAGAGCATATATTGATTATTGGCAGGAGAATTACGTTTAGAAAGATCAAAAGTTCATTAGTTCATATGCCTATGTTGTAAATGATATCTTCTGGCTGGTGGGGAGGTGCTTCCTAATTTCCAAAATGCAGGGAAAGTTGGAATGATTTTCAGTGTATGAGGATTGGTAAAGTTTCCCCCTTGTTTGTAAGGTTGGAATGATTTTCAGTGGAGAATGGCCTATTGTACTCTCTAGGGTGAAGAGGACATGGTTGTCATATAACTGTAGGAGTGTCAGTTTTGATGGCCCAAAATTGCAAAAGCTTCACTCTCTTTCCAAACCATGAACTTGCAAGGGGTTTGTTCCTTCTGATTTGCCTTTTGATGGTAAGCATTGGCACCAATAGAGGTTTAAGAGCAAGTAGTGAGAGAGAGAGAAAGAGAATAAGCTGAAGTATAGTAGAAGTGTTAAAGGTCCCTTGTTATCATATCTTTGCATGGCCACAGGTTGATGTTAATGTGGGCTTCAAGCCTCCCATTTTGCATACTCCATTGATTACATTTGTGCATAAGTGCTGTTATGATTATGATGCCTTCAGATTTGGGGAAAACATAGTGAAATTGGCACACAGATGGATTCTATTTGGCTGGAATCGAATGATTACAGAATGGGTTTCCTGGATTTTGAGAGGCCAGAATCTCTCCACAAGACACACACCCAAAGTGTTTACAAAACATAATACCTTCTCTTGGTCCCTCACGCTCTTATTTATACTAGATCTCTGCATTGCCTACTTGTATGCTTTATGCGTTAACTACTTGTACCACTATTAGTATAGGGTATAACATACGTGTGCATTAATCATGTAGCGAATCCATCAAGTCATCTACCCACCCTATGGTCCATGATCTTTTCAAGTGTGGGATCTCTATTCAGACTCATGACCTAACATATCTCACCCCTCCTTCACCCTGTTTTTGAGTGAGATATACCAAGTTTGTTTGGTTTGGTTTGGTTTATAGTCATGCAATTTGGTTGCATAGCATGTAGCTAATTTTCTCAGCACATTGCCCTCTTTCTAGTGCCAACTCTTGATGCTGAACTCTGCAGAACTATGGATATGGTCCACAAGGGTTTGGTCACTTGGGTCCGTCTTTAGGCATGATGGTAAGGATTGGCACATACAAATAAAGTTTGAGGGCAAATAATTATAGAAAGACGATAAACTATAGTGGAAAGGTTGAAAGTGCTAAAAAAATCTATTGTAACCAAACCACATATTGATATGTTGATGCTAATTTGATCCGAAGCCTCCAGAAGGTACTTTTTGTAGACTCCTGCTTAGATGCAGTGACTATAAAGGGCTTTGAGGGAAATTACCTATTTAAGACTTTGAATCTAAGGAATCCTTTGGGTGTAATTGTGTCCTTGGTCTCTAATGAATCCTTTGAGCCATCTACCCATACCTGTGGTCCATGGCCTCTTGGATATGGGTTTCTTTGTTTAGGTGAAACTTTCTAAATGCGTAAACGACAATTTATATGACCTTAAACCATAGCATTCAAATGAAAATAAGCTTTTGAGTCTCGTGTAAGACCACATTGCTACAATACCTATAGCTTTTCTTTTTCTTTTAAGTTTCTGTTTTTGCTTTTCCACTACTTGTGTGTAATTGGCCATTAATTTTCTTTGTTAATCAGTTAAGGTGTAGGTTGTGTAAAAATGTGGTTTCCTTTTCATTACCCTAGTGATGCCAAGTTGATCATTTCCCAAATGCTGCTCATCGTTCACTTATTTTCCTATATCTTTCTTTGATTGTCTTCTTATAGGCACTGATAGCAGCAGCTGTCTGTGGTACAGTTGGACAGTTGGTGAAACCTTTTACTGCTTCCATTTTGTATCGAAGAGATTTTGATCCAAAAGCTGCGATTCAGGCGGGAGGGTTTCCTTCAACCCATTCTTCCGTATGGTTTCTTTCCACAACATGCTTTTGTTTTTATTACCTATATTGCTTTTGGTGCTTAGTGAATGATGTTTCTGAAATTTTACATACTTTAATGGGCAGGCAGCTGTGGCTACTGCAATGTCCGTTGGTCTGGAAAGGTTTTATTTCATGTGAAGAAACAACATATAGCATTTTCAGTTATGTTTGAACTTGTTTCTAGGTCAATGCCTAGTGTCCATTTGAATATGGGCGGAACAAATATCTGAGATTTGATACATTACTATCTGTTTCCCAACATTGCAGGGGTTTCTCGGATTCTGTTTTTGGATTAGCGGTTGTGTATGCTGCTCTTACCATGTATGATGCACAGGTATGCAGATACTCATCCCGCTTTATGCTGCCATATTTCCATCACCTAACCTGTTACTACCTCCAAAATTTAATCACCAATACATCATTTTCGCCTGTATATTTGAGTAAGCATTCTTCCATATTGTAGTTTGTCCATCTATTTGCCTCTTCAAGAATTAGAGATGCCATTTGTTTGGGATTTGGTTGATTTGGTGAATTGAATTTTGAATGCGTATTTATGCACCCAAAGTGTATTGTCCATCTTAAATCCCTGAGCAAAATTGGTAAACAGTGGCCTGCTTTATTAAGGAGGAAGAAATAGTGCACTAATAGTTGTCAAAACTGATAAACAATTCCCTGATGACTAGCTTTAGCTTTTCTTCTTGTACTAGTAGTTGTCAGAATTGCCATTTATGTTTCCTTGTCTGCTTGATTGCATACATTCTGACCTGTAGCTTGCTTCTTTTGATTTGTGTTTTGCATGCATCCTACCGCCAACCCTATCTTCCATGGAATTTACTAAGGGTCTGTTTGTTAGCAACTTAATGGGACAAACAAATTATTTGGTCAGCTATACATGATTGTTTGGTAGTGGCTTAATGATATAGAAAATAACTTATTCAGTAAGCTTCTAGGGGGGAGCTTTATGCAAAAAGCCAAGTTTTTTTCAAACATGCCCTTCCCAATTGAAAACACGCTCCTTTCATTTATGAAAAAAACTCTTCCAAGCAAAACTCTTCCCAAGCTATACATACAGATTAATCCACACCTACAACTTTATCCATACAAAACTTAATGGAAAACCAACCAAACAGCCACCAAGTGTCTTTGGTTTGATTTGGTTCGGTTTTTAAACAGTGCAACCCCTCCACCTAGAGGTGGACCTAGAAAATTTTTCAAGTGGTGGCACCATTTTTATTATAAAAAGCGAAGCTATGCATGCTTTTTACAAAATCATCATTGGTTTTGGTGGTTAGTTCTTTGCTTTTTGTATATGAGGCCATGTGTTCGAGTCCTTTATCCCAAATATTTTCAGAAACATAATAAACCTGAAACTAAAAGCTCAAAACTAAGAAAATGATACATATGGGATTCGAACCTGCCTCTGGAAGGAGAGAAAACACCATGCATACCAACTCTACCAAGAGAAACTTGTGTTATTATTGTAGTTTCAAGAAATATATGGTTGCGTCCAACAAAATAATACAATGTCACCTTTCACTTGCCTAAAAAAATTTACACTACAGTGGAGGAACGAAAAGGTGGCCTAAGCCACCGTACGCACCATAGTGGCTCCGCCCCTTAGTCGCCACTCTCTGATGTAGGATACAGGTCTGCATACATCCCACCCTTAAGACCCTACTTCCAACTAGGACATACAGTGTCTATTTACTATCCAATTGTGGGATGCATTCTTCTGATTCAGTACATCTATAACTTCTCTTCATTTGGTAAATACAATTGACGATGACAGAACAGAATCTTACGGGTTTTGCAGGGTGTTAGAAGGGAAGTGGGAGTTCATGCAAGAACATTAAACAAAGTATTGAACACATATTCTTGTGATGCCAATGGTTTGATTGAATCAGAATCTGGCAAGTTGTTGGAGGAAACAAGTAGTAGTAGTAGTCGTCGTCTTAGGCCAGAGCTGCTGCATAAAGAGACAACACTTGTTATTACACCTGATAAGAAGAGGGCAAAAGGGTCAGAATCCATCTCTGGTTCACTCAAAGAATCAATTGGTCACACAGAAATAGAAGTTGCTGCAGGTGCCTTGTTGGGTTTACTTGGGAGCTTAGCAATCTACTCTTTATGATATCTGAATATTTTCTCTTGGATTCTTTATTATATACTTTGATGAGGCCATTTAAATTTACTCAAAATTTGTAGTTACCATTTACCATTGTCAATGATGGTAAAAGCCAAATTATTAAAGCCAAGTGAAAACGTTTTTAATAAAATAATGTTTTGTGCAATTATGTTATCTCTTGATGATAAGAGTATCTCCAACGGCTATGCTAAAATAGGAATTTTAGTGGTCTTAATAGTTTTTTTTTGCTTTATCAGTCATTGCTATAATGTATGTGAAAATAGAGAAAATAAGAGAGAAGTAAAAATCTTCAAATTTTAAGAAATATTTAAAAGAGGCATAATATTTTAATTTTTTCACAAGAGGCATTCAAATTTAAGGTTTAGGATAGAGAGATAATATTTTTATTAAACATTTCAGCCAATGATCCAAGCAAGCATTATAAGTTTGTTCTCTTATTCAGGTCAACAATATTCAGCGAATCATTAACCAAAACGCACAACATCCGATAACCCAACTTTTCTAAAAGTCGATGGTTACAACATCATAAGCAAGTGATTTCGTTAATGTTGCATACATGTGTTATACCATATTAAAAGATAACATATAAATGAATTGGACATTTCAAGTTGACTCGAGCAAAATAAATTTAACCTAATGACTGATCCTTTGAAGTTTGGTTCATCTAAAGATGCACAAAAAAGCCCAAGCTCAAAGCCACGTCAAGAGCCAACCCTCAAAAGCCTAATTAGGCCGAAATTTTGGGGCGAAAAGTCTGGCATAAAAAAACACGATTGAGCCCTTTTTCAACCCCAAATCCCAACCTGGGCCTAAAAAGGCCCAAGACCTTTTTGCTCGTTGAAAACGGGCTTAAAAGGCCCAAGACTTATACATCTCTATCTGTTGGTAAAAGCATGACTTTCTTGATTCATCCTCTTTTAAATGTAACTACTACACAATACCATCATAGAGAAAGGATCATGCAAGAAGTTAAACATTTTGCGAGAAGGCGAGAAGTGTGATATCATATATGATTACACGGCTTATGGGTGTGCTTAATCACATATGATTAAACGTCTATATATTGCCAATATTAACATGTGTTTAATCATATATGATTAAGTGTGTGTATCATATATGATTAAACACTTCTCGCCTTCTCGCAAAATATTTAGCTTCTCATTTGAACCTGCCCCTAACCATCATAAACAGTAAAACATCTAAACCAAAGCACTTGGTCACTCAAACTGTATATGCATGATCAATCTTCTTCTTTACAAAGATGACCATGGAACCCAATCCATGACCACTTACAATACAGGCTACAAATAATCTTGCAAGTAACTGTGTCCTTGTTCAGGGAAACATTCACCCTGCATTGTCAAAAACTTGGCCTTGAAGAGGTACAATCAAGATGAATAGGGTTTGATTGCAGATAAGAAGTAAATAATCGGTTCAAGAATTGACGATTGAGCCACCTTATAGGGGTTCTATGGACCAATTCGGCTGGTCAGAGTCGACAGCCAACGGTGAGATACACAATGTCTTTTTATGGAATTTACGAAGACTTGTTCGGTGGCCGATGCTTATATATGTGATTCCTGCTGCATCTATTTTTTCGTACAAGTGAGCCTGCGGAAATAAGCACTTATCATATCAGATCGATATTCAAGCAGCCAAAAGATGCCAGCAAATGCAGAAGCGGACCTAAGAAATTTTTTTAAGTGGTGGAACTAATTGACTATAAAAAACGAAGCTATGATATTTTTTACAAAATCATCATTGGTTAGTTCCTTGCTTTTCATATGTGAGGTCCCGTGTTCTAGTCTTTTATCCCAATTTTTTTCAGAAACATAATAAACCTGAAGCTAAAAACTAAGGGGAGAAAAGACCATGCAAACCAACTCTATCAAATAGGAACTTGTGTTATTATTGTAGTTTCAAGGAATATAATATGGTGGCACCTTTCATAACCCTAAAAAATTTTACACTACGATGGAGGAACGAAGCGGTGGCCCGTGCCACTGTATGCACCATAGTGGGTCCGCCCCTGAGCAGAAGAAAAGGGTTGCCTTTGCAAAGACTGTTTTTGTCGCGTAATTTATGTTGTTGATCTAACTGTGCAATAATTGTTATGGAAAAGTTCCAACAGTTATGAATACTATTATCAGGGACACTTGTGTATGTTACTCAAAAGAATGTTTCAACTGATTACTGAATTTCCTTATCGAAACCCAAATTTCCCAGTAACCCAATTGACTGGGAAGAAAAATAGATTAGAACAGGCAAGGGGCAAACGGTAACTTAACATCTCGTCCCACATATTTTGTGAATTAGAATTGCTAGGCCCTTATAAATCCTAAGTAGTCGGCTATCTCTCACCATAGTTTAAGTTGATTTTAAGTTTATTTGGTTGATTTTGGCTTGGGGGGTTACAAATAGGATCACATTGTTGGACTTGTGCATCTCCTTGCAGCCTCCTTGGTTACTTCTTCATTTTTATTTCTTGGTTTTGGGGATAATGACTGTATTTTGGTGTATTTAAGATGACGGTGAGGTTTTCCCCCATTGTTTTCCTCTTTTGCATTCTTTTTTATGATTTTGCATTCCATTGTGCAGCACTGTGTGTATTTTTGCAACTTTTAATGAATCTTTGTAGTGCCTTTCATCTAAAAACCTCTAAACAAGGGATTGCCATCTTTGCCTGGCCCTAGCGCCCCTAGAGACTCCCATTACATATGTTAAATGAACAGAGGTAGGAACTTCTAAACACAAAAGCAATTGGACATGTCATATCTATTTATCAATATAGTGGGCTATGTAAATATGTGCAGAAAAGTTTCAGCAAAAGTTCTTATGATTGATTATCGACTAAAGAAGTACCTCATTGGCCTCATCTAGAGCGCTGGTAGATTCATCCAAGAGAACCAGGTCTGGTCGGGAAAGCAACAAGCGTGCAAACGCAAGACGTTGCTGCTCACCTAGGGAAAGAACACTGGACCATTCATTGGTTGTATCAAGACCACTGAAACGTGACAACAAGTAGCCAAGATGCACATCTTTTAAAGCTTGGATTAAATCATCCGTTGTAGGCTGCGGAGATTGTGCACTAACATGTTCCGAGCATGATCCAGCTTCAAGGACGGGCATTGAATCTGTATAATAGTGGTGGTTTGCAATTACAATTTAGGAACTGAATACATGTTTAAACATTATAAGCAAGTATATGCGAGTGAACAAAAAAATGCAAATGAGATGCATTCTTCATACTGGGGGTGTAGGAAGAAACTAGAATGCACCCGGCATACATCCCCTATCTTTGCTTTGTTGAGGGAGAGAGCTAGTCAATTGACTCATTTGAGCTTATACTGGAACTCGTTGGCCATGTGAAACATAAGTATTTTCTTGACAGCAACACAATTTCTTTCAGGTAAATTTATACCCTACCCCAACTAGTTTATAGAACTTCATGTTGTTGTGTAAAATGTGCTTAAACCAAGAAAGGTTTTCTTCCACTAAACATTTCAATTGAACCTTGTGGGACCATGCACCTATTGTTTTTCAAGTATATATGGATAAGACTTGAAAGATCAAGTATGAGGTATCCTTTGATGTTACAAAGAATCTATCTAGCTATGATTTTTTCTTAAGACCAGAGTCGAACTTCAAAAGAAAGTCAATTTGAACACCAAATTCGTGTTTAAAGATCCAATGATGAACTTGAAGAAAAAAGCTAAGAAGACATCAAGACTGATGTGAAGACAGAGGATGAAGATTAAGATCGATTGCAAGATATTTGTCTCTCCTTCTCACCTGCACACTAAAAGGTTTTCTTATATTTAAAAGACTGAAAACCCCCATCTGGACTTTGTAAAACTGAACTTCAACAGATGTTAGGAACTTAAGTAAAAGTAAATGGAAGCACATTCCACAATTTCCAGCGGATACATGTATTTTGTGTCAAATTATATATACTAAAATATCAGTCAACAGATATATAGAAGGTGAAAACAAATGACCAAATTGGCCATTTTTTTTTAAATTCAAAATAGCGGCTATAGAAAGAATAGTTTATTCCCTTTTTTTAGCATCGAGCTGCACTCACATGAAAAACAACTGTGCTTCTAGAAGGGATCTATTGTTCTTGTGTCGCAAAGTATCAACACACCGAGATACTTGGGTAGAATATGGTGGTTTTAAGCATGGGTAGCCAAGTTTTTTGGTAGTTGTAGTCCCTTGTTAAGGTGTATGTAGGTGACAAACCATGATAAATGTTGTGTTCATTTTCCACACCCATCACTCTTATCCCAGTGTTTTAATTTGTTTGTGCATTTAATTCTTGTACTTGTGTGACTTTTCTACTATAAACTAGTCTTGTTTTTTTCTTCTTGTACTAGTAGTCGTCAGAATTGCATTTGTGTTTCCTTGTTTGTTTTAACCTATATTCCTCACGTGTCTCTGCTGCCTTTTCTAGTTTTTCGTACCCATTACTTGATAGCACATGCTCTCCCATGTAGGTTGCTCTCTTGTTTCTTTTAATTTTTGGTTTTACAAGCCATGCATCTTCATGGAAACCTCTCTTCTTTGGGTAGTCTAGAGGAAAGGTTTGTTTACCTCCTACCCCCCCCCCAAAAAAAAAAGAACCCTACCTCTGCATGGGATTATTGGGTTTGTTTGGTTTGGTTATTTAATTATTGTACTTTAAATTACAATCTTTGAAACAAGCGTTCAAAAATGTCAATAAACCTATTGAACAACCTATCAAACCCCCTCTCAAGGTTATGTCCTCACTCCTCTTCTAATAAAGGAGGAGCCCATAATATTCGAAGTTAACATGTCTTCTTCCTATATACCCCATGTACTAGGCACTAGCCTACAAAAAGAGAGAATGAACCAAAATGACCCCCATAATGTCATTTCTTATATCTGGAACATTTTATTTGACTAGTCATTGTTCCTTGAAGTAGTGGCACTATGAGTACTTATAGTTGATTATCTCTCTCCCTATCATCTCCCTAATTGGAAATCTTCATCAAACTAATGGGGTTTAAATCAACACATGAGCCCAGGCTCATTCCCAGAGTTAACAATAGCCCGTACAACTTGCACTTTAAGGCTTCCAAGGGGCCACAATGGATGGCTGGGCAATGACCATCTGCTCAAGGTGCCCACATTGGCAAAAAATAGCCAGGCGATGGAACAACTTGGCCGCTAAATATCACCGCAACTAGGCCTACTAGGTTATGCCTAACAACCTCATTTATGGATACTTAAACATTAACTACAGAAATAAGATCTTAAGATTGCATACCAGTTGATTTAGAGTTCTCACTCTGGGGTGTTGAATCTGGAACATCAGGCCACGTGGGATAAAGCAACTGTTGCCGAAGGGTTCCTAAAACCATATATGGCCTCTGGGGAAGGAAAAATACACCTTTAAAATCACGGTATTTTGATCTTTTATCATCTTTCTTCCTTTCATCTGTCATAGTTGCTTCTTGAGGAGGCACATCTGGTGTCTGGGGCTGCTCCAGAACCCCGGTATTTTTAGCATAGAATGTGATCACTCCCCTACCAGTACGCCAAAGACCAGCAATAGCTCTTAACAGAGAAGTTTTTCCACTCCCACTTGGTCCAGTAACCTGTCATTGATTTTTCAGGATTAGTTCACAATAAATGGTCAACAACCCTAAGCTATCAACTCGATTGTAAGATGCATGGAGAGTGCTAACCAGCAAATGCTCATTCTCACGGACTTCCAGTGACAAATCCCTGATAAGCAGTGCTTTATTTGTGGGAGTCTGTACTGTCAAACATTCAATCACCAACAAATTTTGGGTATCCAAAGCTTTCATGGACTTAAAAAAGGTTGAATCCTTCACATTACAATATGTCAGTTCAATACCATCCAGGGAATCCACAGGATCATTAGAACTAGTGTAGTCCAAAATATCATCAAATTCCCCTGCATAATCATGTAAAAACTAGGGTTCAGATTTTAAGTACGTGACTAGAACTTCATTAAGATATTACTAATAGACATTGTTTAGTAGATGGGCAGCTGATTCAAAAGAAAGGAGACTCATTTTATGCACGCTAACAGGAAGTTGTCCATGTCGGTTTAAACCCCTGAACATGACTTCAGTGTAAGAAAAAATCAGCTTGTTACTAGTAGCAACCTAGTTTCATGCACATTATTGCTGTTTCAGAACAACCCAATTGTGTTATATTAAACTTGATTTTCGTCTTTCGCATGGTATTGGTAGTATATGTTACATAATGACATGTGGTGAGAAGGTTTATATTTAACTCATCTATGTATAGTTGCATCAAATGACATTTGATGCAACTATGTGCTCACTGCTTACAATCTAAATTAGGCAAAAATATATTTAAAAAAAGGTAATTGAACTTTTGCAGTTCCTAAGTTACATACCCAAACAAAATGATTTATAAATTAGATAACATAAACAACCACAATCTTGCAATTAAAACACTTCCATCTATCAGACATCCTTTATGAGCAACTGAATGGTCAACATAGAGGAGCCTATAAGGGTGCTTTATGTTTATTATAGGCTTTTAAATCCATAAGGTCATAACAAACCAGCCGTTATTACTTATTACTGCCAGAGGCTAAAGTCACCAGCTCCATTGACCACTGTCCAGTAACATACGGTGCTTCAATTAAATCTCCCAAAACTTGGTTCAATCAAAACAGTTCTTTGTGACTAAAAATTTATGAAGTCAAAGGCAAATCCCATAAATCAGAAAACTCAGTTCCAGATCAACTCGGTGGTCATTTGAGCCAAGGGGCCCTAGACGGAGCTGACCATTAGCTACCACAATTTCTGTTGTTCCTTCTTGACATTCCAGACCATCCTGACTTTTCTAATCTTAATATCCAAAATCCCACCCACTGTTCACTGCTACCCAACATAATGTCCCTATCTTATTCTTCTGGTAACACAGATACAAGCAGCAAATCTGATGCAGCCAGACTCATTTTATTGCCCGAATGCACTAACCAAGTAATTAGTGCCTCCCAGTTAACTATTTACAGTTTACACTAGTGGACAGAAGTAGACTCAGAATGAGCAAGCTAAAGAAATTCAATCAATATGAGCATCCATACTATGATAGCACTTAAGTAACAAGACTCTGCATAACATAATACCTAACCCTAGAGCTTTCGGATGCATATTAAATATAAATAAATAAATGAAAAAAGAAAATCTATGCACGAAGTAGAGTTAGGAAAATTTAAGTGATTCACTGAACTGATATAAGGTAAGAAGAAGTACCCAGTCGATCAATGACAGCTGAAAAGGCACTGATAGCCTGAAATTGATACACAATGAGGGAAAAATCTCCAAGAATATGATTGAAGGCAGAAACAGACTGATTTATGACGCCAAATTCAATCTTTCCAGAGAAATACATGGGTGCAACAACAGCAGCAGGAAGAATCTGAATCAGGTAGCGATAACCACTGGTGAAGAACTCAAGATTTCTTGAAGATATCAACAATTGCTGCAAATTGAACATAAAAGCAACTCACTAAAAAAGATACACTTTGCGTATAAATTCATCGACACAAGGATACACTTTTTAATAACTGCTCAAAAATTTCCTAACCTTGATCTTGACTTCCTAACAACTTTTCTCAAGCCACGGATATCCAGGGAAACAACCTCACTACTCCTTGAAGTAGAGGAGAGGTTTGAGTACATCCTACCCCAAACACTACTTCCGAGAGGAATATTACTGGGTGGGTACTGGGTGGGTTTGGTTTGGTTTGGTTATCATGATGTCCAGGTATTGTGAAATTAAATCGTCAAGTACATGGTAAAAAAAAATAAAAGATTTATGTTATGCCAATACTTTGATTAAATAGTAATCATACTAGGAACGAAATGAATTTTCAAATGGGACTACTTAATCTAGTCTGGTCTGAAGTCCCACAAACAAACGCAGCCCCACGCCATTGCATATAGTTTTTTCTATAGGACTTCTAAAACATCAGAAAATAAGTCACAAATTTGCCTATCTTCTTCTAATTGTGGATGCCTAAGAAACCAAGTTGCAAGTTGCAACCCCAAGCAACCACTTGTAAAAAAAACACAAAAGAACAGTAGAGTGACTAACAGCGAATTCATACAGTTAAATTCTCGAAAGCACTTCGGAACCGCTGCAAAAGGAGTTTGATTTCATTTTCCTCGCCACCGTAAAATGCGATTGACTCCGCATTTTCTCGAACACGTACAAGCCCATAACGGAAATCTGCTTCCATTTTTTCTTGCATGAAATTTAGGTTGATCAGCCCCTAAAATAGCATTCAATGATACCCTAAGTTAGCGCAGAAAATAGCAACCCATAAGGTTGGAACCTCAGTTTCCAAACTTGAAAAACGTACCTTCCCAAGAAAAATGCTGATGGCTGTTCCACCGATTGAATATACTAAAAGAACAACAAAAAGAGGAGGATATATGCCAAACAGTATGTTGCTAAAAGATATCAAGTCTACCAAGGCATTGAAGAGTGTTAAAGAGAATGAAAGTGATGTTCCAGTGAAAGAACTTAGATCATCAACAATTCGTTGATCTGGATTATCAATGATTGATTGGGACTGTATTTGATAAAACGTCTGATTCTTGAGATAACGCTCCATGTAATATTGTGTCATCCAAGATCTCCACCTCAAAGCCAGAGTTTCTCTTGCATAATCTCTAAACACAAAAATCTGCAAAACCCACAGCATGAGTAGGAACAAAAAAGCTAAAAACTATTGTACAACCAGTAGTCATAGTAAGATAATTTCTTGAAGAAGAAATGCAGCCATTCCACCAAGATTTTCACCCAGTTTACATCACATACAAAGTGCTAAAAAAAACACAGTATTGGTAGCAACAACAACAGTGGAAAAGAATTCAAGAAGACAAGTGAGCAATACCTAAAAGAATGCAGCAATGTGCTCACCGGAATTCCTCCAGCAAAAGCAGCAAGGTAGTACGTTAGTTGCGTGGTAAATTGTTCTTGATCTTTGTCTGACATAATTTACGGAGATAGTGGATTAAATACTCAAACACATTGCCTCATCAACAAAAAAAAAAGGCGTAGTCGATTATGTGTGTGTGTGTAAAATCCTTACTAGCAAGGGCATTATAGAAGTCGCGACCGAGAAAATTGAAACCAACACTGATGCCAGTGGTTCCTAAAGTTAGGGCAAACACAGCCGCTAATTGTATTCTAGCTTGAACTTTATCATCGGAATACCAATAAGGAGCAGCAACTTTATAGAATCTCCTGAAAAGCGTGGGCAGATCAGGTCCCTTTCTCGGCACATTCTAACAAAAAACGATCACAAACGACTGTCAGATTCAAAACCACTAAACGAAGAACTGTAAACACAATTCATAGATTCACAAAAGCGTATTAAACCGGTACCTCCTCTGTTTTGGTCGATTGCGGTGGTGGCGGTGGCGGTGGCGGTGGCGGTGGTGGTGGAGTAACCGATGAATCGGCCGGAGACGTTGTCGGAGACGACGAATGAGGTACGGATGTGTTCCTCCTCCGTTTCATATCGTGAAACTTGGATGATAGAATACAGGAAATGGAGTTACGCGATTCGAAGGGAATACAACACCTGCGAATGGTGAAAGTGTTGAAACGAATGCGATTATTGTTGCATACGATTGGTTGCGTTGGATTGAAGCCATTGGAGAGTGCATTCAATTCTCTCATTGTGCACAAGATTTGGGGGGTTTTTTTGAGAGGGCTTGTGGGTTTCTTGAAATCAAATTATCCTCAAACGTCAACCAGTTCAAACTTATGGTTAGTTTTAATGCCACATCATCTTTATAAATAGTCTCATAATATTTTATTGGATTTAATAAACTAAATTACGTCATTTTTATTTAGGTTTTCTGATTAATTGGCAATAATGTTTCAACAAAGTATTGGACCGAGTTAAAATCAAACATAATTTCTCAATTGACAATTAATGTGATACATTGTAAAAAAAAACTATTTTCATAAGTGGTTATTTGCATATATTCGTAATCCTTTGTTGTTATGATGAGTTTGAGATATACCCGTAGTAATTTTGTTATTTAGAACTTAAGCGACATGTCCTAAAACCATCACTATTATTGAAAATACTATAAATATGCAAATTAGTTGATTAATATGCAACGCAAACCGTATTACGAATCCCAATAGCAAGCAATCAAATTAACTTTTTTTTCCCATAAAAATATGATTAATATCAATTCTATAATTTGTCAAAAATACATCATATCATCTTAAATTATTATAGTATCTCTTTCACATAAAAAATAGGATTAGTATCAACTTTATAAGTTGTCACAAATATATAATCTCTTTTTATCGATATATATATACTCACATTTCTTTTTAAATTTAACATCTTCTTACCGATGTTTACATTAAATAATGATATAACCATGAAATATTTATAGAATGTTTTAGCTTTTTATTTTTCTTATTCTTATACACAACTTTTTCCAATTGGTCATTTTCTAGAATCTCGCCTCATTACATATACTTGTTTTTTTAATATATATTGAAAGATTTTGAGATATATATATATATATTGATTATCACCTCATTACCTACGTTTGTTCCTTTAATATATATTGAAATTTTTGATATATATATATACACATGTATATATATTGATTTTTTATAATTTAACTTTTCATTTTTCTATAATAAAAAAAATTATTTGTAAAAACAGGGTCTTCAAAAATAAGACAGCCTTATGAGTTTTTTATATCATCCTCCTTCTAATCTATAATTTTCTAAAATCTTATGTAATCACCTACAATTGTTTCTTATCTATATATATATAGAGAGAGAAGAATGAAATTTGATATATATATATATATATATATATTGATTTGATTTTTGATAATTTATTTTTTCATTTTTGTCATGTAAATAACAATATATATGTATTGATGTAAATAAATATTATATGTAGTTTTATATATTTAAGGATTCTAATTTCATTTATAAACTAAAGGAATGAAATTAAAAAAGCAAGAAAATGAAAGGTTTAGCAATTAATGATGTTTACTTTATGTTAAAAATAAATCAAAAAATGAGAAAAAAAATAAATAGGCTTGAAAGGTTCTCATTCAACAATCTCTTGGTTGTTCTTTTAATAGATATATAAATAGATAGATAGATAGATATTAAAATTAAATAGATTCACCGAAAATGCAAAAAGAAAAAAAAACGCAACAGGAAATAAAAAAATATGTCCAAACATTCGATATAAATATTTATTATGTTATTTAAAACGAATACTATTTAAAACAGATGACTCTATCTTTCTAAATTGATTAATAACATAATTTATTAGAAATGTATGAGTATGACTATATTATTCTTCATCAATTTGGTAATGACAATTAAGAAAAAAAGCAAACTGCAGATTTGGTCCGTTTAGTTTGTCAAATATAACGTTTTTTCTCCCTAAGGTTTCTAAATTATATTATGGCCTTCGTGGTTTACAAAAAAAATCCAAATTTGGTCACTCTCTGTGATGACTACTAAAAAAAAAGCTCGTTAAACGAGAAGCATTTTCATCATTTTATCGATTTCTAATCTTTTACTCGATCCAAAACCACAAATACCAAAATATAAAATTAACTTTGATTCAGTACACGACAAAGAAAAACCAATAAAAGGACGAAACTACACGAAACTTTTTTAATCGACCATTAAAGAGAGTGACTAAATCCAGTCATTTTTGTAAACCACAACGACCATCTTGTAATTTCAAAAATGTAGGGAGAATTGTTATTGCCAACAACCCACATGGACCAAATTTTTCGTTCACTATCACATAACAATCAAGGGTAGAATTTAAAAACACACAAACTATAATAAAAACATTTATCGAACGAAGAGAATAAACAGTTATGGCGACCCTTTTTCTTACCTTGGTGTTAAAGGGTTATCAAACGAAAACAGGTCTTTTGTAGCGATAACGCTGAGCTAAAAATATCTTAAAGAATGCAAGGGTTACGAAATACACATAGAACAAACAAATGGCATTACATTCTAAGAACGAGGTCGAAGATCAAAACGAGACTATGCATCCTTCCCTTCTTCACCTTGCGAAGTTGCACCCGCCATCACCTCTCCAGGAGGCGGGTGGTCAAACTTGCATGTCGCGCCATACTTGCAAGCCCCTGTCTTCATGTAGTATGGGCAATTTATAGCTCCCTGTCCACATAATAAAAAAAAAACTCAAAAACATGATTTTAACCACAAATTGTTGGAAAAACCGGAGAAAAAACGCGGCTAACAACATTTCATGTCATCATAGCTCCTGGGTGTTGTTGGAAACATCATCTCTACTCCTTGGGGTAAAACCGTAAAAGTAAGGTCTGCATAAATCATATCCCAACAAGCCCTACTTTGTGCAAGATTTAGGGGATTTTTAGTTGGTTTTTCAACAAATCTTGTATGGATAAAGCTGGTCTGTATAGATTAACCTATCTATATAGATTTGGAAGGGTTCGTTTTTGGAGGGTTTTTTGTAGGTGGAAATAGTGTGCGGACAGGTTCTACTAAAAACTTGGCTTTCTACATAAAGCTCCTCCTGAAAGCTTACTGAATAAGCCAATTTCTATATCATTAAGCCACTACCAAACAATCATCTATGCCTTACCGAATAAGCTGTGAGTTCCGTTAAGCTCATTAAGCTGCTAAGAAACAGACCCTCACTCGATTTTCGGCTTATGATCAAGGAAGTGGTTGTAAAGCCACTCGGGCCATCCTCAAAAGTCTACCATTCCCTCAAAATATATGCAATGTAAGGTATGACAAGGGTAAAGATGGAACTTTAGTCCGTATATACTTTTAACAATGTCTTAGCTTTGTGCAAAATTGGACGAGTGGGAGTACAATCAGCACTGAAAGTCTGTAATCACTTCAAAGTCTACCTCATCAGTCCAGTAATGGTCAAATTATTTTTGTGTTGATACTAAGAATATAGTTGTATTCTATTAATTTTATTATGTCACTTTCTCTCTTCGGTATATGCATGATGTACCACAAGGGCAAAAATGGAAATTTGTTGTCCTTGTACACTCCTGACAATTTCTTAGATGAAAAGGGGTTATTTTCTTCTAAAGCAGAATTATAGAGATCAGCTGCTTAACTCTAAAAACAGAGACAAATTATACCTCTCTCCTTGGAAGACCAGCAAGAGTAAGCTTGACATTGTGAAGTAGGACTTCTGCTGACAGTGCATGTGCGGTCCTGTCAACAGGGTGATGAAATCTGCATCTCTCCCCAAACATGCACTCCCCGGTTTTCATATAATGCTATGTCAAGAAAACAAATTTTAGAAACGAATAGGTAAAAAAACAAAACAGATAGGAGATGAATAGCTCAGTTTATGTTGCATGGTCTGAAAACAAACGGAGACTTCCATTTGACATTTTGATCAGAAACTGAAGGTTTACAACCAAAACTTTTCATCCAAATATAAGTTAAGTGCTTGGAATTGAATCCACAAGGTGAATTCTGCATTATAAAAACTGTCATTTAAGAAATTTTAAGTTGTGAAAGATTGAATATTCATGTCCAATTATTTGAATCAGAAAAGCAGAAACAGTCCTACTAGGAAAGGTAATTATAACTGTAAGGTACTTGACTAAGAAGAAATATATATACTGCAGATTACTAATGGTGACCATCATTCCCATCCATTGATCATAAAAACTAGTTCTATGAGAAACATTAAATAGAAGAAATCTAGATGATTGAATATTGTACGTAAAATTATTCGAGTACAAAAAAGTAGAAGCCATCCTACTGCTAGTAGAAAATCCTAAATCAACTCATTGTAATTGTGAAACTACTGAAATTAAAAAAAAAATCCTGCAACTAGTAGTAAGAGACTCCAAATTAGTGAGCATTTTGGGGAAAGAAGGCAAAGGGAAATGGGTATTTGAACACATGACCTCCAACGTAATAAGAGAAACAAAATCCTGCAACTAGTGGTAAGTAATTGTGACCATCATTTTCAGAAAGAAGGCAAAGGGAAAGGGGTATTTGGACCCCAAGGTAGACATAGGGGATGTGACCAACTACCACCAAGCTAAATTCGTGTTGGCAATACCGACTATCATTCTTCTTGAGGTAGAATCCCTACAATCCTATTCAACACAAGCATAATATGGATGTAAATCTATAGTATGGTTGGCAGTATCCAAACCTTTGACCTCCCAAGAGGGCAGGGTTCAAATACTCACCTAAGGTGAGGAGGTTGTTTAAGTTTATTTGTTGATTTGCCATATATAAATATTATATACTTCAAATAATATGGATGCAAATCCACTATAATTAAACTGAGATAAGGGCTAATCATGAGACAAACTTGCTGGTCTGGTCTGCATCACATCGCTAAAGTTGAATCCTGATATCTAACATGGGAGCCTGCACAAGTATTTTCAGGGGATACTGAAAGCATATGTAATCTGGTTTGATGAAGCAAAGATGAACTGGAAGGTGTAATGATCGAAATGATCCGTAGTAGTATGGCACCTTACTTTAAGAAAATAGTTTCATGGGCCCCTCCTAAGGTTCCCATCTGACATAAACTATATTTCTCTAATGATTGATTCTCCAATACCTCTTGTGGTCAATTGTCGACTTTGACAGCATCCTCTTTTCCCATAAGCATGTATTGGGCAGTTATTTTAATTTACAGTTTTGTTAAATGATTTGATGCCATGCGAACCCCCCCCCAATTTGTGCAAATAACAGCACATAAACATATATTCATTTGAAATAGAGCAAGAAACCATATAAATACGCACATCACATTCCATCTGACCAGGTCGCTGAGGGTAGATAGCTGGGGCCATGCCAAGCTGCAAAAAATAAAATACAATCTATCAATCAATCAGCTAGCAAGAAAAACAAAAGAAAAAGGAGACAAGGTAAAGAATAAAAAAAGAACCACCTCAACATCTCCCTTCCACTCATCACATGAAACAAGGCTAAACGTATCAAGCAGCTATAGGTTATGTGCTTGGCTAAATTTAAGGGGTATAGCTTTGTGTATCAAGATTATTTGGCGTGGCTACCTTTCTTCGCCACACAAATATCATATTGCTTTTGAGCATTAGATTGTTTGACTTATTTGGGCATAGAATAAACAGGGAGCAAGAACAATGATCTCAAGAAGGATCCAAGAAAGGTGGATTCCAGATAAAACTGGAACACAGATGAATGTAAATAAATATAAACCTAGGTGAGGATTTCTGATCCAAAATAAGATATAGGAAAGCGTACTACCAAGTACCAACTGCTTCACCCAATGTAGCTCAAGCTTTTGTTCATAGAGCGGCAGTATTATTTATAACCAGGCTCAATCACAATGACCCACTTCTAAATAGCATCTTTATTTTTATTCAACTGCTTAGTTTTATTCATGATTTTGTAAAATGATTTTTGATAATCGAAATGCATTCTTATCTTGGCATGAAATGGAGAATGATATGAAGGGAAAAAAACGGAGTACAAAAGTAAGACGGGACAGTTAACAAACTTAAAAGAATGTGCACACCAAGGTTCTATCCAAAAAATGCTTAAAATAATCTCTACTTTACCGTTGTTTGAGCAATCCGTGGGTCAACAGTTTTCAGGACAGAGGGAGCTGGACTGACAATACCAATGTTCATATGACCGGCAGGAGTGGCTACAATGGCACCAGGAGGATTGAATGCTGCATGGAGCAGTAGAAACCAATCAAGAAGCAGTGTAGGGAATATGTTCAAGAAAAGAATCAGTGTACTGATCAACAAGAGCGAAAGCATGATAATTCAAGACCCAGATAGATACACTTACCATATCTCTCTGGATGATTATAGCGACAAGTGGCACCATACTTGCAACTGAATCATGAAAAGTAGGACACTTGAATCATTAAAATGGATCATTAAATTCATAGGTGATCAGTTTATCATTATTGTTTCTCATTTTGTGAAAACGTTGTGAAGAAACATAAATAAACAAGTAAATGTACTAACCTGCCAGTTTTCAGGTAGAATGGACAATCCACTTCTCCCTGTTTTAGCAATCAAAATAAAATGGCAACAAAGACAAGTCCAATGTAAGCAATAAGCATGAGCAGATTAATATAATAAATTAGAGGATCCAGACAACATTCATCACTCCCTCCCCCCCCCCCCCAAAAAAAAAATCCTTGCCAGAAACAAATAAGGCATGATGAAAGCATAAACTTGTTGGTGCCGAAAAAGTATAAACTTGTAAGCAACCATTTTACATTAAATAAATTTGTGACAGAAGATGAGTGGGATGTGAAATGGAACTTAAAAAGAAACAAGCTTCCAAATGGAAACATGCACTCAGGTCATGACATTGGCTGCCAAAAATTACATATTACATCAAGACAAATGAGAGAACAGTCCACAAGCTAACTTAAAATTTGAATCATCAAATGTATGCAAGTGTATTACCGGTCTAATAGGGAGGCCTTTTGAGTTATGCAACATCGCGGGGGTAAAGTTTACATGTGTCCCACCTGTGATTGCTTCCATCTGCCCGCCATTACCATTTTCTACCCCAGCCGTTATCAAGATGTCCTTCGGATGATGGAATTTGCAGGTTGAACCAAATTTACATTGGCCAGTTTTCATATAGAACTGCTTACATACTGACATGTTAAGACATTTTAAATGCAAGAAGAAATAGATGGCTGATACCAGTGAAATTGCAGTACTCATACCACACATGGGGGTTCAGATGGCCTCTCTGGTAAGGCAGAACCATCGGCATTTTCCAAAGCAGACTGCAGACGCATCAACAAGCCAGTCAGTATTATGAACATGGGTGCAAATCAAACTGGCATATCACAGTGCAATTAAACCTACCAAAGCAATTTTATCTTTTGGGTGGTTGAATCTGCACTTAGGGCCATACCTGCATCGTTGAGTCTTCAAGAAATACTGCATCAAATAACGATTGACTTGCACTAAGATGTCCGTTCACATTTCACAAGAAGATATTTATCCACATAACATATAGGCATATATAGAGCTGCATCCCTATTTATCCAAAAAGTATTGGCACCAAAGTGGATGCAAGAATATAATTGCAGTATAGTAATAATTTAGCAAGTAAAAACCTCATGCCGTCTAAATATACTGCAAAAAAAATTGTATATCTTCTGGGTGAACAAGAATAATAACAACCATAGGTGTGCCCCTAGGTCCTACCACCACCCCACTGCAGGATTAAGCAAAGGTTCTGAAAGTCCTTGTATGCTTTATATGTAAAGGATGGACTGACTGGGTTGTCCAAACAACATCTTATGGTGCATGTTATTTGCATATTAAATCCAACAAGGCCAGGTTGAAGTTACTACAATAATGTATATGAGCTTTATCATATCCTTGTATTGCTATTATCATTCTTCATGGAAGGTGGATGATAACAGAACTACAACGAATCAGATCAGTTGATTATATTTCAATACATGCATTTTGCAATAAATCAAATAGAAAAAATGATTCATGTCACTGATTCCATACGTTTAGCAAAGTTAAGTTACAATGAGTGTATACCCACCGAATGTGCCATTAGTAGGGATGTAAAACCACCATCAAACACTTATGTAGGATATTCTCGTATCGACTTTGGTTGCATTTTATCAAACAATATGTTGAATACTTGAATATAAGGATGAACTCTTGGTACAACATAGTAACTGAAGGAATGTAGACGCATATCAAATGGCTATGAAACAGTAAGAAGTGCATGTAAACTTCGTCCCTCATTAATTGCTTCCCTAATCAGGCATATGAGTCGACGATTTCTTAAATCATAGCCTGCTAGGTCTTTAACAGGTTCGTTATAAATATAAACAAAATGCCACTTTGGAATCTTGTCAAAACTCAAATGCTGTAAATTTTGAAAGTTAACTCCATATCCTCTGTTCCTTTTTTCTATTCTCTTTAGTTCCCCTTCCAACCCTATGCCCCAGTCATCTAATGATGTCCTACTTAAAGAACTGTACCACATTTCTATAGAGCACTGGTGAACTTGGACCAACCATGATCTGACAAAATCTAACTTGGACAGAATATAATTTGCCACTTACTTTCAGAATAAAGAATTTCAGAATAGGTGAGGACTTTTTTATAGGTCATCACCTTCTTCTGGATATTGATAACCGCTAGATGCAAAGATGACAATGCACCAACATATTTGGAAGCATATGCAGAATCGGCGTTTTAAAGTAATCATTTTGGATATTTCATGACAAAGGCTTTTGAAATTTGAAACAGAAGAATTTTTTATAATGCAAAAAGCATATGCCCTCTGACAATCCTTCTTACATGAGCCAGTTCTAGTAAAAAGCGCACTCACATTCACATACAATAGGTCCACACAACCTTGCTAATAGAACATCCCTGGGACATGCAAATACTAAATATATTTTTACATAGGCATATTTACTAATTTATTGAGATCATCACAATTCCAATCTAATACCTAATATGTCGAACACTAGTTAACAAGAGACTTAAAGCATCTAAAATTCCACCAAAATATATGTATATAGTATTATAAAAGAATAGTGACTAATGCATATATTACAAATAAACCCCTTTACCGATGTTCTAAAAATTTGTACATTATGTATCTTCTTACTTTGACCTTGTTTCACAACATTGACCACTCAATGCATTGAAGTGTGTTGGCAACTAAATCATGATAATAATGATGTCCGACACTTCAATAACACTAAGTGAGGCATTTTCAGGTTCCATGCCGTCAAGTCACTGTATCAGACACCTGGCATTCCAGTTTACTGTTTGTGCCACATACTCTGCACTATGTGAGCGGGTAAATATAAATACTCATAAATTTTAGAAGTCAGCATACCGGACAATCTGGCGCTTCAGGTCTCTCTGGAAGGGATTCACTTGTATCATTGACTGGAACCTGCCATTTAGAGCTAAAAATCATACTAATGTGCAATTAAGAAAAAGCATGATTAAATACCATAAAAAACAGACAATCAACAATACAATGCCAAATACAAGGGGCTAGTCATTCAACCAACAATGAAAGCTACATGGTGAAAAATAAAAGCTTGGTGGAATTTAACAAAAAAGAACATGGTGTAAGATAAAATTGACAGACATGTAAAATATTGCATTCAAGTAGTTATACCGGGACCAGCTATCTTGTTTTTAACCCTCCTCGAGTTCTCTCAAAAGAAAGAGTTCGTAAAAGAGAAAGTATTCAATCGAAAAAACTAGCATCATTTTTCCTTGCATGGTGAATAGATCAGCAAATTGGTTACTTGTGTGTACTTTCAAAACCTGAATTAACTTCTTTTCATTGCAATCTCTAATAAAATGGTACCTTATTTCTATATGCTTGGTTTTAGAGTGCTTGACTGGATTATTAACAATGCTTATAGCACTGTTGTTATCAATGAATATAAGAGTGTGAAGACCAGGTTACAAAAGAACTACATAGCCATGCCCCATCTTTCATTTTTTTAATTCGCTTTCTAATTGAGAAAGATAGTAAGCAGAAGTCTTCACTTTAAATACTAGGCTCCCCTCAGGCTGAACAGTGCACTAAAAACAAGATTACCCCAAGTTGTTTTTGTTTTACTCCACTCATTCAACTCTAAAATTTATCCTCTTTCTTAAATACTTTTGGACCCCCTTCCCCACTTCCATTGACAATGCACCACACTGAACGTTGTCTTCTATATAAGCCCATGGAGTTATTTGAACTTCAAATTATCAATGTGATTACCCCCTCGGTATCATTATTGTTCCTAATCCCTGTTTTTTCTGCTTCAAAGCAGACAGATAGAAAGACCAAATTTGACTCTAATATTCAGATTAAAAATGTATTACAGGAGTCCATGTTAAAGTTGTGAAGTTAAAAGTCCAAAGACAGTGATTATTTAGTTAGCCTAACCATTCCTTTGCATGTGTTTCCTTCACTACTTACACAACTTCCCTGTCTGACAAGTCCATATTAAGTGCATGAGTACTAAAAATGAATATAAGCACATGAAATTTATGTTGAGAAGAGAACAAAATACAGTAAAAAAAGGGTTATCTTTTATCCTGTTTATGATTTAGAAAATAAAGTGTCATCCTCCATTTCACTTTCACCATCCCCGTTTTCTCCAAAAGGCTGGTAATCCTTTTCTAAGACTTTGGATTTTTCTTTCCAGATATGATTATTATATCAACCATATATATGATGTAAGAACAGTCTTAGAATGTTCAGTGAACCGTTTGTGAACCATTAAGCGGGAAGTTCGTTTATTTAATAAATGAACGAACATGAACACATTTTTTGTTCGTTTAGTTAAATGAACGAACATGAACAATGATCTTGTTCGTTCATTTACGTTCATGAACGTTCGCTCATTTATGTTCGTTTATTTACGTTCGTTTACGTTTGTCTATATATATAAATATATTTATATATTATGGTGTTAATATGTAAAATCATTAATTATATTAAATTTTTAGAATTCATTTTTTGTCCCTCTTATATTTACCTGGATTTTCATTTTGTTATGTTATTTTTTAGGAACAAAATGATGGTTAACGGTGGTTGTTTTGTGTTCATTTGTGTTCGTTCGTTTAGCATCTTAACGAACATAAACGAACACGAACAAACACATTTTCTTAACGAACGAACATGAACACAAAATGAAAAAAAAAATCCGTCCGTTTACCGTTCGTGTCCGTTCGTTTGTTCAGTTAAGTTGAACGAACGAACACGAACAAGCCTCCGTTCGTGTTCGTTAGGTTTGTTTACAGCCCTAAGAATGAGCATCACCACCATAAATAAAAGAACGTTTTATCTGATGTTTTGAAACTTGACTTTCTAATTAGGACGCATCAAATGACCTCACCTTAAAATTTGCACTGATTTCACTTTATGGCATTATGATATAAAACAAAGTAAAAGAGATACAGCTTATATATTAGAAAGAACACCTACAATCCACATTCTGCAAAAATTATAAAACCTCTTTTAGGGAAGGAGATAAGTGTTTCCTACTAGGCAATTATATCAGATTCTCCTAATTCTTGGTAGCATGAAAATTCACTGATAACAAACATTAAGATACCGATGTAAATATTTACGCAGATGAGACAATTATAATCAATGACATAGCAAGCTAGTTTAGTTTCTGTATAGATGCTAAATGACATGAAGAAATGAACCAAAAAAACCACACTACAAAATAAGCCATTATTTTACGAGTAAAACCAATTATCACTAATTACAAAGCAAGATTGAGAAACAGAAAGCTGACATAAAGGTCAAAAGAAAATTAGAATGAAGCTGATATACATCATATTGAAGAACTTCTAGGTATAAAATCCTAAGTCATCAATACAAAGTCCTAACATAAATATTAAGTTTCCCAATAAAATTAGTATGCTAGAATATTATCAGATCAGTGTTGAAACAGTAACGAATATATAAGATAGTACACTGTAAACATGTTTAAGTATAAAAGCAGCATACATTACTTGACTAAGATATAAATATGTTGTAAATGAAAAATAATCTCTGTTTGTAATTATAGTAATACAGTATAACTACATAATATACTAAAAACAACAATAAAAGGTCACCTCTTTCCAATCAGGGATTCCACCCTGAGGGACCCAGATAGGATGGTCAAACCTGCAGCTATCTCCAAACTTACAAGTTCTTGTAAGCATATAATGGGCACAGTCCTTTTCTCCAGGCCTCTGCGGGTAAACAGGCAAACTGCTTGTACTCTCGAATCTAGGGCGCTTGACTAAAGGGTTGGTTGAATACCAAGCTTCACTTTGCCCAATCGTATTATGGGTAGCAAGAAGAGACTGATGATATAATGCTACGATAGATTGTACACACGTATAAAAAGGTCATTAAGTAAATATATATAGATATATATATGCTATTAATAAATTTAATATTCATATATGTAGAAACCAACATATGATATATATTATAGAAGAATCAACATGCCAAGTCACTGCAAAAATAATATGTACACTATATTGATATAATAACGGACTAAATAAATCAAAGTAGTGGGGTAAGGATAAACTGGGTTCACCATGGTATTAAGTAAATTGTATTGGAAAAACAGATTCACAATTCTGGTTTGTTGATATTAAATTTAGAGTTGAGTGTATGAAAAATGACTGTACCTTTGTTTCATTTCTAAATTAGTGGTTGAAATTCAAAAATCCACATAAAAAGCATCGGACTAATCAACCTTTTGATCCGAAGTTGACATGGAAACCAACTGACTCTACATGTGCCCATTGACCTTTGTGGTGCAAAAGCAATTAATGTGGTAGAATTAAAATTGTAACAAACCGATCTAACCTATCATTTTATCCTAAAAATTGACATAAACCAACAATGGCTTAAATGTTCAAAATTTTAGTCAAAAACATGAAAATTTTAAAAATAAAATTATGTGCTTGGACTTTAAAACTAATGATTTACTCAAATTTTTTACTGGTACAAATGTTTATCAGTTGCATATGTTTATGTAGAAATTAATTTTAAAAAAATAAAAGGAAATAACTTGCTCAAAAACTGAATATGTACAGTTGTTAAATAAAAACATCACTGCAATGTTTTTTTGTAGTTGTAGAAATTCAAGATTTATTATAAGTACAAATAAATTTTTATCTTTAACATGAGCAATCTTTTATATAAAAACAACTTTACGCATATAAATATCACACACACACACACATATATACACGTTTCATTTAAACAATTTTGAATTTTTTTTATGGTATATGTAAGTACACATATATACACAAACCCAAACATATATATGTGTGTCTTTACTATATTTTGATTTTACAAATTAAATGCATATTTTAACATTTTTAGAAACAATTTCCAAATTTATTTCAACGATCACAATAACAGGGATACATATGTGTGTGTATCTGGGAGGTCTTCTAAAAAACAGTCTCTTTGTCTCTCGGGACAGAGGTAAGGTCTGCGTACATCATACCCCCCCCCAACCAAAGACTCTACCTCCGGTATCACAAATTTGATCCTAACCAACAGGTCCAGAAAGGTATATATAATTATTTTTTTGAAGTTCACTTACTAAAATAGATGAGACTTCTTCAATTTCCGCTATGTATTGCAAGAATACACCAATGTGATGCATGAATGCTAAGATTTAAAAATTCAAAAAGATTTGAGGATTCAGGAGTGCATTTATACAAGTATATATGTGTGAGTTTATACAAATCTTAGACCATACCAATAAAAAGAAAAAAGCTAATTTATAAATCATACATTAAATATGCATGATAAATACATATAATGCTTTATATTTTACTTGATATGTTTTGCAAATTCTAAATTTTCTACTATTCTTTTGATGAGAGAAGAAGCAAAATCGTCCCTTGCATATCCCGATCAATTGGTGGTAAATACATGTGGGGATGCCATTATCTTCGCCACGGGGTAGAAGCACCCCTGCATCCTAGTTTTAGACCCCAAAATATGTGCGGATGCTATCAACAGGTTACCTTTTCTTGCAGTAAAGTTTGACCCAACAGATTTGATTTTGAAAATTCAATGTCATTTGTGGATTTTGAAAGTTGTGTGACTAAATAGAAATGGAACAAAAGTATGATGGCTTTTCATGCAATTAACCTCTTAAAATACATGCTGCTATTTTACATTCATGAATGAAACTTCCTCCCAAACCCCTACAAAAGACAAGGAGCATTAGTGCACCAAGGTCGACCTTCTATAATTCACTGATGCAATTGATATTGAACAAAAATACCTAGATGGATGTCCAATCATATCAGTCCTCGGCTTATCTCTTATATGAACTTTACTTCAAACACGAACATAAATGAATATTATTAGATCTATTAGTTTATAATTTGTAGCAATATTTACAAATCATTTATGTTGAATAGATGCACCTGCACTTATAGATATATCAATAATAACCGACATCAACTGAGGTAGATTAAAAATGGCATGCACTTAAGGCATTTTCAATGGCTAACACCAAATCATAGATTTGGTGTAAGATTTGGTGCAAACAGTAAATCTTCTTCAATGGGTAACACTATCTTTTACACCAAATCTTCGGTATACTCCTTTTTATCTTTTATTTGTTAAATTTTCAATAATACCCTTATATTTATTAGCTTTACAATTTATACCAGTATTTTTTTATTTTAAGTTTTAACAGTAAGTTAATAAATTTTATTATTGATAATGAAATAACGTATTTTAATATATAAAACAAACATTTCATTGAATAATAAAAGTTACATAAAAATGTAAATAGTGTTACATATAATATAAATATAACTTTTAATTTATAATATAATTTACAATATTAATATAAATATAATTTATAATATATATGACAAATAAAAACTATTAAAACTTAAACACTTTTAAAATAAGAATACATAAATCTCAAAATTGAGAGACCAAAGTTGTAATTATGAAAAGTGGTGCAAAAGTAATGTAACAAATAGTGTAGAAAGTAGTGTGCCCATTGGAGATGAAATAGTATAACAAAAACAGTGTTTATGTAAGATGTGGTAACCCCATTAGAGAGGTTCTTATATACTAGTATAAGATCTGGAAGATTATGCACCACTAATTAGAACTTGTGGTGCCTAGAAGAGATGACAGCAAACTATGTGTGTTAATTATTAAAAGGGTAAAGTTATATAACGAAGTTTGACCATTTAAATTGAGCTACAAAATACAGAGCTTCACACCGGTGAAAGTAAGGATTAAGGATCACAGGCTAACATGTTAAAGTAATATAGGTATGCCGAGAGAGGCGAGAGTAACAGTTGAACCTATATATTTGCAGATAATGAACACCTATGTGTTTAGGAGGGTTAGTGATGTTGCCATGGCCATCCTAGGTTCCACAAACCTCGACATCAGTGGAAAACATCTAGGTCCCTTTCATGACTTATTTTCTTTTCAAAAGGTGAGCTGTTGCTTTTGAAAGCCCTTGAGTTACAAAGTAGATATCAAAGCACGTCATCGTGTATACTACCAATTGTCCAGATTTATATGATACATGTTCTTTCAGTTTACCATTCCAAAGCTCATCTAGTTTGAGAGGAGTGAAAGCTATCCAACACTGAGATTATTTCCATTCATATAGGTTGAATATTGGGTATCAGAAAACAGGGGCAAGTGGCTATGGCTGGGACTCTCTAAACCCAGTCCAAACTTGGAGCATCTATTATCCACCTGTACGCAAGCATAGGCATACATATAAATCATTTTATAAAATTTATAGCTCTGCACGCGCGCCCCCGGGGGGGTTATAAATACTGTGTTTTAGAAGTTAGAAGTTGTAATATAAATTAAATAACCTTATGATATAAATAGAGTCACGATGGGGACATGTAAGAGATGACAAGATGGAGGTGGGCCAAACATGGGGTGGAAGGGAAGCTAGGCAAGGAGAAATCCAGGACGCCGGATGGATATGAAATGACTCCCTTCTCATATCTGCCTGGTTGTCATCCTTTAATTGAAACAGCGGTAATGGGCATATGACCATAAATCATATGTTATTTAACGCTATTATATTACTCTAAATGACACAACTTTATTCTTATCGTTAAACATTAAAAGGGTTATTTGTCGGAACTAATGTATCTCATCCTTGCCATGAAAGGGTGACGAGGTAATCTGACCTGCAGTGCTTCAAAAATGAGGGTTTGTGAAATGTTCAAATTGCAATGAGAAGCTTTTAAAACAGAGTTGTGACCCAAATTTTAACAATAAGTCAGCTTCTAACAGAAGTTGCAACTATAACAATAAGACTTTCATCCAGGTTACGCTAACAATAACAAACCATCATAAACTAAAATATAGTGAATCACACTTATAAGAAGTTGGAACATTGTTGCACTAGATTCGGAGATATTTTATATAGGGATAACAGGTTGGCATGAGACATAACGTTTGAGTTACGCGATTTCAACATATGGACTACTTTTATTGAGCGTGTATACGGATGATTACCGGAAGCAATGAATATCAACGATTAGAAAGATTCTTACCTTCGGATGATGAACGCTTATAACCGGCATACAAAGGATCGACGGAAGTTGCGGAAACGCCAACATCAACACCAGGCGGTCCAGGCCACAATGTCGACAAAGTAGACCCTCCTGCACCGGCCATTCTAGCGGCCGATGTGTAGCTAGTGCCAATAGCGTCCTTGTTGTTGTAAAGCATCGAAGGACCTTTGTCGCTGATAGATGAATAGCTGTACAAAGTGGACGCCGATGAGAAAGGATCCGAACCGAAATACCTAGACGAACTCAGGTACGTTGGATCCGCAGGCACGTACTGATCGGCTATGGATCTGGATGTGTAGATGCTGGCTGAATTGGATCCTCCCCCGTACCCGTAAGAGCTGGAGCCGTAAAGCTGATTCGCCATTGATGGAACGAACCCTAGGATGCGAAATAAATACTCGAAACACCTTGGTCCTTTGATGTTAAAAAATTACAAACTTGGTCCCCGATGTTTGTCGTTTTCAACAAAATTGTTCATGATCTTTATTTTATTACAAATTTGTTATTCGTATTTGTAAAATTCAACGGTTTTCGTCCCTTGGTGTAACTTTGCCAGGATTATGTTAAGTCCATTAAAATGAGGGACATTCTGGTCATTTTACATTTTCCTCTTTCTTAAATAAAGATTTATATAAACATTTCCTTTTTGTTGGAATACGGAGCCATACACTAAGCAGAAAAAAATAAACGTATTCCTCCTTCCTATAATCCATATGAAACGGAGGTAGGATGGATGTTTCAAAATTTTACCAGTACGAGCAACAACCTTTTGATGTTGTATCTGGATCTTAGCAACAAACATAGCTTATTGCCTCCATGGTATCCACGCAAATGTTGTGAATTCATTTGACGTCCAACGCCAATAGAGGATAACATATTCCGTCCCGAATGCTATATACGGTCCCCAACTCCTTGAAGGAAGGAAGAGCAATTTGTGGGATATAGATAGAGAGGAAAAGCAAGTCTACAATCCTTCAAATGGGCATTCGTCTAATGCAATCCTCTAACCCATCGTCTCACAATAGCATATATACAATGATAAAACATATCATATAGGTACGCAGGGATATTGGTTCAAGCCTTTAGAAGATATCTTGTCTTCTAATATCTTTATTGTCCCTTGCACTGATATAAAGTAATTATATGATAAGTAACTACTTGTCATGTCTATTCCACATTTGTCAAACAAGTTAGATATATAGTTTGAATTTATCTCAATAAATTGGATTTATATAACTAAATACTTCATTTAATTATTTATTTTCCTTATTCATGTATACATTTAATGCGTGTGGTCCATTGAGACTTTACCACGTTGGCAATAATTATAAATCCTATTAATAATTATAAAGAATAGCGGCATTTACCAATATATCATCTTTGCCCAAATGACAAAGTTTGGTGATTCAGATAATCAGCAAACCATGTGATTATCATCAGTATACACATTTATGTCACTTTGTTCAAATATCCAGATCGATGGATGTGTCATCATCGTTATATCCGATCTTTAGTTTCCTGATTCCAAAATATGTTGACAATACATGTATCGTTATCCTATGCTGATTGTCTAAACATGCATGTATTTTCTCAAGACTATTTAATCAAGGGGACATGGGTATCACTCTTATTTTTCCACTATTATGTCACCCATTTACGGAATGATTCTAATCATTTATCAAAGTACACTACTCACACAAAGCAAACTCCATGGTCTAAAGTCAGATAATTGATTGTACATGACCACATGAGAAACGTTTATGACACTCATATGACATTAAAACCCCGGGTAGGTAGTCTGAAGTTGAACTTCGACCCTCGACTGTAGATCCATGTTAATTGTTTTTCCCGAGATAAAGATGGTCTCGAAGCACAATCTGGTTTGCGAGTTCCATAATCACTTAAGTGGTTTTATTTTCCTTGATAAAATAAGAACCTAGAGGTTTATTCTATGGTAGACGGCACGCTCAGGAGGCTCCTTAAGGTGAAAAGTTATTGTAGCGAGTTGTAATCATTAGCAAAGTCGATAAGTTAATGAGACCCTTAACTAAACAAAAAGTTTGGTCCAAACCCTTAGGTGGTGTTTGGTATGCAAAATGTTTTTGGATGGAATATAATTTGTCAAAAAAATTTGACTTTGAATGAATTATAATGGAATGTTGTCAGATTTTACCACCTGTTTGGTTGACATAATTGGAACTAACTAGCAAGTTGTCTGCCCCTTAGGGCGAACCGGTGCCTGTGGATAAGGCGGTTGAAGCGGAAGCTTAACCGAAAGCATATTCTCTGTTCTCTTTCTTTATTCTCAATCTCAGTGCCAAACACACAATTTCCGGTCCTATTCTTATTGACTTTCTCCTCGCTCGAAGGTCACTTCACTTTTTGTAGCAAATAGCTAAATAGCTGACCTTTTCTCACAAATAGTAAATTTAGGATTAATGGAATCCGTAAAGGAATTGAAATATGTCTGTTTGGTTCAAAAATGTAGCTTTGGAATTGGAATGAAATGTTGATAAATGATCAAAATACCCTTTTTGATAATTTTAATTTTTCTAAACAAAACATGCTTTAATAAAATAACCATTAAAAATACTTTATTTGTAATGGTGGTTCAAATTGGTGGTGGTCAGTGGTGGTTTAGAACGGTGGTTCAGAATGGTGGTGGCCGACAGTGGTTCAGTCCGACGGTGGTCGGTGATGGTTCAGAATGGCGGTGGTCGGCGACGGTTCAGAACGACGGTGGTCGGCGACGGTCGGTGGTGGTTCAGATCGACAGTGGTTTCGATCGACGGTGGTTCAGAACGTCGGTGGTCGGTGGTGGTTCAGAACGGCGGTGGTCGGCAATGGTTCAGATCGATGGTGGTCGCCGGTGGTTCAGAACGGCGGTGGTCGGCAGTGGTTCAGATCGATGGTGGTCGCCGGTGGTTCAGATCGACGATGGTTAAGAATGGCGGTGGTCGGTGGTTCAGGTCGATGGTGGTCGACAGTGGTTCAGATCGGCGATGGTTTAGAACCGCGGTGGTCGGCGATGGTCGGTAGTGGTTCAAATCGGCAGTGGTCGACGATGGTTCAGATCGACGGTGGTCGGCGGTGGTTTAGATTGGCGGTGGTTCAGAACGACGGTGGTCGGCAGTGGTTCAGATTGGCGGTGGATAAGAACGACAGTGGTCGGTGTTGGTCGACGGTGGTAGCTGGTGGTTCAAATTAGCGTTATCAATGGTTGACGGTGGTTCAAATTGGCGGTTATCGATGGTCGGTTGTGGTTCAGATCGCCGATGGTTCAAAATGGTGGTGATCGGCGGTGGTTCAGATCGGGGATGGTTCAGAATGGCGGTGGTCGGCGGTGGTTTAGATCGACGGTGGTTGGTGGTGGTTCAGATCGGCGGTGGTTCAAAACCGCGGTGGTCGAAGGTGGTTAATGGTGGTTGACAGTGGTTCAAATCGGTGATGGTTCTGAACGGCCGTGGTCAATGGTGGTCGGCGGTGGTTCAGAACGACGATGATTTAAAGAATGAACTGACGAAGGCATGGTTTAATCACATATACAATTAGGTTATAGTGAATTGAGGACATATGTGGTATTATGAAAAAAAAATTCCATTCCATCAAAATAACTCATAGTTGCTAAGGAATATTAAATTATCTCATTTGTGGAATTTGATGGTACCAAACAAAATAATGAAATTTGGTCGATAAATTCAACATTTCAATCCCATAAAATTCCATCGGATTTTACGGACCAAAAACTTCTTAAATAACTTGAAAGTTGGTTCCAATCATATGAATTGGTTCATTTTGATCCAATTTCCACTTTTTTAAAATATGTGGGAGATGCTCTCAACGAAATATTGAGCGGTTAATTCATGGAGTTTCATGTGAAAGTCAAAATTAATTGAAAGTCAAAATCAATTCATGGAGTTTCATGTCCCAAAACTGCTTGTTCCAGGTGGCATCGGAACGATATTCAGGTTTACACAGTTCTGATCTTCATCGAGAGTAGGAGTTTATGGAACCCTAAATCTAATGAGGCATCTGATTTAGGTAAATCATCAAAAGCTTAACTTCTTTCTATTTCTCGTTGGTTTTATCGATTTCGATGGGTCACAATGACTCGTTAGCGACCAAAGTAATGTGAGAGGATTGTGATCGGAGAGATGGAGTTCAAAGTGCGTGATTACAAAGCTGAAGAAGCAGTTCATTCGCTCACTCGAGTTCCGGTTTCTTCACATCCTCTATGTTCGTCTCCATCTTCATCATCGTCAGATAAGCAGGTTGGAGCACTGTCCTTTTTATTTAACTTCTTGTTGGATTATTTCACTCTTGATGTTAATTTGAACGTGTTTTCAATAAATTAACGGTTAGAATATGTAGTTCTTAGGAGAAATTTAAATTTTCTGATCACGTACATAATCAATGGTTAAAAATCAAACAGAAAATATTTAAATTTCGACGGTAATGGGTTTATATTTTCATTTATGCTTCTGTTTCTTCAACTTTAGTATTGATCAATATAGATATGGTATTATGCTATAGATGATAATTTAATATTCTTGAGTATCATGTTAATGTTCTATGTACTAAATATTAATTCCAATGATAGGATCATGGGAACATTGAATTCTTTGATCCATTAAGGGGGCTATCAATTGAAATTTTGGAGCCTGCCGATGATATGACTGTTGCAGAAAAGCATTCCGCTAGTCAACCAACCTCTCATCTATCTGCGAAGGAGTGGGCATCTTTCAATAAGTTATTGATGCAGAGATTTCCTGTGCCAAAAATGATTTCAGTTTCAACGGTACGTCTTTTAATGATCATGTATACACAATATACACAGTGGTTGATGATATGTGGGTACAAGGATGCTAGTTAGCGGTGTTAAAATTGATGGAGATCTGTCCACTACCTACTTGTGTTTCAGTGTTCAACTCGGAGGTTGTGTTCTTGAACTAAGTTAAGAGAAACTGTAGGATGGTGGTGTCTTTAGGGGATTATTTGTTGGAAAAATCAGTTGACCCATGGTTTGAATCTCGCCTAAGGAAGAACTTAGATCAAACCCTAACCCTATTCTGAAGTAGGAGTTAGGACAGGTTACCAAGGTTAAAGAACGACATAAGAAAACTGAAACAGTTTTGGTAGTAGCTTTTGCAACGATATATTTTTGAAATTTACATCACTTTATAAAGTTCACCATAGGAGTTATGTGGTACTCTTACTACTACGAACATTACTTTTTTTCCTTCTTCTCAATTCTTAACCATGATATTCCTTTTTCACTACAGTTGTCAAGCAAAACTATAAGAGGCAGCAAGGGTATGGTGTATACACTCTTATTTCTCTTCTACTGCTCATTCCTCTGGGCGCCCTGGGGTAGGGGAAGACGACCCCTAAATTTTAGTTGACTAACTTGGAGTTTTATTTTCTAATTTCCTAATCAGCGGTTGGAAAACCAGTAAACATGCAATCTGATGAACTGAATGATTCTCAAAAGTTGACTGAAGAAGGATTCAAGATTGTAAGCCAACAGGAGTATATCACACGGTTGCATGAACTCAAAGATGAGATCATGCGTTCTTGGCATTCTGATGATCGTGTAACATCTCTAAAGCTGTCAATTAAGGTAGTTCCTGAATATTACTCTTTCATCGACATACATTGTTCTTGGAAACTCATTGATGTGCTTCCAGATCTCCAAATAAACATTAAAAGAAAGAGTTTAGCCACTAAAATCTCCAAAAATGTCTAGCACTTATTTTTCCTTGTTATGTTTTTACTTTTAACTAGATACAGTATTATCCTGTGGCTAAATACTCTTTTCACCGGAAGATTAATTCGAATATCGTTTTGTAATTTAGGAATCAAAATTTTGTTGCCCTGCAGGTTGCTAGGCTTCTGATGGATACATCTGTGGCACAATTTTATCCATCATTATTTGTTCTAGCTACTGATATAATGGACATGCTAGGTGATATGGTATGGGAGCGGATCAAGCAGAAAACTGAGTTTGCTGATGATGGAACCATGATATGCTCTTTACCAGGTTTCTATTTCCTATGCAGTTTCTTAAAATATTACTAGTTTTTGTTCTTTCCATGTGAAATATATGTGCTGTAACCTTGTTCTAGATGCACTTTGGTACACCAAATAGAATTATGATTTGATTACATTTGTGATGCTAAAAGAGTTGCAAGGACAATATGTTATCCAATTTACGATGCTGATGCAAGTTCATAAACATGAAATATTACTTATAATCTATCACATAATTATCGAACATACGCTGGCTGATGTGGACAAGGTTTGGAATGAAAGATTGGCTGTACATTGCATTTTATTTTGTGTAGACTCTTTATGTCATCTATAATATTTGAAGCACATACATCGTTGAATGTAGTTAACAACTTTTAAACTTCATCACCTCTGAGTGGTAGCCTTACAAAGATTGTTTGCCATGGCTGAAGTTATAGTTTTTCCCCACTCTATCCTGAAAAATATATATGACCTGTTGCAGATGACTTTGATTCAAATAATATATGCCTTGAAGCCAAAGAGACATGCAGTAACTGGTTCAGAAAAATTTCTTCCATCCACGAGCTTCTTCCGCGCATGTGAATCCCTTATCTTTATCTTTTGTTTGGTAAATTCGGCGTTAAAATGATGCAACTTTTTGTGCTAAGTTGCTGCTTTTGTATGCTTCACTGGTTTTCCATTAGTAACAGTAAAGTTTAGTATAGATGTATAATTATTGTTAATATCTTGATCTTTTATTCATTCACGCATAGTGTTTTTTCACAACGTTTATGTTTGGTGACTGCTTGTTTTGTCTCTCATTATCTAGAAAATAAGCAGAGTTGGTGATGGTAGCTTCTCTTCATTTTTGCTTCTTGTTTATTTCTTCGGGATTAATCCCTATGATTCATTTCCTCTAATTTTTGATGAGTAACATGTTGCTTGTATATGTAGGAAATGCTTCTCTGACATTTTGTTGTCTACTTCCTGTTTGTTCATGCACTACAAATGTTGAACATTTTTGTTTCCAATATGGGCTTTTGGGTTTACCAGCTGCTAACTTGACACTGCTCTTTAGCTATCTTGAGCTTGCGATATTTCCATGTTGGCGGTTCTTGCATGATCATGTTGGGGATAGCCTCATGCGCTTGGTCATGATGATAAGAGGGATTGCAGATCCATTGGCATCGGCCTACTGCCGCTTCTTTTTGCTTCACTGTGCTCAGAAACTTCCCCACTGCGATACAGGTATATACTTTTTTATTTTTTTAACACACAACAAAAGAAAGGGAGCCACATTTTGTTTAGCTTAAAATCTGCCCTGAAATGAAGCTTTAGCCATGATAGTCAAAGGTCTTTTAATCAACTTCGAACTGAAATGACCAATCAGGAGAGATAAGAAGGCGATTTTTGTTATAGGGTTTGACTTAATGGCTTGTTGCTTCGAGATTGTTTTATTTAGATCATGTCATATTTTCAGGTACTTCTGCTTTTCTTTTTCATTTGAATGGCACCATATCTAATGTATGTTGGGGCCTACTTTAGGTATTCAAGTCAAACAATGGGTATATAGGCAATGTGGTAATGGCTTATAAGTTGAATCATAATGAATCTAGATTCAAACCATTCTTAGGAGTTGTTTGGTTAGTTTTCCATTAAGTCATGTATGAATAAAGTTGTCTGTGTGGATTAATCTGTCTGTATAAATTGAGAAGATTTTTGTTTGTGAATGTTTTTTGATGGATGGAATGGGCGTGTTTTTTTTTCCTAATTGGGAGGGACAAGTTTGGATTTTTTTTAACAACAAGGGTTGTGGTGTACTGGTTAAGACCCTGAGGGATGTGGTGGAATATCCCATCTGCCCAGGGTTCGAATCCAGGCGTACACAACAATTGTGGCCACTGAGGTTTAATCAGGCTGATGTCTTACAGTCATAATTTGCCAAGGCATTAGTCTAGGCATAACCTAGGACACCCTTCCCAAAAAAAAAGAAGTTCGGAATTTTTTTGGCTTTCTGCATAAAGCTCCCCATATAAGTTCACTGGATAAGCCACTTTCTATATCATTAAGTCACTATCAAATTGTCATGTATAGCTGACCAAATAAGCGGTGAGTCCCATTAAGCTCATTAAGTTGCTAACATAGAGACCCTTACTCGACACCTTGTCTAGATGCCGTCGAGATGTCATTGTTTTGTAATTTTGTTTTAGTCAAGTTTAGACGAAAATAAAACATCGAGAATATAACTGTAACGTCACGAATAGAAGTTGATATGATTGCAGAACCAACAACTACTATCTTCACAAAGAAAACCAAACAGGACTCATCCCATCGATGGATTATAAATATGCCAAATTCATATTCACATACATGAGAAGTATATAGGAAAAAGAATACTCTGTGATTTTGACCCTTTTGCCTTTCCGACGATACGAACGTACCGATTAACCAATTTCTAAACGCCGGAGTAGATCCTAAAGAAATACCACTTCCTCATGAATTTATCTTGAATCGGGATCTTTTGGCTCAACTTTATCCGAGTTTTGGGGATTACTTGAGTGCACCTGGTGTTATGATGAAAGGAATATAACTTTGAGAATGCAGGAGAGCAATTATCTTTTTCTCCTTGGTGTATTAAGCAATAAAAGGAATATAATTTTTGAAAATATATGAGAGAAATTATCTCCTTCTCCTTGATGTATTTAGCAATAAAAGGAATATAATTTTGAGAATATGGGAGAGTAATATCGCCTCCGCCTTGATGCATCTCTGCCTCATATGGGTAGGTATGTGATTTGTTATTGTTCATGTCAAAGTAAGGGCCTTTGCCCATTATGGAATCATATCTATGTACATCTCTGTCTCTCTACATATATATTTTGGAATCATATCCATGTATATCTATGTCCCTATACATATATATTTGTACAATGCAGAAATTGGAATGTTATGAACAAGACTTTCATGGCCCTAACTAACTGCATTGGGGTGAATCGCGTATGTTGAAGTTTTCTACTTAAGTGACATTCTCTAAGTTGGAAATTGGTAATAAATGTGATTAACTGTTATGCAGGGCATCTGATCACTTGCATCAATGACCTAAAAGTTGTACTTACGCGCATTGTATCTATGAAAGAAACCACGTTTGGAAACTTTCTGGGAGATCGAAGATTGCTTATCAGCTTGATGGAGCCAACAATCGAGTATACGATGAAATGCGTTTTTAAGGATCCAAATCAGGTTAGTAATGGAACTTATTCCCTTGTGTATTTGATATGGCATGGTGCATGGTGGATTATAACCTTGTCTTGTCTTGTGTGCTTTTCTAGAGGAAAATCTTAAATCTGCAAGTTTCCGATGAATATGAAAATAGAGATCGTTGATCTCTCATTTTTTCCATCACTTCGCTAAATAAATGAAGCTCATAGAAAAGGTTGCTACCATAATAGAAGTGCCTAATCCTGGTTTTACACCGTCTCTCTACCGCTGGCAGATCAAAACCTTTACTAGTCGGTTTTTAAGGCATCTAATTGTCTCAATATAAAGTAATGCCCTTAAACATTTCAGTTCCATATGCTTGTAGTATTACTGTTTGGTTGTTCTATGGGGTGAATCAATTGTGGGCTTGGGATTTGTGATAAATGATAATGTCTTCTCTCCGGTCCCTCCATAAGTCAAACCTAAGGACTTGCCGGCCATTCAATGTTGCAACCTCAGAGAAGGATTTATATCGGTCCTTGTTAAAACAAAGACGAAGATGTTGAGGTACTTGGAGGTTTAAGGCCTTGACTTCTTATCAAAGAGCTTAACTTGATTTCGAGCATTTCCTCTCTCGCCTTGTGATAAAAGGGTTGTAGGCAGACCTTCTATCACTCCCTCCTATTGGTGGGTATTGCTCGTAATAGAGGGAAGACTTGATAGAACCTGCCAATGTCAATCCGGTACCTTTCTCAATTTCCTTGCTTTATTTTCACTATGAAAAGGCATAACTGAAGGTAAACTCATGAGTTTTCTTCTAGCTAATCTTTTATAATGAATTTCGGGTGTTTAAAGAAGAATTCATTATTCCTGTTTTTTCGAGTTATGATCGAATGTTGCACATGGTTTATAAAATGCTAGTAGTTAACATGTTGCAGAGAATATTCTTTGTTTGCACCTTTGAACCTGTAGGCAGTTGTGGCATTTGTGTTAAGTTACTAGTAAGGCATACTAGGAGTGATGCAATGCCACAACAGTTGAAAGGAGTCGTGGTTTATGAAGAGTATACTTTGAGAGTGCGATGAGAGAAGGACCTGCAAGAAGAATCAAGGTCATACCCGAACTTATCTCCCATAACCCCTTGAAAACAAGGCTTCCAATTCTTCGCTGAAACTATAGTTAGCTTTTGTGCTTAATTGCTTTCCTTTTATGTCCTGGAATGATAGAGTGGTGGGGGTTGGAGGGAGGGGAAGAACTACTCATTGATGGTTAGGTATTAGCTTTATGGTTGATCTGATATTCTAAATATTGAACTTTGGTTTCACTTTTTATCCATCACCTATGGACTGGGCAACATGTATTTGGCTATTTGCTTTAAAGCCATCCAAACATCCATATGTTTCGTTTTCATACTTCTGTACACTTCCATCAACATATCCTTTGAGAGTATCACGTTCAACCAAGAGTGAACACTCTGATCCGTTCTCACCAGCACTGTAATTTGTGTTGAGACGAGCCCTTTCTTACTCGTCAATGATGAATTGATGGGACCATGGTACGGTCACCTACACATAGCCCATTAAGTCATTAATTATGTCTTAAGATTCAAACAGTGATTTCCAGAGAAAATAGATGTATCAGTCAAGATACGAGATGGGTGGTTGTGGCTAGTGGGTGCAAGAAGACGGCACACCTCGTTAAGAGGGAAACACCGGTTTTGTGCTCAGAAAGGACAGTGAACTCGTTGCCGTAGTGTAGGAGCTATCAAAGCATTCCTGTTGCACATGGTGATACTATGGTTTGGGGCGCTGATTGCTGGTGGAACCACCAAAGCCATTGATCTTCATTTTTTTTAATTTAGTGTTCTGATGAAAATTGAGATATGGGCACACAGTTTTGAACACAATATTTGTTGCAAATAATGGTTTTTGCTCAAGCTGCACGAAGAAGTGAAACATGGTGTTAACATTGGCTTGGAGAGATGTTATGTCCTTTATGCACCTGATTCATTGAACGTATTTGCTACTTTGCTAGAAACTGGTTTATGTCTTTTATTGAGAGATTAAGTGAGATTATAAGGAGCTTCTTGCTGATGAGTGTAGCTAAAAGAAATGAAGCATTAGAAAGAAGAGCTAGGAAGTTGATTTATGGAACTAAAGGTGCTGAATTAGTTTCTATTTCCCAGTTTATTCCACCAAGTGCTTTTACACATTATAAGTCTTCGTTGTGTTCCTCTATGCTACACTATTAATCTATTAACACTCTCGTGACAGATATGTTGACTTTACGACTACATACTCATTGATACTTTGTTTAAATGCCTAATCATCGGTATTGCCAATATTCAAAGGTTGCTGATATGATTGTGAGACTTGGATTAGGGAAGAATCCATTGGAGTTTTATGGAAAAGTTCCTTGGATATCAGTTATCCTCCATCATTTACTTAGGGAACTTCCAACTGAAGTAGTGTGTTCCAATGCTGTGGAAATTCTTCACCTTGTCGAGTGCAGCGAAGATTGTTCGTTTGACCAGGTACTCTTTAGAAGATTCTAGCACTATGTCACTTTACTTCTGCACAGCCTTCAGTTTCAGTGGGTCCTTATACCTTTAGTACCCACATCCTACCTGTTAAACTCTTGTCTGTGCAGTGTTTAAATTACAAGATGCTTGGGTTGAAGCTTTGTGAGGGAATATCTCAAGTGAAGGCAGTTGATGCAGTAATTGATGAAGTAATTCAGGTACTCTCTGTTTTCAGTCATTTTCTTGTTTACATTATCTTTATTCTTTAGCATTTTGAAGCTTCTTTTTTCTCTTTAAGGATTCTATTTTCTAGTATCTATGATGCACATCTATGAGTCTTCATATACAATACATGAATACTTTTCCATTTTTAAAGTGAGTTATGTGATCAACCAGATTGCTCTGTTTGAGATACAACTACTAGATTTTTGATTTATTCTAATTCTTTGGTGAAAAAGATGGTAAGCGGTCATTCCTATTTTTTTTTCAGCGGCAAGAACTTGTTGTGCATGTGGGAAAGTGCATTTTATTACATGATACAACTATTTCATGCAGAATTGAGTGATTGCCACTCATTATTTGTGCATTGGTTTACAATTTACTTCTCCATATATTTAGTGAGTGAAGAACTGGAGATTTTGAATGAATCAATCTTCTCATTGATTATGGATGAACTATACACACTTCTAATACAATTTGAATAGGAAACTATTAAACTAATTCCTATAGAATAGTAAGTTTTACATATACTAAAACTAATTGAGTTTCCTAGTTTTCTTGTATCCGTAAATTAGGAAACTAATTCTTAACTTTGTGGGAATATTCAACACTCCCCCTCAACTCTCAAGTTGGGTTGTACATGCCCAACGTGCAACATGAATCTCTCAAAGTGAGGTCCTTGAACAACCTTTTTTAGAGTATATGCACGTTGCTCGTGAGTTGGAGTGTATATTACTTGTACTTTACAGTTCTTTATCTTTTCTGCAACGACATATCTATCACCCGTAACATGTTTTGTTCAATCATGATGAACCGGATCCTGAGTTGGTTTGATTATTCCATTTCCCATTATGGATACATTGATTTTACAATGGCATTCTTTTGAACTTCTATATGACATATCCATGTCTTTAATTTTGAATGCTTTTTTAAAACCATATTGTATTCTGGTTTATGTGTTGCTCACCATGTTCTTTTTTGAGAATGCAAGTAGGAATAGGACATACGAACCCATGACTCGTATCTATTATTTACATAGGTGATGTGATCCAACACCACCAGTCCACCAAGCTCAATGCTTGATGGATGTAACACTCTCTAGTTAAGCTCATGGTTGTTTCATGTATATCTGTGGGACTACTTAGGTGCTTGCTTGATTTGTATAGGTTTGATGACAATTGCAAATGGCTGTGCTTATGTTTATAATCTATCGGATTTTGGATCCTTATGTCAATCATATGTCACGAAAGCTAGATTAACCATAAGATAATATCAACTCTATCACTTATCAGTTTGTCAAAGTTTCATTTCAGGTTGCTACCAGAAGGAAGAGCCTTGATGAGTATTTGGAGATCTTGGATGCTTATATGGATATTGTTCTACAATATAAGATGGTAAACTTTGCTACTTACAATTGCAGAATTTGTTTTGGTGTGTACCAACTTGATTTAACTCTTATAAACCTAGTCCTAAAGATTTGTTGGAAGGAGTACATATGTATAATTTCACATACTATGCATAGTATGTGAAATTATACCTGTGCTTGTAAAATATTATTTTTGCTCACAGGTATACCATGAATATGATTAACCAGGATAGGCTCCCTTGCCAAAGGAATATAGAACATGATTTGAATTATTTGATATTAAAACCATTTGTAGTTTTGTTTGTAGTGAGTTTTTGCATATACCACAGAGGATGTTAACTATAAATGTGAGAACAATAGGCTGACCGTCTAACACTTGCATTATTTGCCAATGTTCTTTACACTTCAACCATATCTTCCAGGATCGTTATCTAAGCTCCGTTCTAAGTGAAATATTTGAGAGATTGTGCAATGAAGTGGTTACCGAAGCTCAACTGGCTAGCTTGCAATCAATTGCTCTGAAGCTGGTCACACATTTTGATGATATGAAATATGTTTTCGACCTGGTAAATTTGTTTTACTTGCTTGATCTCATTTCAGCCAAAAAAAAAAGAAGAAGAAAAGAAAAAAACCCGGAAAATAAGCATTCACTTGAACTTCATATTTATTTGGGCCTTAAATCTATTCTTGATTTTATTATTAGCTTTTTCCTCACGGAGGTGCTTTCATGTGAAATATTGTCCTGAAAATCGTTGTTTTTCACCTTGCTACAGAACTATTTTGTTGACATATTAGATGTCATGCATGGGAGCTCACGAAGCATTGTGAATATGCACATCCTTACTAATGCCACAAGGTAGTGTTTTCTGTAAATTACATATATTAAATTGGCATTTTTTTTTTCTGTATGAAGCCCTGTATAATCTAGTCTAACTCTAATGATGTAATAATCTAGTAACTCATGATATGAGAGGTCGCATAAGAAAACCCTCTCTTTAGGATCATATACTTATATATTCGGGTCCAACAAGTCGAGTTCTACTCCCAAGCAAGTATATATTGTGTGATAGACATAAAACGAAGTGGATTTTTTAAAACTTTAGTTCACATAAAGTTCAGCATAGATAACTTTTTAACCTTGAATAAAATGAAAATTATGCCTCAAATCATAAATGAAAAAGTAACACTTGGACCAAACCTTTGACTTACCAATTAAGTTAAGAAGTGACTTCAGGCAGGCTGGTGTGAACAAGAGAATACGACCAAGCCAAATGGGGGTGAAAGCCGTAAACAGAAAATATATTCTTTATGTTGCCTTTGGTGATATTAAGTGACATATATAGAGCATCTTGCGTCTTTTATGTTATTTAGGGCTACTGGTACAAGGCAGTTTGAAGTTAAATTGGTTCCCTGACAAGCAATCGATACTAAAACTTGTGATCAGAAATTTAGAGCTTTAGCATCTTTCTAAACCATATCTGGCCTACATGGGATCTCTGAAATTGTTGTCAATGGGTATTAAAATTTAATACATGTTGGTAGAACTACATTATTATGCCCCCACAATTATTTGACACTATTTGGTACATTGATATGCCAATTTCTACATGAAGTAAAACATATGGGTACTAATTTCTCCTGTTGAATCTAATATGATGATTGAGCAGAAATGATCGCATCGATGATCCTACCACCGTAAAACTGCTTTTTGATGTTGCTCAGTCTCTTCACGATAGTGTTGATTTCCCTAGCACGAGACAGGATGATAATCAGCAGGCAGAGCGTTTGATTGCTCGTTTTATTGATAAGGTGCTATTTTGTCCTCTGGTGTGATTAATTCTTATGATGCACTATAAAATACTTCATGTTTGTTTCTTTTCAAATCAGGAAAACCTTCAATGTATATAATCAATAATGTTGGCTATCCATTATTGCCAGGTTGACCATGGTAAGGAGTTGGATCGCCATTTGACATTCTTGATTGAATGCCGTGGAGCTTTTAATAACATGAATGATCTGAAGGTATTCATTATGAATAGTTGCAAAATTGTGTACACATTTTTTGCTTTGCAGTTTGCATCGTGATAAAGAGTCAAAGTTTCTTCTATTTAGCGAAGGTTATCTAGAAGCCGTATTTGGTATTTTGATATTATTTGTATCAATGATTTGGCCAATCATGAATGATTCGTTATGAAACGTTCTAAATAAACTTTGATCACTAAGTAATCTAACAAATAATAAAGGGTCTGGTGGGCTGTCCAGATGTAGATAAGACCATCCCCATGGTTCATGATAGTTGCATATTATTAGTGACGGTTTGACTCAACTTGCAGGAAATCCTTGTTCATTCGAGCAATCTTTTAGCAACCAGAGCTTTGAGAGAGAAAAAAGATCATATCAACTTTATCAAATCTTGCATTACATTTAATGAAGTTACAATACCGTGTATTCCATCTTATTCCAGGCAGTTAATCTTGTATCTTGAAACTGCAGAGGTAAAAAATTGTTATTTTTGGTTTACTTACGCCAAAATGGATCATAAATCTTCTAGCCTTATTAAGTTTCATATTAATATCAGGTTTCTTTGTTTGGAGGCTTGATTTCTCATTCAGATGGACTTCTAGATTCTGCAATCGGCTGTTTACAAAACGTTTACTTGGTAGATGGTCAGTTTCATCAGTTCTTGCACTAGAGAAGCTTCAATGCATAAGCAGTTTTGTCAGAAAAGTTAAATGAATTGCATTTATATCCAATTAACAATTATAGTCATTACTTTTAACTTCATAGCATATCATGGACATATTATAGTCATTACTTGAAGGAATCTTTTAGGAGTCTTTTCAGTTGGAAAATTTGTTATTCAGTGGAATTATATTAATTCATTATCGCCCTCGGGCGTGTAGCTCAGTTGGCAAAGGGGCGGAGCGACTTTGCTCAAATACACAACAGGTTCAAGTTCGAATCCTGCGGGAGACGGGCTTGAACCCCTCTGCTAGTCTCAGCCACTGAGTCAGCTCTGAAATGCCTCCTCACATGTGGTTCCTAGGGGGCGGGTTCTGTGTGGGGCCGGTCGGGGTTGCCGGTAATCAACCTTTTGCTCAAATATTAATTCATTATCTTTTGAACTTCTTGTAAGAGTATATACCTAACGAGCAACGAAAAACGTTATATATCCTTGTGCATTTTCCAGATCTTCTTGACATGCTCCCTTGGTTTCTAAGTTAGCTTATTTGGGTATGTAGGCTTGCGTAAATCCAATGAAGATGCTGATGGTATTGTTTCCTTGACGCAAAAGCTATGCAGCTTCATGCTCTTGGTTCCAGGTTATTCATATTTGACTTACTAATATTAAAAATATTTGTTAGCTATAGAGAAATTAAAAACAGTGAAGGTTCTGCGTATTACTGCAGTTTTGTCATGCCCTCTCACTTTCTCATATATACACACACACACACACATATATATAAATATACACATAGAGGGAAGTTCCATTAGGAACCCAAAATTGATTAGGAATCCGGAAAGCGCCCACAACATGCCACGTGTCCTTCAGGATGAATATTCGTCATGGATGCCATATTCATGATGAATATGCTACAACATTCATGATAAATAACATATCCATATTCCTGATGAATATGCCACGTCTTGTGGTGTGGGCGGTCCCCCGGTTCCTAATCTATTTTAGGTTCCTAACGGAACTTTCCCCTATATATATATATATTGGGTAACCGTGGGTTTCTAGGCCAACTTACGATCACCGACCGGTCCCCCGGGCGACCACGAATGGCTTGGAGTCATCACTGGTGAACCTCCATGGCCAAAAGGGCTTTGGCAGTGCCTGGATTTGAACCGAGGGAAGTCTAGTTGTCTGATGTTGTATTTCCTAATTTTTTGATACAGGTAATTGGGAACAAGGAGTTACTTACATTCCGAAGAGCATATTATCCTTGCTTGATTCACAATCATGGTTAGACTTCTATTTCTCAACTTTAATATAATCTGATATCCAATTTTACATGCTTTATGTTTTATCGCCATTTTCTAGGATGACACCAAAACTAAGGATAAGGGTCTTATGTTCACTTCTTTCATTATCTGCAACATTTGCTCAAAATGACCTCCCATACCATGCAATTCATGAAGAGGTACTTCTGCAATCCTGTTCCACAACTTTTATCTGCAACTCAATTTCCATAGATTGTTTGACTTTAATATCATTGTCTGGGTATTTTTGTAAATCTGAAACAGAATATGATTTAATGCTTTTTTCAGGTATTTAGCAATGACCGTTTATTCTTTGGTCATGCAATGTATTCCCAAGAGCTTGCATCGTTATCTAGTGCTGTTCTTAATAACATGGTTGATATTATTCCACAAGAACCTTCGCAGGTGATATAAGTGAAAATTGAGTTGCTATTGGGGAAATGTTTTAGTGTGTTATCGTGATAGCTAATATGATAATCTTTGTCAGGCTGCACGAGGAAAATTGGCACTTGAAACTTGCAACTGTATTGCGTCGTTTTTCAAGGTAAGTTTGATATGATATATATTATGGTTCCTTCAATCTGCTATAAAATTTGGAACTATTTGGTGCTAATGTCACTGTGGTTATTGTTAGGATATATGATCACACAACATAGTAGATGCAGGATTGAACAATCAAAACACATACACTTGAATCAAAGAGACATAAAATAGATAAGACTGTTATAAGGTTTTGACCTATTTGGTGCTATGTCCCTGTAGTTACTGTTAGGATCTATGATCACACGCTCTAGGGCATGTAGCTTAGTTGGCAAAATGGCGGAGCGACTTTGCTCAAATACACAACAGGTTCAAGTTCGAATCCAGCATGAGACGGGCTTGAACCCCTCCGCTAGCCTCAACCGCCGAGTCAGCTCTGAAATGCCTCCTCACATGTGGTTCCTAGGGGGTGGGTTCCATTTGGGGTCAGTTAGGGTTGCCGGTAATCAACCAAACTAGAACGGTAAGATATAGGTAGACCTAAACTCTCCCCCTAAAAGTAGAGCGGTTGTTTCCATGAAAACCACCGGCTTGTGAAAAGTGTGTCAAAGAGAAAAAGTGGTATAATAATTTTTTTATTAAATTCATGACCTTTTGGTATGCTAATAGAAACAAATTGGGAGATATTTAGGTATATAGTCTTAAATGAGATTTTAGTTAAATCCATGACTTTCTGATGAGTATGAAGTCATTTTTCTTCTAATAGGTCAAGACTCAAGAGGTCATGGATTTAATTGAAATCTCATTTAAGGTTATACACTTAAATGACCCTAGAAAATTGGTTCCATACTCATGAGAAAGGTCATCAATTTAATTAAAAAGTAAAAAACTCATTTAAGGTCATATGATAAATATCTCGAATAGAAAACATGGTTTTAATATGTATTTTATGTCTAATCGGTTAATTGTCTGGTTTTCTTCATATGATGACATTCATTGTTGGAATATTTGTCGTGAATTCGGTAAAGGTGGATCACGAAATATCGTCCGTATGCTCTAAGTTGGTGGAGATGGCCATATCGTGTCTTGGAGTCGATAACAAATATTTGCAGTCAACGATTAATTTTGTGCATAAACAATCTCCAATATCCGTCTGGGGAGAATGATTATCATAGAGATCGAGCACAAAATCGAGGTCCTCGCTTTCATACAACTCTCAACTCTGGCTCGGAGCAAAACCGAAGGTATTTTAGATGTTCGATTAAAAATCAAACAATTTTCTTAAACCGAATGTGGAGTAAGCATTGCAAATTTTGCTAATAGTTCTTTTGTTGGAAGGTTTTGATGTCAAAACTTTGGGTACATAGAATGACCAAAACCAAATATTATTGATGCAACTTTATACTCCATTTAACCTTTTGGGTTAGGTTAACAGACAATAAGACTTGTGTTTTTAAGGATTCTACTTCGAAGTCACTGGTACGAGATTGACATTTTCTTTGTCCCACCGAAAATGGTGGGACCAGGTGTGAATTTTGTTCTCGTTAACATTTTTCTAGGAAAAAGTAATAATTATTTAATCATGTTTAATTCAATCCAGTTATATCATGATTGATAAAGGTTTCATTGATAAAAGCTTTCTTATACTTCATTTCATTGTCATCTAAAGATTTTAGAACCGCTAGGAGAATGAAAATGGGAGTTTAATCTGAAATATGATAATTTGGGCTTATGGAAGAATGAATCCATTATATTTTTATAATATCAAACAGTTTCTTTTATTTTATTCCCATTAATTATTGCTTACTAGTTAGAACATCCCCGAATGGAAACTAGATCCAATGCAAAATTAATCTAAATTTTAAACCTTTTGTTAACAAACACTTGTAGAAAATCATATCCAAGAATTCCATTTTCCTTCTTGTTCATCAATCGGAAATCAAGACAAACCGAACACTACGGTGAGGCGTGAAAACACCCGATCCCATTCCGACCTCGATATATGGAATCGTCTTGCGCCATATGTACTGAGATTGTTCGGGATACATGGTCCAAGCCCGGTACGAGGATGACTTGTCCCTATGGGTGTAATGAATTCTTTCCTTTTTTCGGTATGCCGCTCCATGAGCTACGATAAAATTATCAGATGTCCCTTTCGTTTACAACAACCTTAACCGCACAAGCCTAGGTTGCGCCGACCTCCATCCCTAGAGGAGTCGTATGAGGCGGAAGCTCCACGTACGGTTTTGAAGCCGAACCTTTCCAGCAATGGGGCCTAGGGACTTATATGAATTCATTTACAAAAAAATGAAAGTATTTGATTCTTTATCAAATGTCCATTAAAAAAGGTTATTTTAAAGGAGCATAACATTATTTTATTACATATAGGCCATTTGATTTTTAAACCCGGAAGTTTTGAGTTCCTATGCTCTATGAGGTCTTATGTACAAGAAATATGTTTAATGATGACATTATTATGAAAAGATGCTTCAGAAATTGTGTTATCTCTAAAATAATGATTGTTTATATTATCATTTTGACACCATACATGAAAGGGAGATCATGTACAAAATCAAAATTTATGGTCTCATGATTGTGTAACGATGCTTGTGGGATAATTAATCGATAGAGCTTGATTGTTGTCGTCCTCAATCATTAGAACATAAAAGTTATTTCAAAGAACTTGATGGTTACATAATGAAAATTTGATAGAACTCGATAGTTTTTCGATAGAAACCCATATTCTGTTAGCTTTGTAGATCTTAAGAAAATAAACAACTTTGAAAACTGGTATCGACCTTTATTGCAAGTGGAAAATTAATTAAATTCAAGGTCTCCTGACTTGCTAATAAAAAAAATTAGCTCTATATTTATGAATTTAATTAAAAACTTATTTAAGTTCTATACCTATCTCTTAAAAAACATAAAAATAATTTGAGTAAAATATGTTTTTAGTCCCCGTGGTTTGTTAAAAACTGCAAATTTAATCCTTGTGGTTTTGAAATTTCAGTTTCATCCCTATGGATTGCAATTCATTTCTATTTTCGTCACTGAGACCAAAATACTATTTTTAAGTATGAAGAACTAAAATAGAAATGAATCGCAAACCATAGGGATGAAAAAAACAATAAAAATTAAACCATAAGGATGAAAAGGCAATGAATTATAAGCTATAGGGATGAAAATGTAATTTTAAAACCATAAGGACGAAAATAGAAATTCTCAACAAACCACAAGACTAAAAACGTAATTTACTCAAATAATTTTGTCAAAACTTTAAGAGGGCATTTGGTTCGCAGAATGTGATGGAATTTGGTGGAATTGGAATGTTGAATTCCTTTGACCAGATTTAACTCTCTTGTTTGGTTCAAGCTTTTCAATGGAGGGAATATTTGAATTCCAATAAATTCCATAGATATAGGATTTGAACATTTCATCATAAAACTCAAGGATTTCAATGGAATAAAATCTTATATTTTGATAATTCAAAAGTTACCCTTTACCCCAAACTAAACCCTACCGACATTGATTATCAGCATACACCAACTCTCTCTCTCTCTCCTCTCTCTCTCCCCTCTCTCTCATCATTCATGTGCTAAAATAATCAAAACAATTTTAGTTAAAAATTAAACTATTTAATGACTATTTCATTAAAATAATTTTTGTTTAAAAAATTAAAATAATCAAAAAGGGTATTTTGGTCATTTACCAAAATTCCATTCCAATTCCGAAACTACAATCTGTGAACCAAACATAAAAATTCCAATTCATTTAACAGATTCCATTCCAATTTTGTCAACCAAATAGGTGGTCAAATCTGACAACATTTCATTCCAATTTCTTCAAAGTCAAATTTCTTTGACAAATTTCATTCTATCTAAAAACATTATGCGAACCAAACGCCCAATGAAATGTCTTGATACTGAGGGCATATTCCGTTAATGTAACATCTTCGACAACTTTAAAATGGAGAAAATAGGGATTTTGGGCTAATATTTTGCTTCAACAACTTATTCAAAACTATCTCTAAAATGAAGAAAGTAGAAGAGATAAATATTTTTTCTCAAAATATGGAGAATAGATCACCCCAAAAAATGATTACCAAGTGAAGACCGATATGAAATTTTAAAAACAAATATATATAGAGAGAAATAATAGTTTAATAAATTAATTAAATATTTTAACACTATAATTAATGTTGGAGTTAAATATAATTTGTTTTTGAAGATTTTTAGTTCTCTATTTTAATGAAATTTTAGGAAATATGTTAGAACATGCTCTAAATATTTATTTATTTTTCTAAAAGAGCAAATTTTTATTAAGGGGGTGTTTGGGATTGCTTATTTGAGGTGTTTATTAACTTATTGCGTTTTCAATTAGCAAATAAGTTGTTTTGAGTGTTTGGATTGAAAACTGCTTATGACTTCTCCACTCCGCTAATAAGCAGTTTTTGATAAGTCATTCTCAACTGACTTATTTAAAACTCCTTATTAACTTATTTAACCAAATTACATATTTGCCTCTTCTTCCTATAACTTAATAAACACTAAGCAATCCCAAACACCCCTAAATAATAATAGAAAATAAATGTTCTTGGAATTCTCTCTCCTAGGGTTTCTTTAAACTCCAATCTCACTTCGTTTTGGGAGTTTTCTTCAATCCACCAAAATCGAATGGATATTGAAATCGTTGGGAGGCATGCGCTCCTCTTCGACGATGATTCCACGGCAGCCTTTGTTAACTCCGATGACGCACTTGTCGAATGGAATTCTCTACTAATCGATCGTTACGACGTCCGCCACCTCCTTTCCACCCCTCCGCCGTCTCGAAGGCGGCGCAATCCACAAACATCGCACTCATCCAACGCTGATGCGGAAATCGATTATGAACGATACCTCGATCTCCCCTCGCCTTCCGAGGAACAAGGTAAATAACTGTTGCATTTAATCTTAATCCAGTTTCATGACCTAAGTGAGTGTTTTGATCCAATTGAAGTTTTGATTGTTTATTGGAAATGGAAGGTTGAGCTGAAAATGGAGGTTCTTGATTATTTTAACAAAAGAATGGAAAGAAGAGCGAATTTTGTTCACTTTGCTAGGGTTATTGTGTTTTTTTTGGGTATAGGATCGAGACAGGTTTGCATTTGGTTAAATTGGAGGTTAGTTGAGCGAGAATACTTCATTTTTGAAACTTGAATGGTGTGCTGTTCATTGGTGTTTGGCGTAGCGCGTGTGAACTATTTTTGTTGCTAGATGATATTTGTGAACTCGTACAATATTTTGATGAGTTAATCAATTTTGAGATGCGTTGCGTCTTGATACAATATCAACAAGCCTTTTGTGCAATCATTGCAAAGGAAAGGTTTAATAGTCATTATAAAGCGTAAAAGAGTCTGGAGGAGTTTGTTTTGACTTTTGAGGAGTTAAATTATGTCAAGTTGGATGATACAGAAGCTATACTTTGTCTGAAAGCCAGTAGGCTCTGAACCCTTAAAGCTCTTTTGATATGGTGCAAGTACTAAAAAGTATCTAAATGAAATTTATGATATTAATGTGATTTCTAATTTTCTTTTGTGGCGTTATAACTGTTTTAGAGGTAAACTGTTCTTCTTGTCACATC